>CM076090.1:39088903-39688903 GCA_038088585.1 Chrysina gloriosa | reverse complement strand
CTACGGCATAAACTTCCGCAACCATCTGAATACTTTCTACCTCAATCACGGGACCAATTTTCTCTTCTCTCTGCACTAACAATAGTTGATCGGTATTGTTTATAATGGACACCTCGATTGTCATTTTTTCATCTAGTTCAGTAATCACGTAATTAATATTAAAATCAGTAATCTCTCTGAATCTATCTCAATCTGTTTAAACGGATCTTGATCTGCATAGCCCAATTGTAAATATATTTCCTTTTCTATACTATGCTGAGTGTGGCTAATCTGTGAACGTTTTCCTAAGCAAAACATCAGCTGCTTGTACTTCATTTGGAACGATAATCATTGATATTGTAGCTTCCACGTGATCTACTTTAATGTTTACAATGGTCTCATCTATGCAGCGAATAGTTTTTCCTCCAAATCCAGTCAAATTTACAATATTTTTGTCTTCTGCGTTGGTAAGATGTTTCGTTTTACTATCTCATCTTTAATAGTATTCGCACTTGCTCCGGTATCTACTAATCCTAATACGTTGATTGTACGATTTAAACTAATCATCTTCGTATATTGAAACACGCTACGATTTTACCCTTGTATAAAAAGATGACATAAACGATCTTAACCACTTGCGCTACGATTTAACTTTCGGTAGCCGTGCCGCGCTCTACGATATAACGCGCGGTAAGGCGTTACATTGACGCCGCACTGCGTTTGTGAGCTCAAAGCTTTAAGCAGTGCCATAGCGCGTTGGTAGGGTCTTACATAAAGAATTTAGACTGATATGAGTAAATATTCAAAAAACAATAACATTTTTAATTAATAATCTACTTTTGTATGATAAATTTCAAAACACTTGGGAATATGTAATGCCACAAGGCATTTTTTGCACTCCCAAATAGTCTCGCTGCGTTTTTTATGTTTGGCACAGATCTTGCACCGTCTTTGAGGTTTTTAGCGTCTGTAGGTGGAATATTCCTTGGAAAGTGGCTCCATTGTTTTGATTGTAATCGAAGTGGTGTATCACCAGCAGACAGCCTTTCGCGCTCTGTGTATTCAGGCATACATACACTTTCTAAAGGCTGTTTGGTGCATTCGATGTCTTCGAAAATAAAACATAAGCATTAGAAAGTGTAATATCCATTAGGTAAAAAAATAGCTCGAATAAAGAACGATCCAACTGTTAGCCGACGTGGCGGACACGTCGTTTTCGTTTCTGCGACAAATGCCTATCGACGTGGTATACACGTCGCGTCGCTGGGCGTTTTGGAACGAAAGCATCTCGACGTGGGTGGCACCTCTTTATAGCGCAAGTGGTTAACAACTATAGGCCAATAAGCTTGCTTACAGGTTTTCCAAAAATATTTGAAAAAGTTGTTTACGATCGCTTATACCATTTCTTCATAAAGTATAACTTGTTAAACAGCCATCAGCATAGTTTTCTTAGAGGTAAAAATATTGATACTGCACTTTTTGATTTTACTTTATTATCGAAATAGTATGTATTTCCTGTAGCATTTTACTTGATCTCTCAAAAGCTTTTGACACCATAGACCGCTCTAAGTTAATTCGTAAACTCGAACTGTACGGAATTAGGGACACGGCCTTATCCTGGTTCGCTTATCGATTCCTTTATCTAATAGGAGGCAGGCGGTTAGGGTGGCCTGTAATGGTTCTGTTACCTATTCTGATGAGATTATTATAAGAAAGGGTGTTCCTCAGGGGAGCATTTTAGGACCCATTCTCTTTGTTATCTATTTTAATAATATTTATGCTGTCGAATGTGCTTTAATTACTAACAAGACTTTAACAATAAATTATGCCGGCGACACTTCTTTCGTGATTATGGGAAATACTCTTGAGACTGTCATTGACAGTGGTTCCAGATAGTGGGCGGCTCTTGAACAGTGGTTAAGCAGTAATAATTTAAGTATGAATAATGATAAAACAAATGTTGTGTTATTTAGTACTAAAGAAGCTGATTTTGCGTCTACTTTGTTGTTGAATAACCATACTTATAATGTGGAGAGTTCCGTCAGGGTGTTGGGCCTTGCTGTTGATGGATGTCTCAAGTGGGGCGATCACATAGGCAAGGTGTGTAGTACGATGAGTTCTCTCTGTTATTGTTTCTGTATGCTTCGCAAAGTTGTCACCAAGGACGTGCTTTGCACGGCATATTGCGGTGTCTGCTATCCACACTTGAAATTTGGTAACATTTTTTGGGGTGGCAGTAGCGGGCTGCGCCATGTATTTATTTCTCAAAAAGAATTTTGCAAACTATGTTACGTTTAGATTTTAATCAATCTTGTAGAGGATTTTTCAGAGCATTCAATATTTTAACTATCTATGCTATCTATATTCTTGAAACTATAGTTTTTTTATTTAAACATAAAAACCTATTTGAAGACAGCACTTTCCTGCACAATTACAGCACTAGACATAAAGCTAACTACTGTTACGCTAAACATCGATTATTGTTAACGGAGAGAGGTATGTATTACACAAGTGTAAAGCTTTTCAACAACTTGCCTCCAGTCGTTACACAAATTCGTATCTTTGCCTGGCTTAAGAGAGCAGTTTATGATTTATTATTAAATATAGAACCTTATAGTTTAGATGAATTCACTAATAATTTATTGTAATTTTTGATTTTTCCTTTCTTTGTCTAATTTCTTTAGTTGTTTCTCTGTCGATTGCCTTGTGATGTTTCTACAAAGTCAATAAATATTATTATTATTATTATTATTATTATTATTATTACATTTGTTTACACTGTCCATATCCTCTGCGATAGACATAACTAGGCTGGGCAGACAGCGGTAACAGCGTACAATTACGAAATAAGTTACGACAGGATCGCCGATTCTCCACTCTATTATCGGTGCTCTATGCGAGTAGTTCTGTGTATATATAGGCTGTTGTAACTAAATTTCATAATTACCGCTGTTTGCTCAGACTAGACATAACCTTCTTCGTTTGACATTCTTTAGCCAAATGTGTATCTTGTCTACATATGTAGCACTTTCCCATTTTGGGTTTATCACAATTTCTTGCTAAATGTCCGACTTGTAGCTTACAATTGTGGCATTTGAATTCAGTTTGTACCTTGTTAGTTTTACGATCATCATTCTTGTTTTCTACCTCAGGCATTTGTCTGTTTTCTAGGTTTTATCGGTTTGTTACCTTTTTTAATTCATGGTTTGCTTGTGGTGCTTCATCGAATCAATTATATTCTTCTAGATCATGTAGGATTTCATTTAAACTTTCATGCTTTCGCCCATTCATCAAATGATACACTAACAATAACAGTAATACTTGGTGTGGTAGGCACGCAGCTGGATGTGGGGCTTCTACTTCGTTCCGATAAATTATTTGTGATTCTCTTCATCGTCACATCTTGTCGTTTATTTTCTACTACTCGCAATTCTACTTATTAGTCTATTAATATTACTATTATCGATTGCTCGCGTTCCAGCTTGGTTTTCTTGGAATTTGTCGAATTCGTTCATGTTGTAATTTTCGTATTGTCTCTGTATTTCACTTGTACTCCTTTAAGTTTGGTGTCATCTCCAATTATGAGATCTGCTTGTTTGTGAAGAGTAACGAAGTTTTGTCATCCAGTCGTTATGAGGTGACATGTGCTGCGTAGCACCATAGTCTTGGTACCACACAGCTTTGCATTTCTCGCTTGAGTCGATGTGATCCATTACAGTTGTAGACAAACCCACAGAAACTAAAGCACCACGACGACTAGTATCTTGGGATCTTGCTTCTGATTACTGTTGGAGTTTCCCTTTAGGTAGTTGTTAGAAAAGTGTCCCTTTTGATTACAGTAACCAATATACTTGGCACACGGTTTATTCTTACATCGATTCTTCATATGCGTTTTTAGTCCATATTTAAACCATTTAACAGACACATTATATTTCACGCTTGATATCACTGTACTTTCTTATTTTGTTTGGCAGCAAGTGCATTCTGATTTGTTAATCTTGGCTCATTTAGCCCGTTTTTTTCTAAACGTAATCGTACCATTCAAGTGATTTTGCCAACGAATTGACATTATCGCAGGCGGTACGGAAATGATGCAATTTCTGCGGTAACATTCCCAAAATTGTTGAATAATCATGCAGATTTTGACGGCAGACTTGTTTACAACGTACTTATAATTGAAACACCTTCTTTGTAATCTGTGAGATCTGATATCTCTGATATCTCTCCATATAAAAGATTTAATTTGTCTAACAGTCGATTTGCAGATTTACAATTTGAAATTTTGTAAGCGATAGCAGTATCAATACCACAATGGTTTTAGGGATGATTTTATTTTATTTCGAAACATATAACAGGCCACGTTTGACAACTGGTTTTACAATTTACAGTGTTTAATAATTAGTGCCCTCTTGTTATTTCGCTCCAACATTCTCCCCGGCCTTGAAATTTCCAATTTCAACACCGTTTGGCAATGGGCGAAGTTAAGCCATGGGATGTACCACTTCCTTTCCTCTTGCTACCACGGTGGTCACGCGATTCTTGCCGTCGGTCCCAGCGTGAAACTTTAAGATTCTACCTACTGATCAATGTTGCGGTGGGGCTTCAACTTCCTTAATTAAGACCAAATGATTAATTGCTGACACATTCAAGCAGTCTTGCGCCAATTTAACTCTTGTTTACAGATGGAAACTACATCAAATTTCTACTCCACTGCCTCCAAAAATGCTGATACATTTGCGTTAGTTGTTCGTATTGCTTCAGGGATTTCGGTTGAACTTTGGTGATATCTACTTAGTGAACAGCAGTCATAGGACTCCCAATCAAGAAGTGTCCCGGTGTAAGAATCGTGAAATCGTTGGGGTCATCCGAGAAGGGATATAGGGGCGGGAATTTAGGATGGACTCTATTTGATAAAGTAACGTCAGGAAATTTTCAACAGTTAGCACGTGATTGGATATAATCTTCTTCAAATGTATTTTGAAAGATTTTACTGCCGCTTTATGCAATCCACTAAAATGTCCACAATTGGTGTCATGTTGTGTATCGAGGAAGGTGGTGTCGTGCGCAGTGTATCTGACCCTAACGGGAACCTATTTATTATACTTTTACTTCTACATTGACCAAAATAGTATTTCGTTAATTTCGATATATGCATATACGATCGCTTGTCATATATATGTATTAAATACGCTCTAGTGCCGCGTCCTTTTACATGACTTTTTATCTTTTTCTCGTGGTCAGTTTCGTGCTTGTGTTTTATATCCTGTGACAATATCTATAATAATAGACTATAGCGACTACAAGATCTCAAACAGTCAAAAATATTAAAAATTCTTACTTGGGACCACTTAATAATAGTTATATTACTACATTAAGTAACTGTGAAGAAGATGAAAATCAAATTAATGATTTCGACACTATTAATGATTTGCGGGATAAACTTGCCAGAACTGAATTTGAACTTGCGGAACTGTGTGATGAAAAGAGTAAATTGGCGGCTGATTTGCGAAGCGCACATGACACGATCATTGATAGAGAGACAACTATTAAACAACTTCATAAAACCGTGGATAAACTTGTATACAGCTTGTATCTTAAAAATGGAACGGTGGCCAGTGTGGCCATTCAGACTGATATCCATGACATGATTGATGCACATTGTCATACTGATAATGACAGAAAAATGGAATGTACCGAGGCAGATAACACTGTTGAGAATATGGTCCGAAACTTGGATCAGCCATTAATAACAAATAATGGTAACGATTGTCCCCAACCTATTTTGAAACGCCCAAGAGTTTTCATCCTTTCTGATAGTCATGGCTGCAGCATACTTCATGCGAGCGATTGCCAGTGATAATGTTACATCATTCGCAAAGTCTAATTGTAAGTCTGTGTATGATTTTAATGTTCATATGTACAGTGTTTGCTGTAGGTCGTTTTACTGTAACGTTAAATTTTTAGATGTTAATGTGCTGCTTGACAATCATGATAAGCTTCCTTATGGAATACACCTGAATCGCAGAGGTAAGAAAAAGATTTTCCAACTCATTTCTGAAACTATTGAATATTGCATGAATAATAATAGCGCAACGATTGATTTTCTATGTGCAACAGTCGTAACTCTACGGTAGATACTATGAATGATGAAATTCCATTGCGGGCGTTATGTAAAGATTGCGATTTGAGTGTGTTTCATCTGAATGTGCAGAGTCTTCGCAATAAGCACCTTGAAATTGAATTATTATTAAATGATTTGTTACCGGATCTTTTCTGTGTCACTGAGCATTGGCTCAGAGAGACTGCGTGTGAGTACGCTGCAATTTCTAACTATTCATTAATTACATACTCGTGTAGAAAAGCCTTTAGAGCGGGTGGTAAGGCTATTTTTGCTAGGCAGGGTAAACCTATTCAAGAAAAGAAAATTGATGTGTGTTGCATTGATAAAATGTTTGAATTTCGTTTTGTTTAATTTAAAATCAATGATAAATCTATAATAGTTGCAACTGTATATAGATCACCTGGTGCGGATATTAGTGTTTTCTTTGAGGATTTGGAGAACGTTCTGAGTAAAACTGTTTTTAAATGTGATATTTTTTATCTGTGATTTTAATATTAATTTGTTTAAGACTAGTAGAGAATGTAATTCATTCACCCATATTGTTCGGTCCTTTTAGTCTTCATTTTTCTATCTCGGAACTCGCACTTTACTTGACAACATTGTCACCAGCCTTGATGCTCGGTGTTACAACGCCTTGGTACTGGACTTGCTATCTGATCACCGTGCTCAACTTGTTTGTTGTTCTGGATTGACTAACACCAGTCTTAATACGAAAAAACTTACCTACAAGAAAATTCACTGATACCTTTATTTTTTTGAATACCTTTATATATTATTTCAATGACTCATTTCCATTAACTCCAGTTGGTGCAACCAAGAGTAGGGTATTAATGGATCTTGGGTAACAAACGAGGTACGTAGGGCATCGTCTGACTTAAGGTTTAGTGCACTGTGCAGGCTTGGATTTCTCTCAATGAATCAATATAATTTGTTAAAAAACTATAATAAATTGATTACGGAGACTAAGAAACAGTTTAATGACAATTTGCTAAAAAATGCAAGAAATAAAGCAAAATGTGTGTGGTCCATCATTAAAAGGGAAACTGAAGCACTGCGACGAACTAGTTACTGATCCTGAGACAATTTGTTGGATGTTTGTGAGTAAATTCCATACTTGGTCTACTGGTTGTGACAATTTGAATAGTGGTAGTGATTTCAATTGCCCACATACTCTACTTATATCCTGCTCCTGGAAATGAAGCTTTTAACACTATTTTAACTACTTCGAGTAAGCTGTCCTCAGGCATTGACGGTGTGCCCTGTAACTTATTGAAGCATGTTGCTCATTCTATCTCCTCTCCCATATCATTATTAATTAATCAATCATTTACTAATGGTGTATTTCCTGAAATATTGAAAATAGCTAAATTGATTCCTGTGCATAAGAATGTAAGTAAACAATTGGTCTCTAACTATAGACCAATATCTGTGTTTGTATGTTTTCTCGAAGATTCTTGAGAGAATGATGTATTGTCGGATAATGCCATTTTTGATTAGATTTAATTTAATTTCACCCTGTCAGTTTGCTTTTCTCAGTGGTAAATCAACCCAAAATGCTATGTTTGAGGTCATGGACTATATTTATCAGCAATTAGGTAATGATAAACGTGTGACGGGTCTTTATTTTGATTTATCAAGAGCATTTGATACTGTTAATCATAGATTATTATTGGATAAAATTTCTAGATTTGGTATTAGGGGACCTTGCTTGCGATGGATGTCTTCTTATTTGGCTGGTCGTTTTCAGATTGTTTGTATTAGGAGCGAATCATGTGAGGTATACTCGTCTCCTATGAGCGCTGCGCAGGAGTGCCACAGGGCTCGGTGCTCGGACCTTTGTTGTTTATTTTGTTTGTCAACGATTTGCGTTCGTGCCTCTCTGACGCCTCTCTGTATCAGTTTGCGGATGATACGAGTATCGTGATAAGTGGATTCACTGAACATGAATTGTCGAGTCTTGGAAATCGGAGCGCGGGTGCAGTATCTGCATGGTGTTGTGGTAATGGCCTCAAACTTAATAAAACTAAAACCTCGTTATTAATGTTCAATGCAATTAAGCGCGTATCTAACAGATCACTTTTGATACGTTCGGATACTAAGTCTATTCCGCTCTTACTTTCCACTAAATTTTTGGGCTGCTATATTGATAACTTTTTGACATGGGAAAGTCACATACATATGTCACTTGTGTACTAAGCTGTGTTCACTTGTGTATGCAGTCAATAGATTGAAGCGTAGCGTAAATTCTAGCACATTGATAATGTTTTACAACGCTCATATATCCTCCAGGTTCAGATATGGCATAATTTTCTTGGGTCTGTCGTCACATTTTCAACGGTGCTTTGTACTTCAGAAAAAAATTGTGAGAACTATTTTCTTCTTTAAAAAAAAACCCGGAATCGTGCAGTCCGATTTTCAAGGAACAAGGAATAATGTCATTTCCCTCACTGTTTCTTTATCAATGTGTTGTGTTCGCTCAAAAACATTACTCTTATTTCACCTGCAATGAGGATTTTAATAAAACATACTATATCAGGAACCCCATCAAGGTTTCAATCCCTTCGCATAAAACTTCGTTGTTTGAGAGAAATCCTCGCTTTATCTACATCTCTTTACATTTAAAAAAGAAATGAAAGGGTACCTTTACCGAGAACTGTTACTACAGTGTCTCTGAATTTTTGACTTAGCAGTGTTGTGACACGGAGTATCAACATGTTTCTGATTTAGTCAATGTGTGTGTGTATGTATATATTTGTGCTTTAATTTGTTAATGCTAGATATAATCTCTGTTATTTGTAAATATTGACAAAGTCTATGTCCTCAATGGATCCAACTGACGAATAAATAATACAATACAATACAATACAATACAATACAATACAATGTGGTGCTCGAGTGCGCATAAACCTCGACGTTATAGCACATTCGGTTAAAAGATTTACAACTGAAGGATCCTTAAAATAATTCAAGACGACTTTGTGGGCGTTCACCAAGTCTTTGTTAGCCGCAACGAAAGTCTTCGCGTTATCACTATATAATTGGACAGGCAAACCACGTCTAGAAACGAATCGTTTTAAACAGATAAGAAAACTGCCACAAACCAAATCCGAAACTAACTCCAAATGAACAGCCTTAGAGCTAAAACATACAAATACGCAAACATACGATTTTCTTATTTTCTTATTTCGAAGTTAGACTCCTTCACTGAGAATGAACCAGCAAAGTCACGTGTGTGTGTGATTTCTCGGTAAATCAGACATTTGTAATTGAATAGGTGTCGGTGAATACTTAAAGCATATAATGCATGAACGTAAAATCCTCTTAACAGTGGATTTGCCAGAGATTGGCCGCGTTTAGCCAACTGATGACAATCGATGAATCCGTAAAGTAGAATACTCTATCGATGGGCACATTGAGACATTTAACAACTACGTCTGGTAATTCTGCTACTAGAAGAGGTTCGCACAGCTCTAACCGCGGCAATGATATTTTTTTATTGGTGCCACACGCGTTTTGGGGCACAAAAGTCTTGACCTTACATTGCTATGTTCATCCATAGTTCGCATGTAAATCGCGTCTGCATAAGCCATTTCGCTACTATCGCAAAATGCGCACAGTTGTATATTCGTTGGGGAAGCGCACGATACTTGACGGGGTACCTATAGTCACTTGATTAAGTGAATCTAATTGATGTTGAAGTCGAAACCATGATCCTCGTATTTCTTCAGACACAACCTCGTCTCAGTCTAATTTGAATGTCCACAGCTGTTGTATAAACGACTTTTGTTTGAATTACAAGAGGAGTTAGTAGACCCAAAGGATCAAAAACTTTCGATATTGTGGATAATATAGTTATCTTCGTTAACGGTTTAATGACTTCGCTACCTTCGAAAGAAAATTTAAGCGTGTCATCGTTGATAATCCAAACTATTCCTAGCGTGCGATTATCACCTTTGTGCCTAATCATGTGTTTACTTTTACTCCCACTGCGCCTACACTCATCAAGTACGTCATTTGAATTGCTTCCCCATTTTGTCAAGTTGAAACCACCGTCAGCTGTTTTCTAAATCTCACGAGGATTGAAATATTTTCAATCCACTTTGAATGGTGGGACCAACTAAAAGGATATTGTTTAAGGACAAGCCAGTAGTAGTTGGTGAGGGCGCGTCGAAAACTACCCGAAAACTAACCCTACGAGTTTAGTTGTAGAGCTAGATGCCTTAAATACCGGATGATGTGGAATATAGTATTCCTCCTTGTTTATGCGTTCGTTAATTTCTGCTGTTAAGTTACTTACGCGTTTCATATGTCCTAACGCTTTGTAGTCTGACATAAAATTCGAATAATCGTTTTTTAAGTTTTCGTTTTGATCAAATCTTAATTCGAGTCGTTGAAACCGTGATAAGGCATCTGTCAGACTATCTTCTAGTAGCTCTTTGTTATCAGCAAAGGGAAGAGCCACCGTATATTGTCCTGTTTCATCGCGAGTAGTATTTTGTATGAAATCCCTTTCACATCGTGCTTCGTTTGTAGTGAATATTTTATCTTCCGGGTAATCATCAAATATCCAAAACGGCTGTAACTCTTTATGCAACTGCGAATTATCTTCAATACTCAAATGGCAAAATGACCTTTTCAAGCCTTTCGGATTCAATCGTCCAGTGACTAACCATCCAAGTTCGGAGTCGCGTAAGATAGGTTTATTGCTACCTAATAGGATTTGTCCGTTATCGATTACTTCAAAAAATATTTCCGCCTAATATCTTCGGGTTTATAAAATTCTGGGTCCGCTAGGTTGATATCTAAAGGTATATTTAGATGCTCAACAATTAAAATGATCGTAGGTACTCGTTCAGTAATTCCAACTACGACTAAGAAAGTTAAAGACGCATGATAATCTTTATGAATGGAATTACAAGTTAAACCTACTTGTTTCTTCACAGTTGAAGTTGTACCATTTACTCCAGCTATCGTTATTGGGTCTACATCGTGATATCTGCTACCTAGTTTGTTGAATAGTTTGGCGCGTAATATAATTGCTATCACTACCACTGTCTATTAGAGCCCGTGCCTGAATTCTTCGCGACGATTTTTTATGTGAACTACTGTTGTAGACAGACGTACGTAATTTTCCTTCTTAAATTAATGTGAAGCAACAGTTATAGGCAACAGTTATAGTCGAGACAAAGAGAAGAGTGTGGAAAATGTTACAGAAATTTGCAAACAAGTATTAGAGGAAATTAGGCAAATCAGAAAGAGAACAGAACAAAATGAGTAAAGAATTGGAAAGCAGCAACAACGAAATGAGAGCATTAAGAGATGAAATGAAAGTGATGAACCAGAAATGGGAGCAAAAATTTAATGAATTGGAAAACAATTATATGAACTTAGAAAGAAAAGTGGAAAATATGGAAAAGAGAAACGTAAAAACAATATAATTGTAACCGGAATAGAGATAGAAGAAAGAAATGGAGATCTGAAAAAACAGATGGGGGAATGGATGAACGCGGAGCTAGGAGTGGAGAGTAAGGTTAGAGAGAAAGATTACGCAGAATAAAATTATCGTGGTGATGGAAAGTTAGGAATACTAAGAAGCAAAATGAAATTGAAAGGAAAAAATATATATATTAATAGTGATCTGACGCCGCAGGAAAGAAACGTTCAAAGGAAGTTAAGACAAATAGCAAGGACAATGAGAGAAGAAGGAAAATCCGTTAAGATAGGACATATGAGGTTGATAGTTGATGGAAAGGAGATGTTATGGAATGAAAGAGAGAAAAGAATAACAGAAAGACCTACAAAAACTAGCAAATAAAAAATGTGAACGGAAGGAGACGGTTTTGACTTGGCAAGGAAATGGACATGAGCCGGCAAATCAAATAGGTATGGAAGTTCAAGAGACGAATAACAAATTTGAGAGGAATCGTATGAGTAATATGAGGAAAACAGTCAGAAATACAAAACTCAGAGTTAGTACGTGGAACGTAAGAACCATGTTAGTAGTAGGAAAAATGCAAGAAGTAGCAAAAGAACTGGAAAGATATAGAATAGACATAGCCGCAATACAAGAGGTGCGATGGGAGGGGACAAGGAAGATTAGATAAAGAGGGCTTTACAATATTATATTCAGGAGATGAAAAGCAAGGCCATAAGGGAGTAGCATTTATGATACTGGGAAAACTAAGATAAAAGGTACTGGAATTCAAACCAATAAATGAAAACCTAGCTTACACTAGACTAGATACAAAGCCACTTAAATTGTCATTGCTGAATGTATACGCGCCGACTGAACCCGCAGACGAGGAAGTAAAGGTTAAGTTTTACGAAAGGGTGGAGGAGGAAACTGAAAAATACTGAAAGAAGATACTGTTATTGTCTTAGGCGATTTTAATGCACAGATAGGAAAAGAGGAATATATCAATAACGGACATCGATTGTGCAATCTAGCGGAAAGAGCAAATTTGGTCATTAGTAGTACTAAACACGAACATAAAAAAGTGCATAAAATAACATGGATTTCACCAGATCAGAAAACTCAAACGCAAATAGACCATGTATTGGTTAACAAAAGGAAACAGTCGTCCATATTAGATGTAAGAACATATAGAGGAGCTTGTGCGGACTCGGATCATTTTATGGTGACAGCGACAGTAAAATTGAAAATAAAAGGAAGAATGAATATGAAAAGGAGGGAAAATAAATGGAATATAGAGGAATTAAATAGCGAGAGAACGAGGGAAAAGTACAAACACGAAATAGAGAGACAGTTAAGGGAGAGCAGTGATGGGAATGATTTAGAAACAAGATGGAATACTATTAAGGAATGTATCAATAAAGCAGCAGAAAAGTGTGTTGGAAAAAAGGAAAAGAAAAACGCAATGAATGGTATAATGAATCGTGTCAGAAAAAGCTAGTAGCAAAGGTGGAAATGAGAAACAAATGGATAAGATCGAGAAGAAATGAGGACAGAGAAGAATATGAAAACGCGAGAAAAGATTGTAAAAAACAATGCGAAAATGTAAGAGGGAATGGATAGAAAACGAGATGAAAAGTATAGAGGAAGAAAATAAGAAAAGAAATACTAAAAGGTATTATCAAAAATCAACGAACATAACAAACCATATAAACATAGAATGAGTGGCATAAGGGACAGTGGAGGCAGCGTAGTCGAAGGGGAGGAGCAATATAAAGAAGTATGGGTAGAGCATTTCAAAGGCCTGCTTACAGATAGCCAATATAATGAAGAACCATTTGAGGAGGAGGAGGATGATGAAATTGTAGTGAAAGAGCCAACACTGAAAGAAGTGAAAGAAATTATAAAAGCTAGTAGAAATGGAAAAGCACCAGGAAAAGATGGTATAAATAACGAATTATTCAAATGCGGGGGAGAGGGTCTGCAAGAATACATATACGAATTGATACGGAAAGTATGGAATGAAGAAACGATGCCAAAAGAATGGGAATCGGGGCACATAGTGACATTACACAAGAAAGGAGACCAACGAAGTTGCAAAAACTATAGAGGAATCACGCTTTTAAGCACAACATATAAAATCCTATCATCAATAATACAGAGAAGATTAGCAAGTACAATGGAAAGCTTTACGGGGCAATATCAATATGGTTTCAGAAGCGGAAAGTCCACTCCGGATGCGGTACATAACATAAAACAAATACTGGAAAAGGCATACCAATACAATATGGAATTGGAATTCTTGTTTATAGACTTTCAGCAAGCATTTGACAGTATTAGAAGGAGAGAGCTTATCTCGGCAATGAGAGAACTCAATGTGCCAGCGAAACTAAGAAGACTTATAGTAATGACATTAAAAACAACAAAGGTTAGTGTGAAAACATCGAAAGGAGAAACGAACGAATTCGAAACAAATAAGGGTGTTAGGCAGGGTGACTCATTATCTGCGACGTTATTCAATTTAGTATTGGAACATGTGACAAAAAATATAAACAAAGGCACATTAAGAACAAGAGGAAGCCAAATAGTAGCATATGCGGATGACGTTAATGACGATAATGGTTAAAATACTGCAAGAAATAATTAAAGAAGGGGAGAAACTCGGTTTGAAAATCAATGAAACAAAAACGAAATTGATGAGAGTTGGAAAAAGGGCAAAGAAAACAAAAAATTTAAAGTAGAAAACCTTACATTTGAAGAGGTTGATAAATTCAAATACCTGGGTATTATGGTATCAAATGATGGAAGTAGAGAAGCCGAAATAAAAGAAAAAATTATGGCAACAAACAGAGCCTTTTATGCCAACAGGAAATTGTTAAAAAACGTAAATCTCTCTAAAAAAAAATAAAATAAAAATATACAACACAATAATAAGGCCGGTGCTTATGTATTCAGCGGAAACGATGACAATGACTAAGAAAGATGAAGAAAATCTAAGAATACTCGAGCGGAAAATATTAAGAACCATAATGGAGCCAATTAAACTAACAGACAATGAATTCAGAATAAGAACGAATGAAGAACTACAAGAGGAAATTGGGGGAGAAGATGTGGTAAAAAAATAAAGCGGCAAAGAATAAAATGGTTGGGGCATGTATGGAGGGCAGGGGAGGAATCCATAATCAGGATGTTGCTGGAATGGAAGCCGGGGGCAAGATGAGAAGAGGAAGACCAAGGTCCAGATGGCTGGAAGAGGTGTTGGAGGATCTAAGGGGAGCAGGCGTTAACAACTGGCAGAAAAAAACGACGGATAGAAGAATCTGGAAAGAAATAAGCCAGAAGATATGAAAACATAGAATGGGGACCGATCCACCCCGGAAATTATGGATTTAGAAAGCTTTTAAAGCGGTGAAGCCCCGATGGGGTGTTTTAACCACTGTATATAACAGTTATAGGCTGCTACGCATCGCTGACGTGTAAAAGGGTGTGATGGCGTTTTTGGCATTTAAAAACATTAATTGTTGTGCTGTATGCTAAACAATTAGTACACGCGTTAACGCTGGCATTTACACCTCAAAATATACTCAGTTTTATGCACATTTCGATACACTTTTTGGGAGCCAATTTCAAAGTTGAAAGAGTGGACGATTTTTTTTCGAATCATCTATGCTTTATCTGTCTACTGACACAGCGACTTTTCTATTTTTTTAAAATAACGTGTGGGCAATTCAAAACGTACAACTCGATTTAACATGAAACTTTTCAAATAATATTAACAGAAATATAAATATCGACAATATCTCCACGTTGGTAGTTTGATGTGACAACTCTCTTTCATATGCCACTTGTAAAATTTTTCCAAATTGGCTATGAACTCCGAAATAATGTAACAAAATTATTACAATAATCGGCATTTTTCAAAACTGTAAAATAGCATGTAGGCAACACAAATAGCTCACTACCGGTAGAAAAATAAATGCAAGATTCCTTGTGCGTCATATTCCTAAACAAGAGATAATAGATTTCATTACGGGAAACGTTGTGGACGGAATTCAACAGAAATAACCAAATGTGAATTATTATTGGAACTATTTATGGAAAAGTTTTTGGCATATATACTTAGTAATATCATGAATAAATCAACTTATAGTATACAAAATTCTTGGGAATTAGTTGATTTTTATTTATGTATGTACCAAATTTAGTGTAGATGTAGTTTCTTTATTTACAAATATCCCGACTGAATTAGCAATTACAATAATAGATAATAAATGGGAGTTGATTTCAGATTTCACAGATTTATCGACAGATGATTTTATTGACATATTCTTAGATGTCTATAATGACTAGTGAAATAATAGTGAGTAGGTAATAAATAATAAACAAATAGTACAATAGGTACAGAGGTAACCCAGTACAGATAAACTATGAGTGGAACACATGCAAAATGAAAAGAAGTATAGCTCGTTTCAACTTATTTTATTCTGACTAAAGTGTTTACAGATTTACAGCACCTCCTGCGGTGGAAGCGTTATGGACGGTCTACTTATCGCACTCTTGTCACACAGAGTAAACATAATATACTAACACAAATATACCTGTTGACTATTGGTAAAATATAGATATTACGTAATTCCTGGCCTCTAACTTTCCGAGGATCGATTAATTCCGGCAAGAGTGCCCTTTTATAAAAAGTTATAAGTTTGGGAAGTTGCTTCTTCCAAAAATGTTCATCTTTGTATATAATTTGATAAAACAATCCTTTTGACGTCCATACAACAAAGTAACATTTATTTTTATTGGTTATGTTCAATTGACCTTGTACTTGGTGCATGTAGCTGTGATTATTTTTTATTAGCAGGCCACCGCTGTTATCAATAATCAAATATTTTATAAGTTTATTTTCTGTTGCTTCTTTCGGTGTTAACATCCTTGAATTGTAAGGGCTTTTTATTTCAATAATGGCGTCGTCACCTACTAAGCCATCAGGAGATGCAGCTAGAAACGGATATTTCTGGTCTATAAAAAGACCACAGTTTCTTATTTCTAAGCCAGAAATTTTTTAAACTTCGGCCAATGCTCTGCTTTCATTCTGTATGCCGTACTGAGTTTACTTAGTTTTGCAACTTTACCTACTGAACGAAAATTTGCTAATGAACTTATAGATAAACAACTTGCGATTTTATACTTCAGTTTTCCTATAGTAATACTAATTGGTAATTTGAGGAGGGGTTACAGCAAACACCAATTGCGGATACGCATCCCACTAATTACATTTTTCGATGAAGCTAATATGGTAATCCTACTCACGATTATTGTCTCCATTTATCCATATGATATCCATAGTTCATGATACATATAAAGAAATAGAACGATTTTTTCCAATAATATTTATCAATTACGTACATATTGCTTCAAAATATGGATTAACGATTTTATGTATAGGTTCATAACTTTCGAAGAAGTTCATAGGTGCTAATCTGTATGTTGCTGGCGATCAAGCTTTATTTAATAATTGAATAGAACAAAACTCCTTTTTTACTTGCTGTAGTACTATACTAAATGCATCCTGAAAATGAAAAATTTACTTCCATAACTTGCCGGCTGTTTGTCCAACACCAAAGACGTGATGTATTCATTGAGTGCAAAACAAGATTTTTGTAATCAAAACAGACCGTGTTGAAAATATATTAGGCCAGGGCGCGAGTAATTTAGCAAAATCATTGAATTGAGCAGATAGTACCAGGCGCACGATAATGCGCTTATCAACGAAAAGCGTGCCCTTCTATTGGAAGAGCGTAGGTATATACACAGAGGGGTTTTTACCTTTCTCTTGCTCGTTGGCTCTTATGACTGATAATGTTTTTTAAAAACATTTATTGTTTAATAGTGAAATCTTCCTATCAGAAACGGTACATACATCCATTATATTTGAACAATACAGATTATTAGGTAGCCATATTGTTAGGAATATATTCATCCGCTCATTTTCTAGAAGACGCGAGAAGAAGAAGCGAGAAGTAGATAAGTGAAAGTTAGGTAATAAGTGAATGATATGGACTGTAAGAAGAACCTTGCTATTAGTAGTGTTTTTACTTAGTTATTAAATAATAATTCTTGTAATCATCATCGTTTCTGTATAAAATAACAACAGGTTATGGGCTCAGGATACTCGACGACCCGGACTATCGAAAGAATATAAAAAAAGAAAAAAAGAAGCGAGGTTAAGGTAAACGTGTGTGTCGTTTTTCGTGTACTGTAGACAATAACGTGTGTCGCGAAAATACACAGAAAAACAGACAATGGCTGATCTAATTAATGTAGCCACAATAGGCAAATTTGATGGTAAAAACTACCAACAGTGGAAGTTTCAAATCAAATGCGCGTTAAGAGCGAAGGGATTGGATGAGATTGTAGATGGTACGAAGGCAAAACCTGAGGTAAATAACACAGAGGAAGTAAAAACATGGAACAAGTTAGATGCACTCGCGATGTGTGTTATCACATCCACGATGGAGCTCTCACAGATAACACTAATTGAAAACTGTACTACGTCGAAAGAGGTAATTAATAAATTAGATAGTATTTATGCCTTAAAAAGCGAAACAAACAGAATGATGGCCCACGAAAAATTCCATCAGTACAAAATGGTAACAAATGATAGCATTTCGCAACACATTACCAAAGTAGAAAATCTAGCAAGACAAATACGTGAAACAGGTGACACAATTAGTGATACTGCCGTAATAACAAAGATTATTAGTATGTTACCAATTAAGTTTAGAAGTTTCAGGCAAGCATGGCTATCCTTAGATGAGAGTAAGCAAACCCTCACAAATTTGATGTCAAGATTGATCGATGAAGAAGCAAGTTTAACTTCTACTGAAGAAAATGACAATGCATTAGTTGCAAGTAAAACAAATTGCAATCCTAGACATCAGAAACCGAATCAGAATTTTAAAACTAGAATTACATGTTACAACTGTAACAAGAAAGGACATATCGCAAAGGATTGTCGAGCACCTCGTAGAAACCAAGGTCATAAGCACCAAAATGCAAATCCTGGACCAAACAACAGTAAGAATGGAGCATTTTATATTGAAGGTGAAGAAAGTGTGTTAGCCAGTATAAGCGATGAAACAACTTGGATATTAGACAGTGGTGCGTCAGCCCATATGAGTTCAAACAAAAATTTATTCACAGAAATACGGGAAAGTGACGAATTTTCTGTTAGACTAGGTAACAATGAAGAATTATCAGTCAAAGGTATTGGCACTGTAAATATCCAGTGCTGGGTTAAAAAGGATGGATTAGTAATACTATAACAGATGTTTGGTATGTACCTGGATTGCGCAAAAATTTATTTTCAGAAGGTGTAGTGACAAAGAAAGGAATGAAAATAACGAAGAATAATGACAAGGCAGAAATTTACCATGATGGTCAACTAAAAGCATGTGCTATACGAGGTATGAATAACTTATATACACTTTTATTTCGAATTGCAGACTCAGAAGCAAACCTCACAGCTAGTGCGAGCTTAAAACTTTGGCATGAACGCATGGGACATGTCAATGTCAAAACCGTAAGTGATATGATAACAAAAGGAATAATCAATGGTGTGAAATTAACAGATACAGAACATTTTGTGTGTGAAGGATGTCAATATGGGAAACAACACAAACTACCCCATTACACTCATCAACCCAGAGTTACCAAACCAGGTGAATTAATTCATACAGATTTATGTGGACCAATGAGTGTAGCTTCAGTAAGTGGAAGCATGTATTTTGTTCTCTTCAAAGATCATTGTACTGGATACAGGTCAGTGTATTTCATTAAACACAAATCTGACACGTTAGAATGTTTTAAAGAATTCATCACGTTTTGCAAAAACAAATTTGGACACAAAACTGTTACATTACGAGCCGACAATGGAACAGAATTTGTAAATTACGAATTTAAAACATTTCTAAGGAATAAAGGTATCAAATTAGAAACAAGTGCTCCTTATAGTCATGAACAGAATGGTAAATCTGAGCGAGAAATCCGCACTATAGTCGAAAGTGCACGCTCTATGTTATACACAAAAGATTTACCACTATATCTATGGGCAGAAGCAATAAACACGTCAGTTTATATTCTGAATAGAACATCTAATGTACACACGACAAATTCGACACCATTTGAATTGTGGACAGGACGAAAGCCAGTTCTTAATCACTTAAAAGTTTTTGGATCTGAAGCTTTTATGCATGTACAAGACAACTTACGTAAAAGTTAGAACCCAAAAGCAAAAAGTTGATTTTAGTCGGTTATGACAATGATTCAACGAACTATCGACTATTTGATATTGTCACGAAGAAAATTAAAATCTCAAGAAACGTAACATTCAATGAGGCTAATGAGGTTGCTTTACCAAGGACAAACCAGATAATTGTACCTGTTGATGATGAAAGAGTTGAAACTAACGTGGACAATGAAAACGCAAATGAAGAAGTTGAATACGAAGAAATTTGGGAATTAAGACACGAACAAGAAGACGGAAAAAGGAATGAGAGGGAACTGAGACCACGAGAGAAAATTCAAAAGCCGAAACGATACGAAATCAATTTAACAGAAGCTGGCGTTCCTGATACGTACGAAGAAGCTGTGAAGTGTGTAGATGCAGAAAAATGGAAAATGGCAATTGAGGAAGAACTACAAGCATTAAAAACCAACAACACGTGGGAGGAAGTGGAATTACCTCCAGATAGACAAAAGATTGGATCGAAATGGGTGTTCAAGGTAAAACGACAACCAAATGGAGAAATAAGTAGATACAAAGCAAGATTGTGTGCAAAAGGCTTTGGTCAAATTGAAGGCGTCGATTACAACGAAACATATGCACCTACAACTCGATATGATACAATTAGAATACTATTTTCCGTCGCAGCGAAAAATAAACTGGACGTAGTACAATTTGACATAAAGACTGCCTTTTTACACGGTGAATTAAATGAAGAAATTTATATGGAACCACCTCCCGGAACAACGACTCGAACTAATAAAGTGTGCAAACTTAATAAAGCCTTGTATGGATTAAAGCAGGCACCTAGGTGCTGGAACAACAAGTTCACAAAATTCTTGCAAGACAACGGATTCAAGCAATGTGAATCAGATAAATGTGTCTATGTCGCAAACGAAGGTGGAGAATTGATACTCTTGGTACTATATGTAGACGATGGTCTTATTATGGTAAAGAATAGAATCAAGTTGAAAGGTATTATAGATGAAATGCAACGAACTTTTGAAGTCACCGTAACAGAACCAAATTATTTTGTTGGATTGGAAATAAAAATGGACAACGAGACCAACTCAATCTTCATACATTTGAACAATTTTATCAAACGGATCTTACAACGCTTTAATCTCAGCGAAGCAACAGAAAACACTATACCTGCCGATCCTCATACAGTTCTGACATCAACAAAAGGAGAGGAGGACGACATAAGTAGAAGGATTCCCTATCGAGAAGCAGTAGGTTCGTTGATGTTTGCCGCCGTCACTGCACGACCGGATATCATGTATGCAGTAAATATAGTAAGCAGATATCAGAATAATCCCAACGCAAGTCATTGGAATGCTGTAAAACGTATTTTTAAGTACCTGAAACATACCCAACAGCTAGGAATCAGATACTCAGCAGATGGTGACGAGCTAATAGGATACTCCGATGCTGACTATGCAAACGACGTGGATACAAGAAGATCTACCACCGGTTACGTCTTCAAAATGTGCAACGGAGCAATTACATGGAACAGTCGCCGACAGCAGTGCGTGGCTTTGTCAACTACGGAGGCCGAATTTATCGCTATCTCCGAAGCAGCAAAAGAAGGACTTTGGCTTAAACAACTACTTAGTGAAATATGTGAAAAGTGCAATGGTCTGTCTTTGTGCTGTGATAATCAAAGTGCTATCAAGCTAATTAAAAACCCTATATACCACAAACGAACAAAACATATAGACGTGCGTTATAACTTTGTACGCGAAAAATATGAATGCAACGAATTCAATGTAGAATATATATCGACTCATGATCAAATAGCTTACATGTTAACAAAGGCATTACCACGTAGCAGATTTGAAAAACTGAGAGCTAGTATAGGTATGACGTATGATTGTTAATCTATTTGTAATCGTTTTATATTTATATATATATGTTGTATCTTGTTTAGATCAAACTATATTTATATGTTAAAATGTACTTGTATGTACTAATAAGTTAGAATAAGCTCTGAATACGTGGGAGTGTTAGGAATATATTCATCCGCTCATTTTCTAGAAGACGCCATCTAGCGAGAAGTAGATAAGTGAAAGTTAGGTAATAAAAATGATATGGACTGTAAGAAGAACCTTGCTATTAGTAGTGTTTTTACTTAGTTATTAAATAATAATTCTTGTAATCATCATCGTTTCTGTATAAAATAACAACACATATATCAAAACAGTTTTCTGCAACATAATAGAAAAACATTTGCTATAGATTTCTTGATGAATCTATACAGTTAAAAATTTGGCACTTGAATTTTTAACGCGGGTCGAAAATCCAGATATTTTTTAATATATAAGTGCTCGCAAGACCACTTGAAATTATTTTTTGTGTATTAAAGCTCGCGGAGGATGGAATAATAATCCGAATGGTTTACTGTTGGGCCCTTAGAAAATTATTATTCAGCAACATTGTGCCACCAAGTATATGTATATGCTAACTGCACCAATAATGACTATGACGCAATACCGATTTTTGACCTTGGACTTTTAGAATGAGATATTGCAGACTTTCCACATTTCAAAAGTCATATTGCTAATGACATAACAGGTTTAATGAAGTAGATAATTTGTTACATTCTCCAATTAAACGAATTACGGAAACTATTACAGACCGATATAATAATTCGTTATTAGTTATTAATTATTATAGAAATTTGACTAAATTTGTTTGTAAGGCAAAATTATATTTTCTGCCTAGAGTTATTTTTGAAATCGTCATATTTTCAGAGAAATCCTTCAGAGCGGAAGTTATTTTGAGACAAATGCAAAGATCCTTATTTACAAAAGGATTATGAATTTAGTTCAACAGCAATTCATAACTGAAATAAAAACATTCTTTTATCCTTCACATCCAGTTGTCGATATTTCATATTATATATTTCATAGTATTTACTTATACTTATATCTTATGTCTACAGTAGGTAGAAATGGCCTATTTTTATATATCTTGTAAATAGTTAATATTTCTATTTGCCTTGTATTCCCTTTCAATGTAATTTTACCTGATGCGGCGTTATTTCAGATTATCACGCCAGCTCAAACCGCTCTTTCAATAACTCTAACGCTACCTTGTAATTATGCGAAAAAGTTTTTAATGCTGTAATAATTTCAGCAGCGGGACCCTTTAACGACAACGATATATACATAAACTTTTGAACGGCTTTTAATTTCGAGTTGCTGTCGACTAACGTGTTGAAAAAATTCAATCAATTCTCATAATTGCAATCGAATTCCCCTAATTTTATTGTCATTATTTATGTCTGTAACATTATTTAAATCCAATGATTGGAGATTATTCTCTTCGCTAAGTTGTACGTTTTTATCCGAAAAAGACGCAGTATCGTTAATCGATTTTAATAGTTGTTTACCTGAGGTTACTGCCTTATAATACATATTTTCAAATCCTTCACGTACCGTTTCATCATGAACGTTTTCTAAATCTGAATGTTGTATTTCATTTTGAACCGTTTCGAATTCGATAAGTACCAGCTTGAGATTTTCTAATCTAAATTCTAGTTTCGTTGTTTGCGACTCATCGAATTTCACAATGAAATTCATAAATCTCGTTACCGACGCTTTTAATGCACTACGCACTAAATGTTGAAAATCTTGTTTTCCCGGAGAAAACATTGTTGAAAGGCTAACAAAACTACAATGGTTACTCGCACAACGCGTGAATTAGTAGTTAGGGTTTTAAGGCAGACAGAAGTAACGAGTACAACGTAACTACAAATTTCAGGAGTAACAACGTGTTATACTTTTGGGGAGGTCAAGGTGAAAAGACCTAAATTTTGCTAATATCGTTTATTGCTGCTACAGAATTTTCACCCTCAGATTAAGGGCATCCGTAGTGTACGCAAAGTGATATTATTTGTGGGGATCTTAATCGCCAAGAAATATAATTTATATTGTCCGGATAATTTTCTGACAAGGTTTCTAGTTGAGATTTCATGGTATAAAGAGACCTAATGAATTTATGTTGCTTGGCAAACAATTATGTTAAGTTTCTTATTTTTCCGGTGACCGGTGATTTGTTGGCAGTTGACTAGCTATTGACTGACTGTTGACAAGCTGTGGACTGGTTGTTGACAGACTCGCAAATACAATTCAATTTGACAACGATTTGTCCTGGGTCCATAACCTGTTGTTTCAAACGGTGGATGCCTTGTCATGAATAGTGTTGAGGAATAAATAATTACATAGTTGTTTGCTTGAGAATTTATTTAAAGCAATGGAGAGTCGTCTCTCAGCCCTTTGTATATTACTTCACAAAAATATGTTTATAAACAATTTAACATGAGGTTCGTTCCAACACACCACAAAGCCAGTTTGTGAATCGTCGGGTATATGTGCAAAGCAAATTTGGAATGCCAAATGTGCTCTATCCATATACCCTAGAATCCACAAACTTGTTGTGCTATGTGTTGGAACCAACCTACAGTATTTCCGCGCGATACTTTCTGTTGTGTTTCTGGCTTACACATAACCTACAAGGTATGCGAGTCAGACGAGATCAACCGATTTACTTGATTGACGCTTTCAACTGAGAACCGTTCTCTTGGAACTTCTTTTCTCAACTGGGGTCTGCGGGAAATAACCTTGCACCCTTTGGTTGCTGGTAAGACTGCTTCATTCATGCAGTTGTAGAGAAAGATGAAGTTGTTATCTACTAACGAGGGGTCAAGAATTCTTTCATCTGAAACAAATGGAGAACTGGTTCTGTTTTATCATTAAATAAATAAATGAATTAGAGGAAAATTGTGGAAAATGATGGTCGTCGAGGGACCTGCAAAGTTGCCTTAGTACAGATTTCTGATGTCTGCTAGGCGACGGATCTTCGCTTTAGGGGGAAGGGGAGGCGATCTTGGGGATCGACGACTATCTGAGCGCAATGGTTTTTGCTGGCGCGGACTCTTTCCCATGCGTACTTCAGGAATTTCGTCAGAAATTCGCGTAGAGTCGGAATGTTGAATTCCCGGTCAATTTGAACGATCCTTACGAAGAAGGGGGCGGTAACGAGTTCGAGGTTTCCTATCTTGCTTGCGTGGTGGGGAAATTGAAGCCTAGCGAGAATCTGTTTGAATATATCGATATTAGCGGTATCTGTACATACCGACTAGGACGTAATATAAATTGCGTTGCATGCCAAACATCGCTCTCTCTGTTATGCTCTCTGTTAACGACATTGTAGAGTATTAGATAAGTAACACAATAGATTTGTAACTGTTGCAGATAATTAGTTGTTATAAATATATCAGTTCATTTTCCTCGTGTATTATTTTATAACAGAATCTAACCACCACGCACTTAGATCCAATGATCCTCAGACCCCAACGAGAGGTCCAACAACCAGGAAATCGTCAGTTGCGCTTTGGAGGCGTTTTCTGAACTGGTTTGGGATCTGGCGCAGAAGGATCTGCCAGTCAAATAGGACCTACCAAGCTTCACCATGGAGAGGTTACTTCCTGAAAATATCTCTTATAGATCAACCCGTTGCGTCAGACTGTGTCAAAGGCATTCTTTAAGTCAAAGAAGATTGCTCCTATGGGTGCTCGGTTTTCGAGCCCGGTTCGGATGTATTCCCAGAAACGGAATAGTTATACATCGGTCGACGATCCGGCTCGAAAACCGAATTGTTTGTAGTGTATGATTTTTTCGCCGAACTTAATTAGCCGAGACAGGATGATCGCCTCGGCTATTTTCGAAACATTGGAGAGGCTGATCCGGCGAAAATTTTGAGTGAATTTGTGGTTTTTTCGGGCTTAGGGATGTTGGCGACGTCAGCGTTCTTCCAGCAGGAGGGGAAGTACTGGATCCGGAGCATCGCGTTGTTGATTTCGCAAAAATATTCCGTTGGCTCTGTGGGTAACCATTTTAGGGCCAGATTGGTGATACAATTCGACCTTGGGGACTTCTTGCTGTTCCGTTCTCTGATGAACGCACGGATTTCGTCGGGGGAAGCAGGGTCAAGTGGAGTTTCGATGAGCTCGGGGATCCCTTGCACCATCATATCCACTTCTCTACAGAAATCTCTTCTCGCAGCGGCAGTTCTCTTTTGGCTCGTTTGAGTTCGGGGTGGAGCGTTGGGGGCTTCTAGGATACTACTAGTGGACGTTGACCGGCGCTGGTGCGGAAGAGGAAAAGAGGCTGCATCAGCTTCTTACTGCCAGAAGGGTGGCGGTTCTTCCTAGCTTTTCTCTGCTTGCCGGCGTTAAACCAGCCAACGTCAGTTTGTTCTGCTTCGGAGTCGGAGACCGACTCTTCGGATGCAGAGGGGGCGGGGGTGGCCGCTGCGGGGCCAGCTCGGTCAACAGTGCGGAGACGATGATCAAAACAGTTCGTTCGTAACGATCGCTCACTGTCGAATGCCTGAGAACCGTGGGAGTATAATAAAGGATATTACCCCAACAGAATTACATCCAATAACAGGGCTTAACTTAAGATATGCGTAATATATAATACGTGGTACATGTCAATGTAATATGTAATACATAATAATATTAATAAAATAATACGTGATATATGGCAACATAAAAGCAAAGTAACTTTACAGATGGTTATAAAATATGTCCTCATATATGTATGTTATTTGCATCAATGGCACAGTGCACTAAAGGAGCGTTGAGCAAAATGTTGGTTCTTGCTGTGTTGATTGCAAACGTTGGATGGTATCTCGCTGACAATCTGGGTACGTTGAAGTTGATCCGAGATAGTAAACATGGGGAGTCATTCTATTATTAACAAGCCCGCAGAAAAATGCGGCACCAGATAATTTCCTGCGTTCTGCCAGTGAAACAAAGTTGTATCGCTGTAGGAGATAGGTGTATGCAGTGTCACGACCTGGGTATACGCTATTAGTTTTATAACAGGTATTTCTTTTGTACGCTTTAGAACATTTGTATAGAATAAAATGGTTGCCATATTCCAATTTAGACTGAACTAAGTAATTATAAAGTGATATCAGAGCCGTGGTGCTGGTAAAGTCTCTCGACAAACGGAAAATACAGCCAAGAGATCAACTGGCAGAGGCGCAAACATCCGAAACATGTTGTGAGAGAGAGAGTTGGTTATCGAAAGTGATACCCAATTCTTTCACTATTGATTTACGTATTATAGCAATCTCCCTAACAGTATAGGAAGAGTCTACCATATGGGACCTCCTAGCATAAGATACGACACTACACTTATCAATATTCAGACTCAAACCGTTTACGTCACACCACAATACGACTCTATCCAAACTGTTGAGCAAGATATTAACGCCACCTTCGCTGGATATGGATGAGTACATTTTTAAATCATCTGCGTAAGCTAATGCAGAACAAGGAATGGAAGAGACTAGATCATTGATGCATATGTTGAACAGTGATGGTCCCAAGTTAAAACCTTGGGGTACGCCAGAGGTCGATATGTAGGTAATAGATTTATAGCCGTTGAAGTAAAAGTGGTTAGATCGATCACACAAATAGTTTGACAAAAGCTGTAGGAGAGGTCTGACAAAACCAAAAGCACTAAGCCTCTGAAGGAGTACCGAATGATCAATGCTACCAAACGCTTTGGTGAAATCCGTGTAAATGATATCCAACTACCCTCCGCGGTCCAATGTTTCAACAGTATCCTGAGTAACTATCGCAATTCGAATTCTACCACGATTCGTGGTGGTAGATCGCCCAGTCATAAAACCATGTTGTCGAGGTGATATAAATGGGCGTACCTGACTCATGATTATACCATAAAGTAGCTGTTCGAATATTTTGGAAAAGTTAGTGAGGATGGATATATGTAGGCCTGTAATTTTTAACGTCTGCTGAATCGCCTTTCTTAAATGCCGGGGAGATCCTTGCCGTCTTTCCACACTTTCCATTTTTGATGTTTTGGTTGATAAGTTGAATAATTTGCTCAACGGCAAAGAAAACACGCAGGCATAATCCTCTACGAAGAAACTGGGAATACCATCGTCAGCAGCTGTAAATTTGTTCGTCAATTTCCGAGTATAGGAAAAAACTTAGTCAGCACCAATAGGAGAGACGGAGACAGGTGGGGCATTACATGGTAAACATAGTTGCGAAGGCATTTACTATCTCTTGGGGTGCAGTGTATTCTATATCGTTAAAGTGAACTTTACCGGGTATTCTGGTGGACCCTTGTTTTAACTGAACAAACCGCGGATATTCTGTCTCGTACAACAATCACATAATTCTTGTATGCAGTCTGAATATCAAATTTTAACTGCCTGCGTAAGTCTTCAAATTTAGTTTTATACTCTGCATTTCCGGTAGATTTCCATTTATGATGATATTGCATCTTTAATTTCAGATTTTGTTTTATTTAATGCGTGAACCAGGAAGGAAACTTTACTGTCTTACTGCCAATTTTGAAAGGAGTGCACCTATCGAAAGTTGAGAAAATTTTAGTATAAAACTAAAAACTATAAGCATTTAATCTCTTGGTTAATTCATGATCAGATCGGTAGGGTTAAATGTTTTCTTCTTCGATGTACTTTAAATATGCTCTGTATTAAATGAATCAGTCACCTATTCGATGATTTTAAATTTCCATACTAATCCATTAACTTTATTTTTCAGTCTAGTGAATAATGAAGAACTTATTCTAAATTATTTGGCAAATCATGGTCCCGTCATTGCAGCTGTAAACGCTGCACCATGGCACTATTACATTGAAGGCGTTGTTCGATATCACTGTGACGGATCTGTAAAATACTTAAACCATGCAGTTCAAATAGTAGGTTATGATATGAGTGAACGTATACCTTATTACATTGTACGAAATTCATGGGGAAGAAATTTTGGTACTAATGGTTATTTGAAGATAGCAATTGGACAAAACATGTGTGGCATTGCAAATAACGTTGTTACTGTTAATGTGTAGATTTTACATTCTGTTTTTATTATATCGTTTTTATTCTTATATCAATGTACTTTCGATGTGCTGTTTTCTTATTTTGCAAATCTGAATAGGTAACTCAATAATACCCCACATAAGTAGTAACTATGTCTCTTTGAATGTACTTTTGTGTTATCATTCCTTTTTAGTTCTTGATTGAACTATGACCGTATGATTGACATCTACAAAACCGAGCATGTTATATCATTATGGTAAACTATTTAGGATAGCCGAAATATTAATTCATAGAATCTGGATGACTGTACAAACCGATTAATTAATTAGGTGAGTTAATTGGGTACATTCAAGGTAGCTGTGCAATAGTTTACTAAGTAAGCACAAACTGCATATACCAATAATTACGGAGGGAATTATGCTTTAGTAATCGCGGACTGCAACCAGAGACTATATAGTTTTGTTCCTATTAGGACTTGTCAGTGCGGTCAAATAGTCAGTTCTCGATAAATAAAAACATAATGCCCCAGATAATATGGAAATTATTCATAATATATATAGTCTACGGTTGCAGTCCCTGATTAATAAAGTTTCGCTCCGTGATTTTTGGCATATGTAATTTATGCTTACCTTTTAACTGCCGGTTTAACGGTACGGTTTGGTTCTCTCGATATATTTTATAAATAAATAGCTGCGTTAGTTTTTATAAAGTGTTTTACTAAATATTCAAATTGACAGAATAACTTTTACTGCTTTTTGTATCACTATGGATAGGAAAAATGCCTGTTATATGGCATGCCCGTTATCCCCGCCATCTGGTGCTGATAACGTCCCGGTGAAGCAGCAGGTTTGGCCTTTCTCGGCCTTCCTCGTCTCCGTAAAGGAACTACGGGTGAATGCTGTGTGTCTCCCTCATTCTTGTATTTTGTCAGGACTGAGACGTGATACGTACCCAACGGTTCGAGCGTGTTGTTCGGGTCGCCTACTTCATAGGTAGTAACATATACTTGCCTTAATATGACGTAGGGGCCATCTCGACGAGGGACGAACTTGGAAGTAAAGTAGGCACCCCGTGCTGTTTCCATCTCTTCTGGACTTTATCAACTGAAATATAGGAAAAGAAGTTGACAATCCTTTTATTACCGAGGGTAACGTACTTCTATTATTTCAACAAGAATCACGTTTAAATTTTTATCGAAAGCTTGGCCAGCCTAATATATAAAACTAACTACTTTATTACTTTTATTATTACTTTATTCTGTGAATGTAAATAAGTATCGAATACCTTATTTCTATGTTAAAGATATCTTGGAAGCGGAAACACGTTCACGGACTTGCACTACTCTTATTTAATGGGTATATCGACGATTGGAGAGATTATCAGACAGGTGTGCGCTACTGTTTGGACTACGTTAAAAGAAGAATGCATGCCGGAGCCCTCTATTGAAAAATGGAACGAAATTAGCGATGGTTTCTTAAATGTCGCCAATTTTTCTAATTGCATCGGGGCCCTAGACGGAAAACATATCCGTGTAGTAAAACTGACCAAAAGTGGGTCGCTCTTCTACAATTACAAAATTTTTTCTCCGTTCTCATGGCCATCTGTGACTCTAACTATTGTTTCACTTTCATCGATGTCGGAGCATACGGAAAGAATTGTGATTCGAATATTGTGAATTGTGATCGGAAAATAGAAAAAGGTATATTAGCTTTACCCCAACCAAAGCTACTCCCGGGTACACATGACTCCCCCTTGTCATACGTTATTGCGGCGGATGAAGCCTTCGCTTTATCACATGTTTTAAGGCCGTATGCACGAAAAATTTGAATCACAAAAAAAAAAAAAAGATTTTTAATTACCGACTGACTCGAGCTCGGAGGTTTATTGAATGCTCTTTCGGAATTTTAAGTCACAAGTGGAGAATTTTTCACCGACCCCTGAATGTAAATCTTGGTCTAGCAGTATCTATTGTCAAAGCATGCTGCATTTTGCATAATTTTGTTAGTGTAAGAGATGGATACAATTTTGAAGACATCCTGTGTGTTACCGGTTTCGAAGATAGAGAACAAACTGCACCTCTCAGTAGGTCCGGTAATACTATACGAGATAAGTTCGCGGAATATTTTGTTGGTACAGGAGCTGTAGCCTGGCAACAATAAAAATTCACTGAAGCAGGCATTTTTGACCATGACTGTATTTCTTGATTTTCTGGTGTCCCGATACTCCTTTTTTTGAATGGCACGTACAGCGCTACGTTCTGGAACTTTGTTGTTGTCGGAATCTGTAATTTTATTTTAATTGCTCTTAACTTCTTGTTTAATTTGTGAAAGTTTAGTTTAAAGTCGTATTTCTGGTGATGATGTTTCTCTTCCGTTTTGTGCTTTCTTTTCCTTTTCAATCATCAATCCTTGGATTTTTGGTTTTTGCTCAATAACGAGCTTATATATAGGACTGTTTTGGGTTTTCTCGCCCCACTCGCTCGCCGTTTTTCCGTTGAGAGTATAGCAGGGATCGTATATTGTTGGTGAGGAATTCGTCGAAATTTATTTCGGATAAAGGAATTACGATCGCATAATTTGAGGAAATTAGAATTATTGGTGGATGTGCCAAAATTATACCCCAATGGAGATTGTAACCTGTTGAAACCACGTGCGGGGAGAATAACTTTTAGCCGCCCAAGATCTTAGGTATGTTTCGAATTAATTTAATACTGCCTTCCTGATTGGTGATTTTGTTTTAGGTTTTTCTTTTTCCTTTTTTTTTTACGTTTACGTTTACGCTTACGTTTTCGTTTTCATATTCGTTTGCGTTTGGGATTTTTGTCTACCTCTTTTGATTTAGTTTTCGCTTTCGTCGACGTCCACGAGGGAAGCTACCCGTTACAACCGTCTCGCAGCGTCACGCAGCTAAGTACCAGCTTGGCCTACGTAATTTCTTTTTCTTTTTATCTTGGATTTATTTGGTGAGTTCCTGCTCCCCACTCCCTTCCGCGTTTGGGAGTCCCGGGCGAGAGGCCGTAACGTGGTGACGCTCTCTTTTCGATCTGATTAGTTTTCGGGACCTACCCCCGTCTCCCTGACTAGTCCGGCCACCCGAAGGAACTTTTGGGGCTTTGCCAACAGGACCGTAGATCAACCGCGGAAGGTTATACTATCCATTATTTTTTTGTTTTGTTGATCCCTTTTGCCTTCCACGTTGTTTGAGTGGCCTCAAAATTTAATTTCTGCGCGTTACGCCACACGCGTAGCATTGTGCAATATCAGTTGTGTGAAATTATTCAATATATTTATCCATTTTGTTGTGCAGCAACGGAACCGTATTTGTTTTAATTGTATGTCTATATTTCTTAGAATATAAAGAAAATAAAAGTTTACTTACCACATTTCTTCTGGTCTGCCTCGTTTAAACCTTCGAAATCCTGTACTAAGTTTTTGCTTATTTCTTGCTTTCTGTAGAAAGAGCAAGTCTGTAAAAAGGCTTTACGTTTCGAGGCACCGCTATGTTGGTAATCGCGGACGCTTTGTCCGAATCAACCTGTAAACCATTAGGGGTGATTAGGTGACCAAGATACTTAATATATATATATATATATATATATGTATATATATTAAGTATCTTGGATATATATATATGTATATATATATATATATATAATTAATGTCATTGTAGCACCCAAAAGGTATACTAGATGTATAACTGACACCCAATTTTACAACGAGGCACCCGACTACGGGTGTCACTTTGTTTTTTACTTTAAATTGTTTTTTGATGACATAACGACATCTAGAGTCATTTGCAAAAAATGTGGTGGGTGTCATATTTCAAGTCTTTATTGACGGATATTTACCAATAGTTCAACTGTTTGCCACCAGCTGGCCTCTCTCGATATATGTATATCTACTACAATAAAATGTTGTTGATGTGGCACCCCAAGATACTTTTTATATGTAGTGGCATCCAGGTGGTTCCGTAAAATTGGCAACATCGCATCACAGCATAATAGAAATATTCTTACGTTTGAATGGCAGCCCGACTTATTTGATCAAGTGCAGTGAAAAGTGGGTACCATGAGTGATAGGTCAAAACGACTGTTGAAACTAGCGCTGGAATGTAAGTATATCTTAAATAAAACTAAAATTATGTTGCAAAGAATTATGTTAGGTCAAATATTTCACGAACCAGAATATCAAACTCAATCTGACAATAGTTAACAATTTACAACACCGTCTTTTTATTGTTAGTTTAAAAATAAACTATTAATAAATTGTTATTAACGTCGTGGAGCATGCAGTTATTTTTTTACATCTACTATTTTTTAAGCCTATCGAAAATCAATTAATATAAACGAAATACGAAATATTAAACCACTGTAATTTTAGAAAGTAATTACGTATTCTATCAAATAATAAGTAAATGTTTTAACTAAACATTTAAATTGCGTCATATACATATATGTGACAATGGTTTCCAAGCAAGTTTTAGATAAATTACATTTCAAAAGTGAAACAGAATATTAGCTAAAATACGTTGATACCTGGTTCTTGTGTTTTATAAGCCGCAAGTTGCATATCGAACAAAATTCGTTACGTTCAAACAAGACATTGATTGGACGTATTTCAAAGCATACCTATACCGAGGTACTACTGTATGTATGTATACAAGCACGGATATGCTACGTCTATCCGCTTCCATCGTCACATTCAGAAATTCTGCACGACGCGATGCCCACTATCAGCGTCTCGTGCTGAATCCAGTATACAAGAATTAGCAAGAGAGGCTAAATGTAGTATTTTTAGGTAATCCACACAAGCACCTATTTGATGATGTTGACCAAAATTCTGACGAGCCTTCTATTTCTAGCTGCAATAGTGACACGACTTATCTTCCATCAACAGATTATGATAGTGTAAATATTACAAGTCTATGGCTCAAACCGCGGATGAGTTACATACATACGTATAACTGATCACATTAGAAAATCGGGTTATGAGCAATCTGTATGTAATTCGTCTGTTTATACATTTTGCTATAAAGTCTAAAACATTAAGTACTTACATACAATTTCAAGTAATTTATCTAATCGTTTGTTTTGGATTAGGACACTTCAGAAAGTTTTGAAATTCCAGTACAAAGTCCAGATTTAGTAAACGTAAGTTTAAACATATTACAGTTATTTGAAAGGCAATCAATTACAACTTTTATTATTAACTTTTAGACTAATAGTATTAACAGAATTATTTTACGGAGCAATGATGTCTATGATAACAAAGAAAATTTTACTCCCCTAGATTTTGAGTTCCAGAACAATCTTAACGTAGGTATTAGTAATAGTATCGTGTGCTTTAAAAGATTCCGTGCTTTCTTTCATGTTACAGGAACTTAATTTGGTCAGTAATACTGATATTGGAAACTTAAAAGACTGTTTTCTTCAAGATAATGCAATCTTTCAAAAGAATCTTAACGTACGTATTACGAAATTGTATCTAGTGTCTGAAAAACCAATAGATATTTGCCTTTTTACAGAAATATAATACAACCAATAAAAATGGAATTCAGAGTTCAAGCAAATGTCCTGCTCAAAAAGATGCCATAATCCACACAAATATAACAATGGCCCCCATTACGAAATCAAACGCGAACAATTTGGTACTTTACACTTTGCATTCAACTGTAATACACTTATATTAAGTCTAAACTAAAGTTGTACCTGATGAATTAGTTCTGAACTATAAAGAAAAATAATTATTTATATCTTACTCTACTGAAGAGTCCTTCTTACCATATCTATACTAACAGCTGTTTTTCTACTCTCTCTATAAAAGGAAATCTGATACTCTATTACATACATTATATGTATCAAATGGGTTTTCTATATATATCTCAATATTTTGTCGATCACATTTATTTCTTGTTCTTTTACTCTATCGACAGCATAAAGCTGAATCTACAAGCTGAATACCCTATTCTCACATTTTATCAGACACAACGATTCATAAAAACCTTATTTTTTCCAGAAAACAATCAACTTTCAATCTCCTTTTTTAACTAAAAATAAATACAAAAAAACCACATGCAAATTTTGCGAAAGCGAGATCATCTCCAAGCATTTTGCTAGACATTTAGAAAGGAATCACCCTGAAGAAAATGAGGTGAAAGAAATATTTTCGTGCGATGTCAAAAGTGTCGAGAGAAAGAGATTGCTTCAACTACTTCGGAATGCGGGGAATTTAGAACCTGCAATTAGAGGACACATAATACCAAAAAAACGTCAAACTTTCCATGATGTAAAAGAAAGTGATTATGCTATTTGCTTATATTGTAAAGGCTACTACAAACGACTCTGTCTCAGTCGTCACATGAAGAAGTGCTTTGCTAAAGATTCAAACTCGAATTCCAACGAAACCAAACACCAGCGACCACTAGCTGAATCCTTAGTCTATTCAGCAAGTTTGAGAAAATATGGTGATTTGCTGAATAAACTATCGGTTAAAAAGGAAATATTTAATAAAATGCTAGCCGATGATGTGACATCGGTTGCAGTTAATGATATTCTTCTCATTTTATATGGAGAAAATTTGCTTAAAAAAATAAAAATAAGCGTAGTTTATATCATGTTTCAAACAAATTACGAGAATGTGCCAAATTTTTGATTGAAATGAGGAAACTCGGTTCTTATAATGATATGCTTTCCACATTGATGCCTGAAAACTTTGACGATGCAATTGAAGCAACAAAGAAAATGTCCAGATATGATGTAAATAATAGAAGCTTTGGAGCCGCATCACTAGCACTACATTTTGGAACTACATTGAAAAGTTTAGCTGACCTAACAATCAAATTGATTTTAAGAAAAAAATACCCTTACCAGTGCCAAATATTGAAAAATCGTTAACAGATATAGAAAGATTTAAAAGATAGTAGAATCTCAATGGGCTACAGAATTGGGTAGTTTAGCATTAAAAGACTTAAACGAAAAAGCTGCAGTAAAGCCAAAATTACTTCCAGTCACCGAAGACATTATTAAATTAAAACAATTTGCTGAAGAGTGTGCAGAAGAAGCTTACGAATTGTTAAAATCAAGTAAATCAATACCGGCTTATAAAACCTTAGCTGAAACTACACTTGTTCTAACAATATTACACAATAGAAAAAGGGTCGGAGATATTCAGTATCTGGATTTGAATTGTTATAGCGAGCAAATACATAGCAATACAAATGGAACGGTTCAAACAGAAATGGCAACATCACTTACAGAAAATGAGAAAATGTTAACCCAACATTACAAAAGAATTGTATCAATTGGTAAAGGTAGTAAAGCAGTGACCATTCTAATTCCAAAAAAATGCAAAAGTATTTTACCATGATATGCAATCTCAGAATAAGTACAACCTGGTTTCCAACTAATAACACGTATTTCTTTACAAATCCTAAGTCTGTAAGATGGTTAGATGGATGTGCAGTTATCCGAAAATATGCAATACAGTGTGGAGCCAAAAATCCGCAACTTCTTACATCTTGCCGTTTAAGAAAACATATAGCAACGGTGACACAAATACTCAGCTTAAAAAATAATGAAATAGAGCAATTAGCCAAATTTATGGGCCACACCTCAAAAACGCATGCAAATTTTTATAAGTACATATACATTTTTATGTCACTAGTACATTTTCTCCATGTATTTAAAATTCGTAGATTGCCACAAGATATTTACCAAGTAGCGAAGATTTCCAAAATTCTGCAACTAATGGAACAAGGTAATGCTGCGCAATTTAAAAATAAATGTTTGGAAGAAATAGATATTGACATGGAAAATATAGAAGACGACTTGAGGAACGCGGATCGGCGTGGACTCGATAGTAATAATTATTGCATTCGAATAATTTCTTTGTCTACTTTGTATTGTTTAGATACTGAAGCTGATAGGATTGGAGATAATAGAGCAAACAGTCAAAGCACCGATACAACTGAGAAAGAAATTTATAGTAACACTGATGATATCAATAACAATGAAAGTTCTGATAGTGGTAAAATATATAAGACTTATATTTTAGAGAAATATATGTAATTATTTTCAGACCGTGAAAGCCCTCGTGGTAGGAAAAACTGCAGGAAATCTGGCATCAAAACAGTTTCAGAGAAAAAAGGTTGCTAATATAGCCTACGCAAGTTACTATAAATTATAAATTTATTATATTTACAGGTTCGAGGCAACGGTGGAAATCAGAGCAAAAAATATAATGTTAAAATATTTTGAAAAGAATCTTGAAAACAACAAGGCGCTCAAGAAAAAGGAGTGTGAAGAATTTTTAAAAATATATAAGAACCAGTTTGAAAATGTTGGCTGGGTGAGAGTAAAGACCTTTATGTTTAATGTATGCCGAATGAAAGATTAAATAAACTTTAAATTTTTGTATATTTTAATAAAAAATTTTAACCATATCCTGGTATCTTTGTTTTAATGTATTTCGAAGTAATACTAATTCGGAGAGGTAATAACATATGTAAACTAAAATTGATCAACTTACAAAATTATTATTTTTAATAAAATAATAGATAAAATCCCCTTAACCTAATCTAATATGTGTAAAATAATAACTCTGTAGTATAGAAATAAACTAATTATTTATATTTTAACTATTAGATAATACCCGGACAAAATGCAGTTAAGCAATATAAAATCTGCGTGACTGAAAATAAAATCCCATAACAGACATTCAAATTGTTGGCAACATCGCAGGGTGTGACTTTTACGTTTATTTAGGTTATACACAATTTACATGGGTTCCACTTTGGTATTTCATATGCTGGGTGTCACTCGATCGAGAATCTATTAATAATGTATAATCGGGGTGCCAATTTAACCTCCACCATACAGGGTGCCACATTAATATGAACCTATGTATATATATATATATATGTATATAGGTCCAGAGCTTTGTTACACCTTTCCATTGTTTCCTGTCCGTAGCCCTCCTTCTCCAGTCCGATATTCCCTTATCCTCCAGGTCCTCCAGTACCGCCTCTAGCCATCTCTTCCTCGGTCTTCCTCTCTTTTTCTTATATCCTGCTGTTTTCCATGCTATCTTTCTAACCGTTCTTTTTTCGTCCATTCTCTCCATGTGACCCAGCCACTGTAATCTCCTTGCTTTGATGATAAAATCTATCTGCGGTTTTTATAGGCCTCATAGACCTCTTCATTAGTTCTTCTTACATAGCCATCTTCGGTCTTTTTCCCTCCTATTATCCTACGAAGTATTTTCCTTTCCCATCTCCTTACTATTTCCTTTGTAGATTGATTCAAAACCCATGTCTCGCATCCGTATAATGCCGTCGGTCTTATTACGGTTTCGTATAGCCTAAATTTCGTGCTCCTCGACATCTGTTTTCTCTTAGTAGGTGACTCATGATTCCAGCTATTCTATTGGCTTTACTCAGTCTAGCTTCAATTTCCTCTTCTTCCTCGCACGTGTTCGTTATCCGTACTCCCAAGTAAACAAACTGATCCATCTCCTCAAAATTCATCTCTCCCAAAAGTGTATATACTTTGAACTCTGCTCCTAGTTTACTACCCGCTCCTACTTTCATAACCTTACTTTTCTTCTTGTTTATCTGCAGTCCCAGCTACCATGCTTCCTCTATCAATCTCTGTGTTATTTCTTTGATTTCCTTTCCGTCTCTGGCTATAACAGCTAGGTCATCTACGTATCCTATTATTTGGTGACTCTTATACAATATGTCTCCGTGTCTGTTGAGTCTACGATTCCTTACTGCCTTTTCCAGCACCATGTTAAAGAGCAGTGTTGAAAGTCCTTGTCTAAGAGCTGTTCTTACTATGAAGTCTTCTGATTCTCCTCCTCTTGTTCTTACGTTGCACGTTGTCTTCCTCATTGTCATGATTATTAGCCTTTGCAAATTTTGCAGGTATTCATCCATCGCATTTATCACTTTGCTTCTTTTCACCAAATCATATGCCCTCTTAAAATCGACAAATAGAACAACTGCTGGTATATTATACTTATAACACGTCGTCAATACTTCTTTCATTATAAATAACTGATCCGCCGTCCCTCTGCCTTTTCTGAAACCTGCCTGGTACTCTCCTATCTGCGGCTCTGCTATTACTTCCAACTTGGTTTTAATTATTGTCGCCAATATCTTGTAAACGACGTCCAACAGGGAAATCCCTCTGTAGTTATTACAATCTGTTTCGTCTCCACTTTTCAAAATTGGTATTATTGAAGCTTTTTCCCATCCTTCCGGCATCTGCTCTTTCCTCCAAATTTCCATTATCAGTTCATGAATCTTCTGTTTTAATTGTTCGCTGGCATGCTTAATATTTTCGATTGTTATCCCATTCTGTCCTGGAATCTTATTGTTTTTCATGCACCGTATTATTTCCTGTACTTCTTCCCGCGTTGGTTCCGCTATTATTTTATCATCCTCTCTCACCTCTTGCTTTCTTTCCTCCTCCGCCCCCTCATTTAATAATTCGCTAAAGTATTTTTTCCGCCTTCCTTTCGTTTGTTTGTTGTCTCCAATTAAATTTCCCTCCCTATCTTTTTAACACATTTTGGTTATATCTTTTTTGCCCCGTCTTGCTTCTCTGTAAAAGTTTCTAATTTCCTTCCTCTTGTAATGTTCTTCTATTTTTGCCACTTTCTGTTCGTTAAAAGCCCTCTCCTTTTGTCTGTCTATCCTTTTCACACTTGCTCTCTGCTTTTTGTACGTTTCCCTATCTTCTGCACTTTCTGTTTGTTTTGCTTTAATCCTCAATATATTCCTCTTTCCGGTTTCTATCTTGCACTCTGCGTCCCACCATGACTGTACCCTATGGCGTCTCTTGAATGGTATGGTTTCTTCTGTAGCGATTTTAATTATATTTTCTATGTGCTTCCATTTTTCGTTTACGTCTTCTTCTTTTTGTACTCTATTTTTTGACATCTCCGTTCTGTTTTCTTAGTGTACTTCTGCTGCTCATTAACTGTAGCTTCTCCATATCAAACAGTTTTATTCTTCCATTCCTTCTAATATTTCTCTCCGTCATCCGTATCCCTACCTCAATTCTAACCAGGAAGTGGTCCGAGTTTATATCTGCTCCCCTGCATGATTTTACCTTCCTTATAACTTTGTGGTGTGCTTTCTCTATAATAATATCATCTATCTGGTTTGTATATCTTCCGTTCGGTGCCATCCAAGTCTCTTTGTGTATCTCCTTACTTTTAAAGTGTGTGCTCATCACCTTCATGTCTTTTTCTTCCGCAAACGCAATTATTCTTTTCCCATTATTATTTGTTACCTCATGTTTACTCTCTGTTCCTACTATATCCCTATATATGGATTCTCTTCCTATTTTTGCGTTCATATCACCCACAATTACTTTAATAATGTGCTTGTTTAGTTTATTGTATTCATTTTCTAGTTCTTCATAAAACTCTTCTTTTATCTCTTCAGACTTTTTTTTCTCTAGGAGCATGTATATTTAGTATTGCAATGTTTACTTCTCCTTGTAATTCTATACAACACATGTTGTCTGAAATCGGCTAGAATTTCACAACCTTTTCTTTCAATTCTTTGCCTATTAAAAACCCAATCCCATACGTTCTCGTTTGCCCCCGCTTGTAAACAGCACGTATTCTTCTAATTCGGTTATTTCGGTTGCTTTTATGTCTCTTGTATTGCTAGCAGATCCAGTCTATATCTTTTGGCTTCCGCCCCTTCACCGTCCCTTTCTTAGACTCTTTCATGAACCAACTGCTCACATCAAGCGCAACTCTAACCGGTCTAGGCTTACGATTGGAACTGTCAAATCTGCCCAATCGCACAGGAGAAGCATTAAATTCAATGGATAGATGTTTTAACAAATTCTTAACCACTTCATCGTCATTAGTACGACGATCGGCTTTTGATTTAGACGATGTTTCGTTAATTCCGTAGATAATCAGATTGGATTTCCTTTTGTCTCGTTCACGAATCTCCTGAATAACCTCCTCAAACGCGTCACCATCGGGTCCAGTCGATGAAGAAGAAGATTTCTGATTTCTTAACTCCGACAACTCCTCTTTAACTGCAAAGATAGCAGTCTTCAAATCGTTCAAGTCATTACCCAAACTAGAACAAGTACTACATGTCCAATTGAGACAGCGTTTGGATTTAATAATGCGTATTTCAGACACAGTAAGCTTCACACAAGAATAGTTAAATCATTTTTTACAAACACAGCAAAGCAACGCTTTTGTGCTCCTCCACTACAGTGTTACAACAAACACAGGTTACAGATAATGTAGGTGCCATGACTAATAGAAAAGAATAATTAATTATATAAGGAATATCTAACAAGGACACTCTTTTTCACAGTACGGGGCCGGTCGTACTGACTAACAAAAACAAACGAGAGGGCCGCGGTAAGGTAATTAAAGGTTTTACAAACAAACACAAACAATGTGTTGGTTTCTTGGGACCAAAAGTACTGCGTAATAGCGTCAAGGCGTCTTCCCATGTGGCTACAGTATTCTAAACACCCTACCACTACGAGGATGCAAACCCATCTAGTAACATTGGTAGACCACGAAGAGCGTTTTCATCAGAAATGCAAGTACTCCTTTGTATATCTCTACGGCATCAATAAAAGCATTAACATCATTGTTTTTAGAACCGTCATATCTGGATTGACAATTTTTCAAATTACCAGTTCTAACTACAGGAATATCTACTTGAACAGCCTATATGCTCCTGATTAGCCGTTCATTCGTCATTATTACAGCGTTTTGAGAGTTATTCATCATATTGTTGGAAGTACAACTACGCAACCAATATCTATTGCTATTCGCCACAATCTATAAACTGGGTACTCACTAGCAATTACAACAGCAGCAGATAACCTTTGCCAATTGTTGTTTCTAAATTCACCCTAGTAGCTTCTTGTCGGATCCTTTTTGTGGATGCGCTGCACAATTTTACTACGGTTGCTATTGGGATACTGCAATTTACAGACCACGTTGAACACTGTCACACCACCAACAGTTGTTTCTTCTTTGTGTTGCTGCACGGATACCACTAAATATATCGAGCCACGAGTCGGGCGTTACTTTAAGGGTACAGCTGGGTTCTCTCGATATATTTTATAAATAAATAGCTGCGTTAGCTTTTATTACGTGCTTTACTAAATATTCAAATTGACAGAATAACTTTTACGGTTTTTTGTATTACTATGGATAGGAAAGAATGCCTGCTGGATGGCATGCCCGTTATAGAACCTTTATTGGCATGCTTCATTTCCATATAAATCATGTCTCAGAGGTTTATCTAGGTTTAGACTAAATACAAAATTCAGACAAACAGAAATAAAAACTAAACTTAACTAAACATAAAAAGATAACCTCAAGAATACCAACAACTACACCTAGCTGCTAGGCGTTTTGTAATTTAAAATTCGTTTTAAAACACATCTCCCACCCCCTTTCTCATTCAGACACCACCGCCAATTGCCCAAAATCAATCTCTCTGCGTCTGACCAAACCATTCCTCTACATTCCCTCCAGTGCATCCAGATTCCCTCTTCCTCCCCACACACTACACACTTTCTTTCCTCCTCTTTCATCCAATATCGATTTCCTCGTTCCTCACTCCCACACCTAAATCTCGCAATCATACGCTGTTCTCCAATCTCATTCACTCTACTCATATACTCTGATACTATTCCAAACAAACAGATACCCTTGTACTTCTTATTGTATTCAGACTTCTCAATCCTTTCCATCCTCTCCTCCATTTCCACATCTTTCGCTCTCAGCTCTACGTAGTTAGCAACCATTCTTCCTTCACTCTTTTACCGCCCCACTTCCATTCTAGACATGTCCACACTCTCATACATTCTTTTCCTACACTCTCCCCACTTAGTGGATTGTCTGCCATCCATTCCCTTCTTACTTACACTTTGCATCACCTCTTTCACTATCTTTTCCATACAATTCCATCCAACCTTACACTAAAATTTAGCAATCTTTTACAAGCACTAACTTTTACCTTGCACTTGTTGCTTTCATGCAGTACTATATAATTAGGCGTGGATTTCTCTACACCTAACCCTTTTTTAATATATTTCACCTGCATTTTCTCTATTTCCTCAATTTCTTTCACACCCCATACTTCCACCCCACACAACAAAATATTCTTAACACATGCTTCCCAAATAATCATCTTCGCTTTAAAACTCTTTTTGAACGATTCATTCCATTTTCTCCCCAATCTATCATTTGCAACTGACGCCTTTTTACACACATACCTCACATGCTCCTTATAAGAATCCTTACAGCTAAATATAAAGCCTAAATATTTAAACATTCTCACCCTTTCTATCAGTACTCCCTTCCACTCGCACCTGCCCTGTTCCTTTATCGACCCACCATGTTTTTTGTTTGTTGTCCACATTCACTTCCAAGGCTCTCCTGTCAACAAATCTTTCCAATATCGCAATCATTTCTTTCATTTCATTCATACTTTTCGCAAAAATGACCATATCATCCGCATACGATAAGAACCAAACTTTCTCTCTCCCAATCACTATCCCACCGCTTTGCGCCACTTTCAGAACATTCTCCAGCCTTGCCACATACAGGTTAAATAACGTTGGACTCAGTGGGCACCCTTGTCGTAACCCTCTCAGCGTTCTAAAACTGCTACTTACCTCGTTTCATTCTCTTATACAGCATCTCGTATCTTCATATATTTTCCTAACTGTATGGCACATTTGCTCAGACATCTCATACTTTCCCACCAACTCAAACAAGATCTCACGATCCACTGAATCATACCTGTAGATCCACAAATAATGCATACAGTTTCCCACCCTTGCCCTGCAACTGCTGGTCTGTAATATAATTTAAAGTCACTACATACTCCATTGTCGATCTTCCTTTTCGGAACCCCGCCTGTGTATGGTCTATGATGCCCTTCAGTTCCAACTCATCTTCCAATCCTTTCCGAATGATTTCCGCAAAAATTTTATACATGGTATTCATTAGCGTAATACCCCTATAACTATTTGGAACGTCTTTCTTGCTATTTTTATAAATTGAGATAATGACACCGTCATTCCAGCTTGTTGGCCACCTCACTATACCATTCCAAATGTTATTGAATTCCTCCGTTAACTTTTGCACACATTCTTTATTTGCCTATTTGACCGCTTCAACGGGAAGGTTATCCAGACCACTTGCCTTCTTTGTCTTCATAAACTGTATCGCACTTCTCACTTTCTCTTCCGTGATTTCCTTTTGGTTGTCAAAAGTTTTCCCCTTATCAGTCTCCTCCAGCACCACTGGCCCACCTTCATCTTATAACAACTCCATACAATGAGCCTTCCTCACATTTACGCCCAGTCCACACTTGTTTCTATAATTACCATCCACTTCTCTAATTAATTTCCATATCTCACTTTCATTCTTAAGCAACCGGATCTTAAGGAGTTGTTCTTCGAAACATCGTTCTTTCTTTTCCTTTAGTATCCCTTCCATATCTCTTCTTCCCTTCACTACTTCCTCACCGGTCACTACCCCACTTCTAAAATCCCTCAGCAATCTCCTCACTTTTTCTTTTCTTCTTCGCACTGTCTGTGATACCACCTATCTGTTCTTTTACCGCTACCCAGGTTTTTCCAAAACTTCATCATTTGCTTCTATGAGGTCAACTACTGATCTTCCTCTAGGTCCCACATAAGTTATTCCACCATTCAAATCTCCCTCGATACAACCATTTAATAAATTCCACTGTCCGTCCACCAACCATTCTGTCATTGCTCTTCCTGTCATTCACCACCTTATCCTCTGATTTCCGGACACTATACAACCCCTCCTCGTCGACAGCAAACCCGTTCCATTCCCCCACTCGCGCATTCGAGTTTCCCCCTAAAAAACCTTGTCTCCATCTTTTCCACTCCTTTCCAGCCTTTCATCAATTTCTTTTGCAATTACCCTCACACGACCATTTAAGTACACAGTAAAAATTCTCATAGTTTCCCCACTAATCCTAATTACCCTCTCCTGTACCCTTTCAAAGTATTGACCTCCCGTCGTTACTTCAGTTATACCTGCCCTTATACCACTAATAATTCCACCCATGCCTCTACCTTAGCCTTTAATTTCACTGAATGTTGGCTCACCCATATGTATATATATATAAAACCATTTGGCAAGAATTACTTGCGTTCATTCCAGTCTTTTTCCTGTACCCATGACTCCACCAAACCCAGAAACTTAAATTTTTCCAAAAACACACACAAATCGGTTCGACTGATAGTCTGTCAATTTCTCACTTCAGCAGTATAGGCCTCTTGATTGAACTTTGGCCGATTCGGTGAACTGCGACAGCCTAGTCTGTCTCCCAGGTATTCCTTTACTACCTCGCGCGAGAACCGTAATGTTACTTCGTTAGCTTTTCTTAGTCTTTTTCTTTATAACATCGCACAAAACGCACTAACATCCAAACTGGAAATTGTTAATACCCCCTACATAACTACTACCAGCACAACTTCACCGATTTAAGTAGCCGACTAAATAAGATAATAAACGTCTAAACAAAATAACTAACGTCTGTCCTCTGTAATAATTTGGCGCCGACTACCAAAAGTTAAATTTGATCCGTTCTATGTAAGAAATAATGAAATAAAATAAATAATAGATTATTTTTTTCTTTTTAGAGCAAAATTATTGTATGCTGTTTTTTCGGTTCTGGCTTTTAATTGGAAGCCGGTTTAATTTCTTTTTCAAAAATTTTTTATTTCATACTTTTTACTGTTTTTTTGCATTCATATTTTTAGTTCATAACGGGAAGAGCAACAAAGGCGTCCACCCATACGAACAAAAATAGTAAATGGACATACATTGCGGTTTTAATTCTTCGATTCCGTTGTCATTCAAAATTAATTTTATTTATTTACTTTCTGCATAACCTATGCATAAATTAGAGACCAATTTTGAATTGAACACATTTTATAATTAGAACAGGAAAAATAATAATACCGATTCGCCTGTCATAAACATCAATTTCTGTATTAATCTTTTTCTTTGACTAAATAGGATTACCAATATTCAAATTATGCCTTTGAATTTACTAAAGTCAAAGTATATATATTATTTTTGTCCCCGAAACGTCAAATTATTTAATGTACAAATAACAACTTTTACATGAAATATATTTGAAACTACTTCTTTTAAGTCGGCTCTGTTCTCGTAATGCTAACGAACATATTTTCTCGACGGTAAAACTGCCTGTAGCTTACTTTATGTTACCTCCTATAGCAGATTAAATGATTCTTCCCGTCGGGCATGCCTGCTTGTTGGGTTGCTAACACCGATATACCACACATAATAAGTCGGTTATTGTTGGTTTTTGTTCATACTAGTCCAGCATTAATCCGATATCGGCTCAGGATGTTAAGGGACCATCCTGGATGCATGCTCTATTAAATGCACCCAGAATCATTAATCGGTCAACCCGTTGAGTAGTTATGCGCGAACAAACATAAAAGAAAACATACACGACGAATTAATAACCTCTTCCTTTTTGGAAGTCAGTTAAAAATACTTACGATACCATGTGAATTTATACTTACCACCGTACAGTATGTTCACCAAAATTTAAACAACTATGTTGAAAATGGCAATACACATAATTACGAAACGAGAAATAGAGACTTACTAAGAACACATTATCACAGATTGAAGGCAACACAGAATGTAGCTGACTACTGGAGCGCGACATTATCTAATAAAGTTCCAGCAGGCTTCAAACGAAAAGATACTGCTAAATTTAAGAACGCCGCAAAGAAATTATTAATTGAAAAGGGTTATTATACGCTGGAAGAATTCGTATACAGATGAAATTTGTTTGTTATTATATGTACGTAGTTAAATATAATTGGCTAATTAACTGATATACGTATTTATTGTTTGTTTTTATTTATTTCATTATTTCATTTAGTGTCTTACAATATCCAATGTTCAAATTTAAAATTGCTTTTTAGCGTTTTCCACCGACATTATAATCTAATTTTGAATATCTTTACTCACTTTGCAATCTTTTCTGAATCTGCTTTCTATATGTGTCGCCATAACAATATTAAAATTACAAATAATTCGATTAAGTAAAAGAAATCCATTCTCGCGTTTGAAAAGTATCAGATACAAGGTAAGCATCAAAGAAATTTCATTATTGCTATTATTCTAGAAGTAACTTCCGTACCCCATTTTAAAATTTTTATGGACAAAAGTTGTTTCGGGTCTGTGCAATGCTTTCGACAAGCTTCGCTAGTCTTTCCATCCAGTGGATGTAAATAAATTAACATTGGACTTCAATGTACATAATTTAACCACAATTTAAGTGGACATTCTCAATTTTTCTAAAATAGTAGTTGTCCCTGAATTTCCGTTCAGGGGCATCATTTGCATACAATACACCTTTACCAAGTTGGACCGACTTCTATAATTATCGTGTGTTGATGTGGATGGATTTCTTCGTCAACTGTATATGATAATTCATTGGTTTGGCAATAGCAATTTCGTTAAAATATTAGGTAGATTTGTTTGATTTTTGTATTTTTTGGAAATTTATGACCACGAAGCACATCCTCTTTCCTCATATATTTAAGTAAAGCATTGGTTTGTTTTCTATTTGCTTCTTCGTTTTCGATTTTGGAAACGTTAGATTTTCTGTTTAGAATCAATTTCCTATATTACCGTTAACTTATAATTAAACTTAGAAAACTTACTAATATAAAATATAGAAACGTACAGTATGCAAAAATATCACCACTAAAGTGGTCTAATATTAAATGAAATTTATTAGTGGGATCAATGGGGGATGAGTCAATCGTTCTAAACAACGAGATACTATGTATGCAAATGAAAACAAGGCGATTGACTCACCGGGGCGACTCCTCCATTAGTGCTGCTGGGCTGCGGAACCACTAGAATAAATCCTCAATTTATGCATTAAGCATTAACTATTAACATTTAGCATCTACCGAGTATTTCATTAAAAACATTAAATTTCTATAATTTCATCGTGCGTAACTAATATTTTAATAATTATTTGCTCCTACAAAAGATGCCATAACTGTACAATCATACAACCGCAAGCGCAACGCGCTCATAATTTCCGAGAAAGTCGTCTCTGCAGCGCAGCTCTTTGCAATACAGATAGATTCATACACGAAGTAAATTGAGGATAGCCGACGGTCTTTGGCATATGTGCGCGAGAACGTCGAGATGGGCTGTATTTTCGGCCAGCAGTGGTCAGTGGGAGTCTCTTCCTGTATTCAATATTGAAGTAACCGGTAAAAGTTGTGGAAAAACTTATAAAAAACAATTTAATAAAGGCGTAGGGGAACAGCGAGTACAGTGAGCCAATTTTTCGTTTCAATTTTTTTTCCGAAAAATGAAGAATGAAGAAAATTAAGTGATAGTATAAAATCATCACTTTTTGCGGTTAGGAAAATATTTTTTCATTAAAATAAAATAAAGCTTAGATATTTCTCGAGATTAGAAAAAATGTGTAAATAGGCCGCATAGTTGGGTACAGTGGGCTATGAGAAAAATCGCTTTCGGACATATTTTAATTAGTGCAATTGTAATAAAATTCTTCCTTCAAGCAAATAAATTTTATAATGGACAGGTATTTAAGGATTTTGCTTCTAGGATTTCTTTTTCGGAGAACGGAGAGGAAAAATTCGGACGAGCAAACAGATTTTTTTATTGTGTATTTTTATTTTTCAATTTTCAGTGGGTGTTTTTCTCAGCGTTTTTACTCCTTGTTTTACACTTTTCAGTGCGTCTTTCACTCTAGGAGTGATTAATTGTTCAGTTTTTTGTCCTCTCTTTGCTTTTTCCTGTTGGCCGCTTCTTCTTTCTTGTTCTGGCGTTCTGTTATTTCCGAACAAATGGAGCTTTTCGTAGGAGAGTTCGTCAGAATTATACTCTTTTTCTTCCTTCTTCTGACTGATTTTTTTAGAGGTGCTTTTGGTGACGGTCGAATCTCCGAGGGCATCACTATCCTTTTATCCAGAGAGACCTCGCCGATTTCCCCCGATTTAACCTGCATGAAAATCGGTCGCTACTGAATTTCGATGTCCATTTCCAAAGTGGAATCATTGTGATCCGTATTGTCGGCTGGTGGACGATCGGTCACTGATGAGCTGAGGAACTCGGTTTCGCTGAACGCATTTCGCTTCAGAGGGTAAATACCACTTCTTGATGTTGCAAGGTGTGAAAGATAAATCGTACGCTACTCCCAACAGGTGCGCGATTTTGTAAATCGTGATAGCTTTCCTTGGATTGGTCACCATCCAGTCGTTGCAAGCCTGGTTGTAAAACGCTTTCAGAGATTTGAAAACAATTCTGTCCAAGGGCTGCGTTCTGTGCGAGCTATGAGGAGGCAGTGTCAACAGAATAATGCAGTTCTCTTTGCAGAAATTCGAACAGGAATCGAGATGTGCGACTCATGATTATCTAATATGAAGAGGACTTTTTCTCTGTGGTAGCTCGGACATGGCTCTGAAAATGTTGCATGGCGGCATAGAAAATCTCCTCGTTCATCCATCCGCTTTGGTTGCAATTTCCTTTGGAGCCTATAGGAGCGCCGTCCATCATATCTTCGCGAAAATTTTTTCTTGGGAAAACCAAGTATGGAGGGATGGAATTTCCAGCAGCAGAAATGATGCAACACGCCGTTACTAGCTGGCGTCGTTCTCCCGATGTCATATGACCCACTTGTTTTTCCCCTTTTTGAGCAAGAATTTTTGGGGGAACGTGGACCGTGATGAGCCCAGTTTCGTTGAGGTTAAAAATTGACGTAGGAGATAAATTGTCACCGAGTTGTTTGAAGCTTTCCTCCAAATTGTTGAAAAAGGATTGATGGAGTTTTTGTTGAAACTCGTGCTCCGTGACATGCTCGTCCCTTGCGCTTTTCGGGTACAAACAGTCGTGTTTCGCTTCTTGAATCTGTGGAGCTAGTATTTTCCAGCCCTTTCTTCGTTGTCCAGGACGCGGCCATTCCTTACGGCAAACTCGTAGGCCAGTTCCATAAACTGAACTTGCATGAACCCATAGTGCATTTTGGAAGCTAGAATCACGTACTCTTCAAGAACCTTTTCTTGCTCGGTGGTAAAGATTTTACGATTGTCCCACCGAGGTACGCTATCTGAGATTTGTTCTTGTCATCTACCTTACGATATTTCCGCACATATCTATGTAAGGTAGCGTTTTTGACACCCCAGGTCTTGCTCGACGAATGCTGAGTCCTTCATCAATGACGCTCAAAACTGCTTTTTTCATAATATCGGGGGCAACTTTGATGAGACGTTTATCGGTGATCTTTTTCGCACCATTCTGTTTCTAAAATAAGTAATTCAAACTTACGATTAATTACTGCGTCTGAATTCGTTATAGTGTTGACAGAGGCTGCTAACATAACCTACAAATTAAAAAAGCTGAGTCATTGACTCTAATTGCTGATATATTCATTTCTAGAGGTTTTACAATGCGTACTCACCCTCCGTAGCGCAGCTTCGAAGATTCCGAAAAGATTAAAATGCTTATTCCGATTCAGCAACAATGAGAAACATTCAATCATTCGCTAACACCACTGCCACTATGCAGTATGACCACGCTGTTGTTGGCCCACTGTACCCGATAATGCATTGGCCCACTGTAGCCGCCCCGCACTTTTTAAACTTTATTCTGTTTATTTATTACTGATAATTCAAATTTAAATAGTATGCTACATAAAAATGGTCTATCATGCATAAATAACTTCATGAATAACGATTCCCATTTTTCGGACTTATTGTTCAGATTTTATCGAAAAATTAGAAGCTTAAAAAATGACCATCGAAAATCGACATTATTTTTTTAGATAACAAAATCACGAAATTCGTATGAAATTTGGATAGGGATATCGGCAATACAAAAATATAATACCTATTACAAAATTGATATTTTTCAATAAGTCGTTTTTTTGTTTAAGTTGACTGGCCCACTGTACCCGCCTGTCCCCTATATATTCGTAATAATTGGATTTGTGACTGTGGCAAAAACCGCTTCTTTTCCGTGTGCATTGTTCAGAACTGATAACGAAGAAAAATTTCCCAAAAAAGGCGTACGTGATTTAAAACATAAAACAACCCGTGCGCATATCAGCAATCAAATAAAAAAGCACAACCAGGAAGTAACGAATAACAGGTACGTGTTATCAAAATTTATTGACTATAAAATTTTATAGGGCTTTCGGGCTAGTCTTAAGAGGACCTGATGAAAGTGAGTCATCCAAAAATCTCGGTATTTTTCGGGGTTTGGTGAATTTTACGTCAGAACTTGATAAAACACCTAGTGAATATCTTAAAAATGCAACAATTTTCAAAGACACCTCAAAAATGATACAAAATGAGATTTTAGATTGCATGCTGGAAGTGTATCGTGAGGAAATTCTTCGCGAAATAAATAAAGCCCCGTTTTTAGCAGTGATGGCTGATGAAACTGCAGATGTTTCCTCTAAATTTCAAATGGCAATTGTTCTTCGTTACGTAACCAAGGAGGGAAACCCGATAGAAAAGTTCTGGACTTTTTACTTCGCGAAAATCATAATGCTGTGCCATTAGCTATTTTTAATATTATTGACCCTATTTTTAAAAATGATAAAAAACGCTCATGGCGCAAAGCTATGACGGGGCAGCTGTAATCAATGGAATACGTGGCGCAGTTCAGGCAATAATCAAAGAAAAATACGAAAATACACATTTCGTAGACTGCTATGGTCATCAATTATATTTGGTGATGTCACGAGCATGTTCAATTAACTCTCAGGTGTCTTTTTTGGAGATTTACACGACATACCTGGATTTTTTAGTCATTCGGCGCAAAGACCAGCGGTCCTGAATCAATTCATAGGAAAAAAATGTATCCCATTCTGCACCTACGCATTGTATTTCAATATTCGTACGGTTAATGTCATTTACGAACACAGAAATTCTATTATAGAATGTATGAAACATCTAGAAGAAGATTCAAATGCAATGACGCGAAAGAAGTAAGAGGTATTGACGTATTCTGGAAGATCGAAATTTGACTTTTTGGCTGACTGTTTTTCATTATATTATGCCACATGTTGAAGTTTTATATAACTAACTGCAAAAACGATATAAATCCAATAAATGCACAAAACGTGGTAAATAATTTTGAGAAAAGCACTAATAACGTTCGAAATAAAATAGATTCTATCATACAGCAGGATTTAAATTTTAGTTTTGTCCCCTGTGATGCAAAAAGGAAACGTTTGGAAATGGAATGTTATTATAATAATAAAAATAATTCCAAACACTTTGGAATCTGCCTCACTGTGTTGGTGCGATTGACGGAAAGCTCGTTGTTCTGCAAGCACCATTGAAATCGGGAACTGAATTCTTCAATTACAAATCAACCTTCAGTATTGTGCTTTTTGTATTAGTGGATGGGAATTGTAACTACATTTTTGCTGACATCGGATGCCAAGGGAGAATTTCGGATGGAGGAGTTTTCAAAGCGACCATACCCTGGAGACTTTGCTAGAGGGACTCCTCAGAGGATGTTCAACTATCGTTTAAGTAGGGGTCGTCGAGTAGTCGAAAACGCCTTCGGTATTTCAAGTACAGTGTTTCGAGTTTTAAGGAAACCAATGCTTTTGAGGCCCGAAACAGCGGAATCGATAGTTATGACATCCTGTTACATAATTATTTAAGGATGCACACTCCTGTGGATAATTGCAAAAGAAAATAATAACTTTGGCTTCCTAGCGCCGTGAAAAGCTTAAAATAAAAAACAGCAAAGGGTACAGGAAAAGGTGACTTATAAAATATGAATAATAACAATGTCACATACATCCAACCCTACGTGGCAACTGGCAAAGTTATCCTGCCCCTTTCGTGCATTATGAGCAACCATATACCTCGCAACCACCTCAAACGATACCTCCCCTATCTTCGATTCACCACACTTTTTGGACAACTCCGCTCAACCACCTCCTGCTCCATCGAGCATTTCAGAAACGTTGGACGACTTTATTTAATGTGCCTTGTTGTTTAACTATTGTTATGTCGCATATGCGATATTAAAAACGATCTCTGAATAAAGTAAATAGTGAGTTATCTAATCTGTTACCTTGATATATCCCTGTAATTCCTTTGCAAGTGCCGCGCAGACTTGTGCTACTATGCCTCCAATAGACTGCTTCGAAATCCTGAACAGGTACTGGAAACTGGTATATGAATCTCCCGTGGCAAGGAATCGAATTGTTACTGCTAACCTAGAACAATTAATTTGATAAATAACATATCTAACATACATAAAGAAATAAAATTTGTAAACTCGATCAACATTGTGTACTAGCACAAACGGTATAAACTACTTACCTGTCTGCAGCGGCAATCGGAGTGCGAAAATATGTTTCCTCTTTGGAAATGTAGAGTCCAATCTTTTGCAGCAGATTCTCAAAATCAGTGGGCGACATTCGCGTGAAATTCTTATATTGGCCACTTATTTGTTGTGACTTAAAGCCCATCATAAGCTCCGTACCAGCGCGTTTCTTGTACAAATCAGTGTGCCACCAACGGTGTTGTTTCCTCTTCTTTTTACATAAACTAGCTATCACTAAAACGGCACCACTCATCATCAAAATCGCGCCGTTTTCCTCGGGTGAAGACATGGTTACAAGTGCGTATAAGCACCGGTGGATGACGCACTACTGTTCAAGGTCGTGAAAATAATATCAACGAGCGGTTTGCGGGAGGCTCGCGTTAAGCTCGCGTGAGGCTCGGCTCGCATATGTATACGCACCTTTACTGAATGGTACTGACTTCTATCCGTCTACGACCTGACCGAGCGGTGTATGTTTGACTTCGTTCATTTACCATCGATTTATCGTTGGTATAAGCGTTCCAGTTAAACATAAGCCTATGTGATACGTTTGAATAAATTACTAAATAATTGACCTACGTTCCATTTGCTTATAATATTGTATTAAAATATAATATCGAAACCTACTTGTGATGTCTAATGATGTATCGTATTGTGATTAGTGGTCGATCAATCGTATGAAGATCGCGTCCCTCCGGATTTCTCAGTCTAATCTATTTGGCGTGCCAACATATAAACCGACTCCTCACCTTACTGACGAGCGATCGAAAGTATAGTGCTCACCAGGACTAATTTGCGCATGCGCAGTGACGTCATCACTTACTGCCTGACGTTAAACACCTTGATCCACGTTAAGGAAGTGTTTGGGGAACTACTTTCCTATACATACCATAACATTCATCCTGTTCATATTAAAATATAATGTTGAAACCTGTTTGTGATCTCTAATGATGTTTAGTACTGTGATTGGTAGTCTATCAATCGTATGAAGCTCGGGTCATCTCCCGATTCCTCAGTTTGGTGTATTTTACGTTCAAACCGGTTCTTCACCTTACTGACGAGCGATCGATACTATATAGTGATGTTGTTGGGTGAACTACATACGTTCCTATACATATTGGGGATTTTGAATTTCGACTTGTTAATCAATCCTCCGACCAACAGCGACACCTTCAAACCAAAAGCAACACCTGATCAAGAGAGACATGTTCTGGTGACATGCGTAACACCCTCTAGCCCTTACGTACAGAGCTCTGTTACCACCTACAGCTACCTGTACCACACTTTCCGACCAACAGCAACACTACATACAGGCACCTGTCTTACCGCCACTATCTAGGTATCTGTCTTACCGACCAGAAGGAGCGCCAATTTTGAATTTCCGAGGGGTTGTCATAAGTTTTTAACACTTCAAACCGGGGTTGTGACCACCCTCCAAACATCCGTGCTCGGGGTGTTGTCTACCTGCCAGTATACACGCTCGGGGTGTTGCCTACCTTTTGAGAGGCTAGCCGTGGACCTGCCATCTCCCTCTACTCAGCACCATAACACCTACCCTGATATCACCCCTTTAAAGAAAAATTTATACTCTTTCCTCCAAATTTATTTACTAATGAATTCTACGATTCCGCCAAATTATTATCGTATCGTATTGTAGTATACATCGTATACTACACTTGCCGATAAATTTGCTACACGATTAATACTTTCCATAAAGGAGGTTTTAAAACATCATTGTAAATTACCCCATTTGCTTGAGCAGCCTTGTTACAAAAATAAGTATTACATTTGCTATGATGCCATAAAACATGGCGTGTCCTATATAAAAACATGTTTTCTATATTTTATAGCACCAATAATCGCTGTTCTAAAGTTTTTTTACATTACCACGTAAAATATTTCTCAAATTTATATCCGTTCTTGGCGTTTTCGCAATATTTCTGATTTTATTGCTATAATTTCGCAAAACATGGTTTCAGCATTCAATCTTTTGAATAAAGCAGTTGGGTCCATATGGTTTCAACTCGCGGATATTCTTATTACATCGCCATCTATTATTTTATTAAACTATGCATCTCCACCGATTTTCGACAACCTTCCACAATGGTATGTGCCTCCATAGAAATTAACGTGCGATTCCAATTTTTAAAACATTTATGACGAATTGCTGGCTTTTCCAATTTTTCGTATTTACTGCATTTTTAACACGTAAATTTAAAATGTTTGCTGTCCTAGCTCCACTAATACAAGCAACACCCGACATTATAATTATTTTTATAAGACCTTTTGTTCCATACGCCATCTTCAACAGTTACTTGCGCAATACCATTCGTGCCCACTTCCCCAGCTTCAACAGCTAATCTGTATTCTTCTCTGGCTGCTTTCCTCATTTCATCAAAACCTAATTGTTCTATGTCTTTCAATATGTTGTTTTACATACGTATATAAGTTTTCTCTGTCATACATGGAATATCTAAGGTGGCAGATAATTCCGAAAACTGAGTATACTCCATGCCTATAGCAATCGTCCCAATCACCACTGCTTTATTAATTTTACAATCATCATTTCTCCCTGTACTAAAATTACCTTCCAGTCCGCACATATTACATTTGTAAGTGAAAGTACTCTTTAAACCTAATCTTTTCTCATTAATGATACTGATATCGTGAAAACTGCAGTCAAAAACCTTCGTGCTTTATTGATTTCAATACATTAAAAAAGTTGTCAATGTTAACAATTTTTCGACCAGTTATTTGACAGTTTTCTTCGGGCAATTTTTCATAACCTAGTGATACGGGTTCGACAACTACATCGTCATCTAAACTATCATCAGTGATCGATCTTTTCAAATGTGATTCTATGGAATTATCAACTACTTCGTTTGTATTTGTGTACACTGCCGAGGATCCTTGTTTATAATGAAGTCGTACACAGAATAATATTCAGGCGTTCAAATAATTGTACTGGCGTATCATAATATAAGAAGAATAGGTATGCTCGTAAATTTTCCTAGTCGTCTTTAACGCGCATGGGCGTGGTTTGGCCCAAGTGTCGTCACAATAGGAACATCTGATCGCGCCTGACTCATCTGTTTGTGTGCGTCTCATGTTGTTGTTAAAGTTTTCAATAAAAATTAAATCATAAGGAAACAACTTTCAAAAACACTAGCATCTATAAATAAAAATAATGGACGAAATGACAATTTAACAGGTTCATGGCTATATCTTTTATATATTGCTATTGTCAAAACATTATTTTATTGATGTATATAGAATATAGAAAACGTATTTTCTCAATTTTATTATTTTTCGTACGACTTTATTGAAATGCTCCAACTATGTTTAATTGTACGATCTTATTGAAGTGGTTGTACTTGGCCCAAGTGACGTCACAAATAAATGCGCAAGAGCATACCTGTTCTTCTTATCATGCTGGCGTATTGCAATTCCGTGTCTGAGGCTCAGACTCTGAGCCTCAGTTAAAATTTCATTACCTGATGTACCTACCGGATCGATTGCAATTATGGAAATTTTATTACGGTTGACTACAATTCGGGTAAGACCTGATTAGATACCTGAAATAGCTTTCACAAAACGTAAATAACTTTACAGGTCATTAACTCATAATACGTTTTTACATATTCATTTAACCTGCTGAGATGGTTGAAATGGTTGACAGCTGCCATCAGTTGTTTGGAGACAACCAGTACTACATGAAATCTGAAATTTTGCTTTAGTCCAGTGGAGCCTTAAGATTTGGAGCTGACGTCATACTGCAACAATAATGCCGTCACAAAATACGCTTTTTAATATTAAGGTTTACGTGTCCCATCGCTTTTTCTTTCACTATTTTCAGGTTTATTGATTTTGCTCCTACGTATATATCCACTGTATATCCACATATGCAGAAATTATTAGAAATACATATTAAGTATGCCTTTATTATTTTTGCTCACTGTAATTAAAGTCGTCAAAAAATGTTTGAAACACCCCACATGGCGAACATAGGGATAAAATTCATCATAGTTCGAGAGAATAAGTTTTATTGGGTGAATGAAGCCATCTGGTTTCGTTTCTATATAATCACTTTTGTGTTAGGAGTATAAAAATAAATTACGGTACGTTGAAGGCGACAATTAATTATTAAGTAAAGGTTGTAATTTTATTACATTATTTTGCTTATATAAATCAATATCAATTGTCAGGCATAACTTGATCGGAAAACGTTCCTAGAAATCCTTTCCACAAACGCAAGGCGTATACATCGACAGGTCGAACCACTTCAGTTTTGTTCTTTGTTATAAAAGATGCGTATTTTTATTGGCAGCTATATATTTTTGAGGGAAGAGGCGAAAAAGTTAATCGTCAGGTATATATTTTTGATGGGAATGGGGAAGAGGTTAATCGGCAGGCTAAAAATGGTATTTCCAGTAGACCCAACAAATGGGTAGCGGATGTTGTTAACGGGGTAAAGAAAAAATTTGGCACCATTTGATGGATCCATAAAAGAAGAATTTCGTGATATATAATTAAATTTTTTGCGATCATATTAACGAGTCAAATAACTACAATAAAAAGCTTATTGTTAAATAATAATAATAATAATAATAATAATAATAATAATAATAATATATTATATTTCCCAGTACTCGATAACAGAATGTAGAAATGGTCAAATACAAAAGAGAAGAAAAGAAAAGAAAAGAAATGCATTTAAAATATAAAAATTTAAAGTTAATAAACTAAAGACAATTCAAGAATAGAAAAACAGAAATGAAATATAAATGTTTCTTGATACTAAATATAAATATGTAGTTAAGATTACAATAGATCCGACGCTGAAAGGCATAAGGATTGACGAGAAGAAGAAGAAGATTACAATAGTAATGGTAATAAAAGTTATAGTATAATATAATATAGCGCTAATCCGATAGCTCTTGGAGACTAGAAAAACATCTGGTAGTTAAAAGTCTACGCAATTATTAATCAAATCTACCAGCGTTGCCAGCTAATAATGAAAGGATCTTGTTATAAATCTTTACACCTAGCACCACGAAAGATTTTTTATACAATCTTAGTCTTAGCAGTCTAATCTTAGCAAGGGCAGCTAACTGGTGCTTGTTCCGAGTATCGTAATCGTGCCACTCGTTATTGGAACTGTAATTAAGATAATCATTATGTATGAACATAACTGCATCATGAATAAATATGCTGGAGAGAGTCATAATTTCGCAATTTATAAAAGCTTCGCGACATGAAGTTGTAGGCGTCAATCCGCAAATGCATCGCATAATTCTCTTTTGACATAGGAATACGTCATGTGCCAGAAGTGAGTTTCTCCATAATCGTACACCATACTTCAGCCTGCTAGCAACGTACGAATGATATAATGTAAGTAGCTGTTGTTGGGATAATACATGCTTTAAACTTCTGAACAAGTAGCACAGCAAATTAAGCTTATTGTTAGATATAAGAGTTTCAAAATGACACCTCCAATTCAGAAGCTCATCTATCCATATGCCCAGAAATTTGGTTTTGTTACCGAAAAGGAGACGTTCGTTGTTTAGACATAAATTTAAAGCGAAACGAGAACTAGGTGTGTATTGGAAAGGATGAAATCTTAGGTAAACAGTTTTTGTGCTGTTAACATTGAGCGTATTATTGTCAAACCAATTGGAAAAATTTTTAATGGTATTATTACACGTGGCCTCTAGTTGAATGTCATCAGTCCCACTTCTTGCTCTCTTATTGCTTATTCTTAATACAATAATAATTACAGGTTTGAATAATTTTGTCCAAAAATAGTTTACTACAAACATACGTGGATGCATGTTCCAGTTGCTCGACATTCTTAAGTTTTGATGGTCTAAGCACAATACCTACAGCAAGAAGGATTTGGGACAGATAACTCTGATTGTGGTCGAACTAACGGTTTATGCAAACCTGATATTTCGTGTAAAGAAATTACTCGGTCTGAATTCCAAGTCGTCGGATCCCCTCCCGGGAGGATATAAGTGAATGTTTACGTTCTCGAACGGCGGATGTAAATGCGGTTCCAGTGTACTATACTTAGCACTTTTGGATTGCTACTAGTTGTATTTCAAGATACTGCCCATCTATACATCATCCAGAGAACAGCGAATGTCTTTGAGGCAGCTGGGAACAATATTTTGCCGTAGTTACTTAAATTTTATATATGGTTATGGTTGGGCAAAGTCTGCAAATCCTTACGTTCTACTAAATCTCTCTCAACCTCTTTGATGTAAAAATTGCGGCTAAATCCGGTTACCAAGAACTATTCGTTCCCTTGAAGTAAACGATATATACTCGCATTAAAACTATTTTGCATATACTCTGCTTCCTTTTCTCCTTTGTTATATAATCCAAATATTAATTCCGTTCTTGAATTAGGATACTTTTACACTTGTAAATAAAAAGAATACAAAATAATTGAAGCAAACAAAATGCTTTATTAGATACACCACTGCATAATACACGCTTTTAACAAACTGATATGATTTGTAATCATTGAATATATTGTACTCACAAAAAGACTTATTACAATATATATATTATGTATATAAAAAAGAATGCAATACCTGAACATGCAATGATTCCTCAAAGAATGTTGTGCAGCATCACCAGAGCGATTAAGGTGATATACACAGCATGTATCATTTCAAAATACGAATTAAGAAAAATAAACATTTCTTCACTTTAATAATATTGGTGGAACTGCTTAATTAATATTATTTCATAAAATTGACCTGAACTCTATTGACTAGGCACACTTAGTTTATATAATAACAAGAAACTGTTCTATGAAAAATAGATACTTCCGACAATAAAAAGAAAAACATGAATAAATTATATATCCGGCAATTTTCCGGATTGCAACGGTTTATTTTTTTTTCGATTTTTAAAACTATTTTTTTATCATCACAACATATAAATAATCAAGATATTCTTATATTGTTAACAGGACCAACAGTGTATACATGGAATGCTTAGCCAGATAATGTGCTCCATTATAATAAAGTGATATTCACACACCAAATTGTAACGATCATATCAAAATAAACCATCTGTCGGAATGTCAATATATATATATACGTTTCCGAAGAGTAAACTACAACCGAAAAACACCTTAATTTTACAATAACATTATTTTGATTTAACAACTTTGAAAATACAGCAGTTGCCAACAAGTGGATTTGTAACGTTATTGTCCACCGCTGGTTAAAAACAAGTGAGGTGCACTTGGTCTAGAAGTGCTGAGGCGCATGCAAAGACTAGGCCGGGCGGAGATTCATGAAGTCATGAACCGCCCCGTAACAACCAAACACTCAATCGCCAGTGGATCAAGTTGATTATGTAACAAATATAGCTCAAAAATATATTGCCTTGATTTAATTCCGCAAATATAGAGACAATACATCAGTCTTACAGTTGAGAAGAGTAAGCTTAGGCGGCAGGTCACCTATCAACTACTAGATATACTTTAAACAACACTACTCAATATCTTTTTTGATAAATCCTAAGGCGGCACATTAAAAGCAAGCATGAAGAAGCACATTATCGGGAGAGGACATGATATAGCAACGATATGTCAGCTAGAACATGTGAGTTTCTGGTTTTTGTTTTTTTTCTTGTTTTCACCTTTTTAGTACAATGAATCTCAACACACGCACTATTGCTATCAAATATAGATTTTTGCGATTTGTCTGCGCTAACTATTTTGGCAGGAGAGATGAACGGACAAAGCTACTATGCCCTAAAAGTAATTTCATATAGAGGCGTTCGTGAGACCGGAAAGACATTAATACCGAAGCAAATGAGCGGTAAACGAGTCCTGCCGGCCAGAACAGCACAAACGCCCGGAATGTGCTGCCTCACAACAATAAACACTTATCATTAAACTCGTTCAGTTCTAACAAATATATGTATCCTATAATCTACGTTCAATGGACATATACACGGTAGTAACCGGCAAATATAAGGACGCACAAAGCACATAAAAATACAATATATGATTTGATATAAAACGACTAGACTAGTTCACGAGTAAGCAGCTACTTGGTCAGGTGGCGCGGGCCGCGCTAGCTTTGGTCCGCGAATTCCAGCCTACAAGCAAAAAGGAGAATTTGGTGTAATGAGTACAGTCAGTACAATAGCATGTACATTTATTGGTGTTCGTACCTCAACATTTTTGACATTGGAAGAGCTACGGATACACACGCACTTTATTTTTTTAATTTTTCTTTTTAGTTCTTTCTTCATAGTTAAACACAAATACATAGTTGCACTAATTTAGTCTTGAAATGTGATAAAATATCAACAGGTTACCAGAATATGCAAGAAAGAGATAACATCATAGGGACCGGGAAGGCATTTCTGATAATCACAGTCTGTTAAGAGGTTCTGTCGAGCGCAAAATGAAAATTTAAGTGAAAGAAAATAATGTTTTCAAGTATTTTAAGTGACTGATTAAGCATCAAGTTTTGGTTCACCAAACCATTGGACCTATACCTAACGAAACATGAGCAAATCGTTTAATTTCCATTCCTTACTATTTAGTAAATATTTTTAAGTCTTCAAGTGCTTATTTTTGATCTATTTTTGTTTAGTTCATATAAAAAGAAGTTGTGCGATGAGAATTTCCTTCCATAAAAAGACATGGACATACTATGCCATAGTGTTAAAAACTACTATGCAAAATTTAAGCAGATAGGAAATTATTTACAATTCGTAAGGATTTTAAATAGTATGTTCCCTAGAGTAATTGACATGAAGGTAAACGCAACATATCCAAATGACATGCCCCGGTATGTATGCGAGCTGGCAATGAAATGGTTTTGCCCACATACCGACCCATTTTTTTAATTCGGGGACTATTGCAACTGCTTATCACTATATTCGTTACCAGAAAAAACGTGTTGTATCAGTCTTACCGAATATATATCTATTATATATACTTTTTAAACTCAAAGTGCAGAATTTCCGCACTCATTTTTTTTTTACTATACTGCTTACTACATACTTTATTTAATACTACGTACGCTAAGAACTAATGACTATGATACCATAAAATCACACATGCGTTTGTCTAGAATAGGATTTGCTTAATAATTGGGCCCAGAAAGATTGTTCGAAATCATTAATCAAGCTGCTGCATAAATGCAGGATTATCATCACTTATTTTGTTTTATGTAGAATTCGGCTGCACTCCAGCCGTGCCGTGCACTATTCGGCTTCGAAATCAATCATAAAAATGATGCCCACTTATTTGCTATCTTTACTTAGTCGTATTATCTAATACACCTTGAATACTATAAAAAGAACTGCAAGTCAATACTAATAAAAACAGATCTGTGTATACAAATGGCTACAGCTGCTACTTTACTATTTTTAGCTCCATACATAAGTAGCCCTACAAATACGATTAAGTAAAAAGATCATACTAAATGGAACATCTATGTTTGCAGTTGCAGATGTACAAGGTAAGATGAATGAGGGTCCACAACACAACCAAATGAAAGAAATTAAAAAAAAAAAAACAAAATTTACGAAAACTGCAGGTATTATTAATTAAAAAGCATTTACAACAAAAAATCAAAAAAGAAAAACAAAACAATGTACAATTAATTTAAGAACAATTTTATCATTAAAATTAACATAATTAACAACAATGTACTAAAAAAAAACACTGAAGACAGATTTTTCCCAGTGACCTAGCAGGTTTGACGATCTATATTTCGCAATATATATTGGGACATCCTTCAGAATTTGTCAAGGAAAGGAACGATACAAAAATATAGTATACTCTGACACTAAAGTAACTTAAAGGATTATTCTAAAAGATGTCTCAAAAAAGGAAAAAATATGCAGAACGCCAAATCTGGCAGGGTTTGCAGATTAGGACCATTTTAGAATGAGATCGCTAGGTCCTTTTTGATTTGCGATCAAACAGTCTAGCAATAACAAGTTCAATATAAATATTATAAATTAAAAAATGGTATATGTAAATGAGACACAAAGCAGACGCTCAGTCACTTCAACAATAATAATAATAGTAATAATTAAAAAAAAACATAATCAGGGGCGAAAGCCTGTTTTGTGTCGTAACTGAATAAAAATCCTAGATGTACATAAAATTGGTCGAGAGCGGTGTTTCATGACATGCATGTTGTGAACACTTACTTTTATATCTTAAACTTGGCAGCATTAACAAAAAAATATATTACTACTTACTACAACTAATAATAATGAATGGTGGAAATATTGCATGCACCATGTAAATCCTTAAATAGGTAAAAGTAAATAACAAAAGTGAAAAAATACAAAACCTAGATAACTTAAAGAGCACGGCACGTGGTGTCATACAGAATGTAATACAATTACGAACATACATTACAATACAGTTTTTTGTTTAATTCGTGTGACTAGGGTTGCTAACAACGCGGCTTTCCGCAAAACAACGTGCTATATTTAAAAGGGGACATTCACAACACCATACACGCATATTAAAATAGTTATATGTAGAAATTGATGCACAATTCAAAATACAACAATGGCCCAGGCACCGCTATGCTTGGTAAACATCTCTTAATGTGATAATATCCCTGTTTTCAAAATATATTGGTCATACTGTGGGGCCGCTGTGCTCCAACGGAGTCAGCTATTATCGTTAAACTTATCGTCAAAATGTACTTATTCAAAATATCAACACGTTACAGTAAAAATTATAAAGGTAAAAGTTGTTAATTTTTCAGTAAAAAAATTGAAAGTTCTACAAAAGAATCCATATATATATCAACAACTTAGCAGCTGACCACTCCTTTATAAAATTGCGTTAACAAAAGGTGTAGGGAATGGTGGCTGGAGACCCTGTCTCTCTGAATTCAGTTAGTAGTTTTACAGGCCTATTGGTGGCACCTGTACGTAACGATAAATGTATAAGCGGTAATCTTTACTCGCTAAAACGACAGAACCATCATCCATTAATGCCACGTCGAAGCACTGGGCGTGTTTTACTTTACTTTCCAAAGCAGATACCAGTTGACCATCTTGAGTAAAGATTGTGAGATTGAAATTATTGTGATTATCTGCTATCAAGATTTCGCCGGCTGCATTAATGCCAACGCCAATAGGATAATTTGTGATACCTTCTCCTCCGATCTGTCTTAAATAATTGCCTTCATAATTGAAAACCTTGACACAATGCGCCCGATTATCGCTAATGAAGATTTCTTGTTTATCATTTACCACAACGCCGTTAGGAAATTCAAGATGTTTTGAACAACCAAATTTTTGTAGTACAGCGCCGGCCTGATCAAATATTATTACACGCATTACTTTGCATTCGACAACAATAATTCGCCCTTTATTATCAACCGTCACACCTCTGGGATGTTGCAGAATATTTGCCCCAAATTTTCTGACGAACTGGCCATATTGGTTGTAAATTTGTATTTGATGCGTAGGCGATCTTTCAGTCACAATAATATCGCCAGAGGTACGCACTACCGCTACTCTATTCGGGTATAGTAACTGTCCATCACGTTTTCCACATTCACCAAATTGGAATTTGAATCGACCTTCTTTATCAAAGATCTGGATTCGATGATTATTTGTATCAGCCACAATGATATCATTTTGAGCATTCACAGCAACACCACTAGGCTCTGTAAATTGTCCTTCCATAACACCAAATTCCCCAAACTTGCAATGATAAATCATTTTTTGCCGTTTAATTTGTGACTTTGGAGGAAATATTGTCGTAGACATTAATTTACTAGTTAAGTCTAACATTGGATCTGTGTGCGTTCCGTTAGTAAGGGGATATGGGTCCGATACACCGTTTTGAAATATATCAGCGCCACCATTGGACCATTTTTCGTAGGGGTTAATTCCGTTGAGATTAAGATCCCCAATTGTCGTCGAAAACGGACCCAAGCTATTTGCACTACTGAATCGTTTCGATATAATATTCGATTCGAACGGAGATGTAGATTGACTTGAACCGGATATTGAAAATGGACACGTGATACCGCCGTTAAGGCTTCCTGAACTTCCATTGACGCTACTTCCACTAGAACTTGACCCGCCCGTTGGTCTTGCGATAGGTGGTTGCTTGCTAGGACCTATAACTGTTTCGGAATTTGATCTAACGTAGCCAAAGGTGTTACGAACGCCAACTTGTATAGCTTGGTAATTTGAAACAAATTCAAGCTCACACGCAGCTTGTACGCTCTGATCAATATTGTAGTTCATTAAACTATGCAGTTTTCCATCTAAGATTTTTCTTAGCATAAGTACTTCAAAAACACTAGCGCATTTGTTAACTTTCTCCACAAATTCACAAGTTTTATAAATCTGTTCAACGGTCTCCTGGCCTTTTTGAGTAGCAACGCCAAGAGCTATCTGCTTAGCAGAAAACACGCTTTCAAGTTCTTTCAGTAGTTCTTGTTTTCTTTCATCTAACATAGATCTGTAGAAATGAAACGTATCATTAATTTCGTTTTGTGCCTTGTGATATTGTACTTGCAGACGACTGGAAATATGTTCAACGTTTTTGAGGACATTCCTGATATCGGTTGCTTTAGTCTTTGCTTCCTGAATAGCGTGGTTGATTGCTTCGAGTTGTTTGGGCGTGGCGTCGCTGATGTGTTCACATTCGTGTAAGCCAGTGGGATGTTCTAAGGATATGCACTCTTTACAAACTGGTAGAGTGCATGTGCGACAATAATACTTTAACATTTCATTTTTATGTCGAGGGCATATCATGTTCTTTTCTCCATTCGTCACGGTACCATTTGTTACGCCATTCTTTTGATCCTGTGAGTCCTGCTTAATCTCATTTAAATTAAGAACACGATGACCTTCGAAGCAATGCATAAATTGATGAGCCATGACGCAATTTGGACACAAATAATTGGCACAGTCGACACAACGAGCTACAGCGTCTAATTTCTTTGTTTTGCACCCTGTACAACGGACTGATGGTAGGTAAACGTCGTTATTTTCGGTAGAGTTGAACAATAAGTTATTTAGAATCCCTTCTATTGACTCGTACTGACAACGAGGACACTGGAATTTGTTCTTCTCCAAGCAATTAGTGCAGATATTGTGGAAGCAAGACAATAACTTGCATTCGTTTGCACTCTCCTTGCACTGTAGACACTGCTCGGTGGTTTCGCTATCTCTGTCTACTGAGTCACTGACAGGTGGAGAGGAACCACTTACAGTTAATGGCGAATCAGCCAAAGGCGATAAAGATAAGTAATCAGCGTGATCTCCAAAAGATCCGATCGAGTTAGCTCTAGTAAGTGATTCAATTGATGGTGTTGGTGATGCCATTTTCAATTAACCGTCATCCCTGAAACAGAAGGAAATGCACCATTATAGATACTGATATGTATTTTTTAAATATAAATTTTTTATTCACTTTAGATCTGATTTAAATTTAATTGTTCAATGTTAACCAGATATCCGACTGTCCAGCATCAATGATATTGTTAAAAGTTTATTTTCTAAGTTTTAGTGGCTAAACGACCTTAGAACTCATGTCCAATGCAAAGGGCGTGACAATGGGAGGTCTTGTTTTGATTTTTGCGCCATTTTTGTTATGTCAAACAGCTATCATTTCAGTCAGCTGTTATCAAGACACATTGTGGTTTTGTTATATGATGGGTACATGGAGCGGTATACGCTCGAGCAACGTATAGTTGCGAAATCTTATTAGTTTTGCAGAAATTCAAAGAAAATTTTGCGCAAAGTGTGGCAGAAACAAAACACAATGGGCCACGGCTATCACGAATTTAAGAAACAAATTCGAAAGAATACAAAACGTGAAAATACCCGTGCGTGTTCGTGCAGGTCGTTCGGACGAAAATGCTGATGAGCCACAGTGTGGCCGAGTCTCGGAGACCTTCATTTATCAATCATCACCGTACACACCTATTAAACATACCAACATATCAACTGGATGCTGGAGGAACTCGAAGTTAGTGCTCTTCAGCGATGAGGCACATTTCCATCTTAGTGGCTGCGCAAATAAACAAAACTGTCGCATTTGGGCAACTGAAAATCCAAAGAGATTGTCGACCGATGCATCTAAAAATAGCTGTTTGGTGCGGTTTTTGCGTTGACGCAGTTATTGGACCGTACTTCTTTGAAAATGAGGCCGACCAAGCGATTACGGCGAATAGTGAAGGTTATTGTGCTTCTCATGGCCCCAATTGCGTGGTACGGATGCGAACGAATGTGGTTTCAATAAGTCGGTGCAACTTGCCCCACAGGGAAATAAAAACAAAAAATATATGTTAATAAGCCACCAATAATTTCAGAACTAAAGAAGGAGATAATCTGGCATATTTGTGATATAGAGCTTGAATTATGTAGAAATGTCATCGAAAATTTCAACAAAGGGATAGTGTCATGCCAGAGAAGTCGAGAAGGACATTTGGTCGATATTGTATTCCATGTTTAACCCTAACGTTTGTACTTTATACTAAAATAATATCACCGATTTTCAAAATATTTATCGTTGTTTTCTTGAACTCCAAAAATGACGGTAAGCTCATGGTCATTTTTCTATTCCTTAATTGAGGTTAAATTCAACAACAAACAAACAAATCATCAAAGTCGGAGAATGTACAACACAATACAGTAAACATTAGCAAGTAGATGCATATTCTAATATACCTCCGTCAAAAATGTTAATACGTTATTAAAAGAAAAGGGTTTGGAATTAGTAAAGATTAATCAGTATAGCAATAGACAAAAATGTTTTGAACAATATGTACTATATAAGTTGTAGGAAGGGGGAGGGGTAGTATTAAGCCTTATATTATTGGAACAGCTGAATTAACACTTTTAAGCATCCATATTTCGATATATGTATGTATGTATAGAATAAACAAGGAAATGTAAATAAAAAGTAAATAAAATTTTCTTGTTCAGCTACTCTTCAGTTCCATCGAACAAAGGAGTGAGAACATTCATAGACTGTCAATTTTGTAGGGGTAAAACATTTCGAAATAAATGGAGGGGTGTTTCGCGATCGATGGCGAATAGGGGACCACCGTGGTTGCCTAGGTAACTGCTGAGGGCTCCAACCCCAACTCGAATTATAGCTGCAACAAGGTATCTAGAAATGTAGATATATAGATATACATTTGTCTGGCCAGCCAAAACTTAAATAAAATAACACAACGAACTTGCTATCCTGCAGTGATATTCGAATATACATATTTTGATTGCACAATGCGTCAGCAATGCAGTTTTTGTTCAGTAATTTTGAATATCAACTGCGACACTCCCTCTACCTGTTGCTAGAAAGAGAACAATAAAATCGTGAATGACTAAAACTAAACAACATAGAATATTACATACGAAATTTCGTTAGTATTTCAAAAGTGTTTGATTAAAACGTCTGAGTAATATTTTTTAAATGTTGAAAATATATCTATTGTTTTACGACGGAAAAGCCCAAACTAATTATTTTGATTTTGCAATTGTATCATGGAGGCGTGACCAGTGGCGCGCGCGCCAGACTGCCTGTGGTCGTAAATTGAAATATCGGTCTAAATGCACAAAGCAAATGCGTTATTCCTACCTTCGTTTACTAATATTACGTTTCTATAATACTCAACCATAACACTAAAATATGCATTGTCCACTAAATAACAACTTTGATGAAACACAAAGAACTGATCGAATAAAAAATCATTGAACGTTCAACCACTTCTTTCGGTGCATTTTACGGTACTAAAGCACCACACCACAGTCTGCAGTCTGAGTAGAGACCTCCCGCCTATGTCGATGGCGGCAGCTGCTACTGCTAAATGTTGTCGGACAACTTGAAAACTGTATGGGGATGAGACGAAGAAATGTCGCTGTCTTTACATGGACTGGTGTAATAGTTGGTGTGTGTACAATCGGGGTTGCTTAAAACGCTGAATACCTACGTGTGTTATAATTTAAATTTACCATTGGTACGTGTGGTCTTGAAATGAAGGTATATTTGAAGTTCAATTCGTGGAAACAGGATTTTATTTGTTCTATGGACTACTTATAGATTTTAATAAATGGCAAAAATGCAGTGGTGGTGGTCGCATTAAATGTGGAATTATCGGCCTCATAAAATTCTACCTGTAGTGACTTACAGCTTAAAAGGTTTTACGAAGGCAAGGAAAAGCCACCGAGTACCTGCATTCCATAAAATGTATTTTGTTGCTAGGATTTAACTATACCATATACACGGTTTTTCTATTTCTTGCCTTCGAATCATTTCTCATTCAGCAAAAGTATAACTAGTCATATTCAAAGTATTTATTTATGTAACAACGTATATATTTTTAAATCAATATTAATTAGAAGAAAAGATATAGGACCAAACTTACACGTAGTTTTTCCTTTGTCCATCATTCTCTTATTATTATTTTACTGATACACAGAATGTCACTCATTTATTGTTAAAACGTTAATAATGACATGATCTATGTCAAAACTACAGCCACGCTCTGTTACAATAAATAAGTGATATAAAAGTACTAGTTTTTCTGTGTACCAATATGATTAACTATCACGAAGCAATGGCTTCCACAATCAATTATTTTATTCATTACATAGCATAGCATAGCATAGTGGGTGAGAAATTACAGCAACAATGGAAGACTATGAGGACGCAATAATACATTTGGAGGACTTTAACTTGAGAATTGGAAAACAAAATAAAAAATGGTAAGAAACTACGGATAGGTATGAACAGGTTTTAATAAATACAAATACAAATTGAAAAAAATGTTTGAGCTTTATATTGACAACGATTAAAGCGTGGAATCATGTATTTTATCAGGACAAAAAGTGTATTTCAATTATGGTACAAGTAACTAGTCATAGAAAAATGAACAGGAACCGGCAAGAAGAACAAAGCTAAATTCAAAGGAAAAAGAAAGCAAAATTCGTAAGATATGTATGTGTATTGTTGTGTAACATTTGTGATGAAGAGGCCATAACAAGATTCAGATTGGAGCTTCAGATAATTTTATGAACACTATTTGTCTTCCTATATTGAGGACGAAAATATAAAAACATACCACAATGTAGAATTAATCAGTATCACTGCAGAAGAATAATCTATCACACCTTTGACAGAACAATTTTCTAATGAATAAATTCTATAATGTAATGGATGTTCGTACATACGAGAGTTCAATTACGAATTACTCTATAATGTAATGTAGAAGGTTTGTTAAACGTCTATTTTGGGAAGAAATCAGCGAAGGACCGATGCATCTGGGACAATTTATCGGGATAGAAAACAAAACAAGAAAAGACAATTTATCGGAAATGCTACATATACAGGGAGCAACAAATAGAAACAATTTGGGAAAACTTTCTCGAGAACAGAAGAACAATCCCGTAAACTTCTACACTGAAAGACAGGCGTTGCGGATTAAAAAAATGCTTTTTTTTGTTGTTTTAGAACTCCTTAAACGATAGATATTTGTTTCATCGCTTGCCATTTGACTCACTCAACTTCCTAGAAATCATGTAAAAATGGAATTTTCGGCGTGTCTACACTAAATTAGCTAATTCTGCAATTAATTAGATGGTGGGCAATCGCGCATAGAAGACAACTACGACCTGGACAGAGGCGTCGACGATAATTGCATTATATGTATAAGTCGAGAACTGTGCGCCAACAACAACCAATAGACGGATGTGCCAATATATTTTCAAGTTGATGTGCAGTTCTCGACCTAAATATAATTTAAGTTGTTCTTTAGGTAAGAATTACAACATTAGGTAATTTACTTGAGACACGCCGAAAATTCTGTTTACAGGAACAGTGCTGCAGGCTATTTCTCGGTTTCCAAGTTATTATTTTGCATCAAACTTAGATAGAGCTACCTAATTGTGTGGACACTTCAGAACACATTTGATGTGTTGGGTTTAATTAATGTGGACGTACAGCTTTAACTCCAAAGAAATATTGGTGTATGTATGTATTCTGTTAGTTCTGATAATAGAAAATGATAAAAAAGGGGGCATTGTCAACTGTAAATGTCATTTGTAACGATTGATAATTCAACAAATTATTTAAAAATGTTCCTCTGCATAAGTTTAAGCATAAATACACGTTCACTAATATTTACAGTTTTAGTTTTATTGTAATCATTACAGCACATATTCTGCCTAATAGAGAGATTGGAAAGCAATACTGCTGCAACTGAAGTTATTAAACGGATTTCAGATAATTTAAAACAGAAAATGACTGTTGTTCTAGAATATAAAAGAAAAGCAAAACTTCCACAATATATTTAAAAGCAATATTTCTAGAAACGCAAAGATGAATACTAGAATCACGACTAATCATAATCATGGATTAGTTAAGTATTGAGGAATCATCCACAGAAATATTTGATTAATTGTCTTCTAAGAAGAGGTATAGGTAATAAAAGATTGAAACAGAAACGTCTGAATTGTCCTAGTATTATAGCATAATTGTAGTAGACCTTCTGATCTGAATTTTAAATATTAATGCGATTGGTGTTTCGAATTGTTTGGTATACTTCAGCTGCTTGACTGATACAGACCTATTTTCGTACCACTGATTTTGCAATAATGGAATTTATTTGAAGAGGGTGTGAAATATTCGAAAATCGTTCAACATCTGCAACCTGAAAGTATTTGGAGAGTTCGCAATAATCTAAAAGTATAGTCTATCGATGGCTGGAGTATTTTCAAGCTGGTAGTACGTCACTACAGTCAATCCGCGTAGTGGACGACCGAGGACCTCTCTAAGTAAAAGAAAACCTACTGAAAGATAAGCGAATAAATATTCGTGAAATTTGTGATACTGTAGGAATAGGTACACAACCGGTTCATCAGATTTACACGAACTTTTGTGCGTCACCAAGGTTTTATTCCACTGGGTGCCAAGGCTGTTAAGACTGGAACAGCTTCTCAACAGGTCCGACATATGCCACCAACTTGCAAGGCAGACATTTTGCAAAAAATGGTCCGGGAAGATCAAGACAATGCAAAACTCCATACCGCATTAAGAACGAAGGATGTTTGAAGCGAATTGCGCTGGGAATTGCTTCCATATCCACCCTATTCACAAGATCTCGCTCCTAGTGATTTTTATCTCTTTCTAAATTTGAAATAACCACTAAGGGTTCGATTTGAGACCCCAAGTGAGGCAAAACTTGCTATAAATAGGTGGATTGCAGGGACTTCGAAAGTCTTTTGGGGACGGTTTTCAAAAAAATAGTTCCACGTTGAGATAAGTATTCAATTAAATGGAGATTATATAACTACATTAGAATTTTGATGAAAATTGAAGAAAACAAGAATTATAGCCACATTTACTTGTGCAACAGTTACATGGTAGGATCAAAAAGTAGTAGGACTCAATTAATTTAAATTTTGTTATTGAACTAATCGGTACAAATCCTTAGTAGTTCTCGAAATAGCACCCTTGGCTCTGACACAACGCGTATAACGCAATTCCCACTGCGCGTACGTCTTCTGGAACTCGCTTTCCGGGATCCCCTTCAGAGCTGCTGTCACGGTCTTCTACGGAGCTGTACCGGTTTCCTTTGAGGTTGGGCTTGAGCCGAGGAAAGAGGAAGAAGTTCCGCGGTGCAAGATCTGGATTGTAGGGGAGGGGAGGGGGAGGGCAACGTGGTAAACCTGTGCTTGGCCAGAAACTCCCTCACCAGCAGTGCGGTGTGGCACAGCGCGTTGTCGTGGTGAAGCGTCCACTGTTGAGCGGCACATGACAGCATCCCCGTAGACATTCTTAATCATTTCGAGAGTCTCCGTCGCGGTTTTCCCGAGTTTGACGCAGAATTTAATGGCGTAGCGTTACTCGAGATTTTTCTTCATATTGGATCGCGACGACACTTCGTAACAGAGATTGACGGAAATCGACGGGCTTACTTTCCGCTTCGGAAGGCTTCCCACTACCACCCCAGGTAATCCGATTACCCTCCACCGCTCCGTTCGCGCTACAGAAATTCAGTCTTACTACTTTTGGATCCTACCTTGTATGTAGTTATAAACTAATACGACAATGCTCTCAAACATTTTCATTTCGCGATAATTACAAGCTCTTTTCAATCAACAAATTTCAATCTTATTCAACTTTTTGAACAGTATTGGTAATTAGGATTGTGACATCGTATTCCGAAGAAATATGTCGATAAAAATAAAATTAGTTAAGAAATTCCAAACGTGTTAAGGGGCGTATTGAAGCATACAAGGTTGGCTAGCAAGAATTAAAAGTAATCTTCATTTTTATTTTAATATTGCATATACTATGCTAATACCTTTAATGATAATAATTTTTTACATACTGTCTTTGATAATAAATTTCAATATTTATACTTATGTTTGATTTTATTTACTTCCTAATTTTATCGAGAACTAAATCTTGCACCGTACAATGTTTTATCCTTACATAGTAAATGTATGCTTAATTTTATAAATTGGTAATTATAGTTGTACCGCTTCTTTGATGCTTGGATGTTCTGTTTTATGAACAGGACTATATAGTTATGTTATAACCTAATTGACGCCAATTAGTGATAATTGTGTGATGTGAATTTTAGTGGAAATGTCTTTTCATTGAAGTGGATATATAAATTAATTTATATAATATTCTGTACCTCTAATACAGGAATCACTATATCGAACTTAGTGCAGTACGTTTATAAGGTATGACAACCTTGTCCACGAATAGAACGTATGGTTAAAAAATGTACATATGTACATATGTGTATGAACTGCAATAATTGCGCCCATCGCTCAGAATACCTTTGATTAAAGCTTTAGGATATCTTATAATTTTCAGTGATACATCGTAAATTATTAATTTTCATACAATACTTTTTTTATAGACATATTTTTAATAAAAGCCAAATATAATCATTTGTGTGTATAAGCACAAAGGTACAGTATGTATGTACTACATACTTATGCACGTACATTCCAAGAAGTATATCGTGTAAGCATTAAATTCAATGTTATTTTGTATTCACATACTTTCACTTTTGAAAGTAGCTCCTATGATTATCAATCTCAGTTGTATTGCAGACGATTACGTAAAATACATTTATAAATAAGCAAGTTATATATGGTCTCTAGCTGGACTAGTTTGGTAGTGAACCAGTATTTAACACACGAAGCAATGAGACTTAGGTAATCAAACGCAAGTACGATAAGCCGCATGAAATTAGGGTAACGATTGCTTTGACTTTTAACAAAGATGTTAGCGACAAATGCTTATAAAATACCTAATTAGCGTTAGTTAAACTAGGGATCATAGTTCATTTTCATTTTATTATTAACAAGGAAAATTGGACATTTAACTAAGCATTTGCTTCGTAAAGATGTTAACCTAACATAACAAATAGCTCTTATAATGCAAAGGCCGCGTAAAAAATTCTGTATCTTCTAAACGTTTGGCTATCTGGAGTTCCCACTTCGGGTACTTTCATTTTTAGCTAAGCTCAGCATATGCTATAAATTTGAGCGAAATCCGTGAAGACGAGTCGGCGTCCTCTCCTTGTCAGACCTTAAGTCGTTCAGGATACCTCATTAACCAAGCTACTGCCGACGTTGTGAGGCTGGGTTGAGATTGTGTTAGGCAGTGGACTGAAACGCCCAAAAAGCTGGTCAAAACTCGAAAAAGGTTCGGATTTGAATGAAAATTTATACAATCTGGTTTTCGAAGTCGGTGATTTCAAATATGTGATCAAAATTCCCATTTTGAGAATGACCGATTAAAAATGGCCGAAAGTAAGAAAAATTTACAGATTGAAATAAACATTTATATATGTTTTTTTGGGTCGCCGATTTCAAATTTAAGGTCAAAATTCCTATTTTCAATATGGGGAATAAAAATGGCCGAAAGTGAGAACAATTAACAGATTGGAATGCAAATTCGTATAATACGAGTTTCAGGTCGCTAATCTCAAATCGGATATCAGAATCAAGTTTCTGAAATAAGACATTTGTCCATTCGACGAAAATTGGAAATATTAATGTCCAGCATTTCATGAGCACAATTATACAAATTAGTCCGAATCTGTGTCAGAGTCAGAATCACAAGATTCGTTACAATTTTTAAAAGAACTTATATTTGCAGGAGCTATCGAAGGCAATAAAAGTTGAATGGCTTCTCCCGATAAATGTTTATTTTTCTTTGACTGGATGTTGTTGTTGAATATTGTGATCCTATGATGAGAATAAATTTTCAGTTTCATATTCATTATAAGTTATGGAAAATATTATAGGTATATGTGGTTGCGACCGGCCTATTCTCCTCACGCTCAAAAAGTTATGCGCACGCATCCGCATTTTAATATGGATTAAAACAAGAATAGCAAAAAGTAGCAGCTATTTCTTACATTTTTCTATTCAAAATACCTCCACCCTTATTCTCAAATTGAGAACTACACGGAGCCTCGCGGAAACATAACTTTCGAGATGTTTCTTGATAAACTTTTGTTCCAAGAGAAATATCTGACAGCAAGACTTTCGAGCTTATTTGCAACATATTCCATGCATTAATGACGAACAAACTGAAGTGAAAACTTATCATACAAACATCCAGGAATATCCTCCATATGGAAACAATAAGAACAAACACTTGAACTAAAAGTTGAGATCACATTTGCGGAGCGAATATTTTTACATTTGGACACGTCTGGCGCAAACTCATGACGGGCCTGTCTTTCAAGTACTACCAATCGTCGCGCAGGTACAACAGTGTCTTGTTCTTTCAGCATTCTGTGAGGAAATACCTCCTTTATCAAATCCCGTTATTAAAAATCAGGCGGTGGACACATTTATTTTTTGACTTTTGACCAGCTTTTTAGGCGTTTCAGACCACTGTGCGTCGGCATAGCAGTCGAACGATTTAACCGCTCGATCCCATCGATTTTGTTTATCTAATATTAACAAACAAAAAATTATAATCACTGTATACTTTACTATCACCAGTATTGCTCATTCTGGTATTTACGACTTTGCGTACGAACATAAAACTAACTTTTCCTTTTATCAAACATTTTGTCTCAATTACATTTGCATCTGCTAGTGATGCATTTTTACTAAGCTGTGCCAAAGTAACACATAATTTTAGACCATTGAATAAATTTGAAGTTTTGGTTGAATTTTTGATATTTCGCTATATACACGTCTGTTCTTGTTTACTGTCATCGTATACGTACGTAGTATGCATCCTATGTTTGTTTGATTTTAAATATAAAATAATATGAAGGCATAATATATTTTTGAAGGTATTCGACAGACAATTTTATGAGTGGATTAAGTAAACCTCTTCAGGGGCTATTTCCTTTGTTTTATGACTTTCTCAGAAAAATATTTGATAACTTGTGGGTAAATTGTACTGTTAGAATCATCGATTTGTAAATCAGCAGCATGGTCAGGATCTTACAATGACAATCGTTCAGGATGTAGTAGCGAGTATAGGATTAGAATCGAAATTTCTGGAAATAGGGATCTATGGCTTACGCACATTGTGGGCAGGAATAAATTAGAAGTTTTTGGTACTCCATTCAATCAACTGTAGCCATTTTACAAATTACTTGAAATAAAATCCGACGCACGCCAAAAATGAGTTATTGACTTACTATTTCAAGTATTCATAATTTCTTGGTACTATTTGAAAAGAGATGCAATAATAATTTTGCAGATAAAATACTATTATCGTTATGGAAATATCTACGCACCGGTTTGCCTACTTCAGATAATTTGAATGCATTAGGATTTCCCCATATTATGAATAGAATTCTGTATATTGGTCATACATAGCACGTGAACAGCATTCGTACATATATATTTAAACAAAATGTATTGAATGTAAATAGCATCAGTCATAAGTTATAATATAGAATAATATAAAATAATATGCAGTGGTATAATACTGAAATTTGTTAGTGTTAGTTAATGTATGTGTAGCTAAGTTTCGGATAGGACTTGAACACTTACAGCGAGCGTGGTAAGCGTGAATCTTACCCACTGCACCCACACACTTTGTTAGAGAATTATTAACATTAACGGCATATAAAGGACGACGGAAAAGGTTTATGCAAATGTTCTCGAGAATTAGGGCGAATGGCTAGAAAAGTTGGTAGCCCCTGTTATTCACAACCTTGACGTTCCCCTTGCTGGTTGTCAAAATACATATTTTGAAGTGCAGTACAATCTGATAGTGTGAATAGGTGTTAACGTAAACAATGCCCTAATGTGAACACGGAATTTTTACATTATGCACTCGATAGTGTAAACAGCGGTACTATTCAGTAATGTGGACAATCTTTTAAATATAACTTCTAGGAAATACAGGTTCACTTATTTGTATTTTATGTGTCACACCTTTCAAGCATGTAACTTTTCAATCAATTCTCGTCTTATATATATATACACTACCGTCCATAAGTTTGGAAGCAAGGTGAAACTCCTTTAAAATTATACAACTGTTACGCATATCGTGAAATCGTTAATCCCTATTGTAAATTATTCTATGCAATTATAAAATCGTTACTCATAATCCGTAAATTCCAAACATTTAGGTACAAATTTCACCCGAATACGTTTTATTGCTCTTTTCCAAGAGTACAGCTATTATTTGGCGATGATGAGTAGGACACCTGCAGTAATTGCTTTCGGTCAAACGGTTTAGTATTACTTCAGTAATCGTTGAGTGCGTGTGGTAGAAGTATTAAAACTTTTGTGTCGTATCGGTTTCCTTTGCGGAATTAGTGTTTTGAATTCAGTGCGGAATTAAAACAATTTGGTGAAGTACTGAGCGTAAAAATGCCAAAACGCAAACAGTTGACTGCAGAACAACGTTGTACGATTTGTACTCTCCGCGGCGAAGGATATACCGAAAGAGAAATTTCACAACGGTTGGGAATTTCACCGAAGGGTGTGCATTATACCTTGGCCCGGAGAAGAGAGACCGGGCAAAATCTTGATAGGAGACGAAGTGGGCGGCCACCGGTGACTTCTGCAGCTGATGACAGATTCATTGTAACAACTTCTAAACGAGATCGACGTCTAACAGCACCGGACATCGCATCGCGCGTCAATACGCAACGAGAAACAAATGTTTCTGTTACCACCGTCAAGAGACGGTTATTGGCAGCTGGTTTAAGGGGGTGCGTCGGCCGCAAAAACCGTTTTTGAAACATGTGCATAAGCAGAAAAGGCTAACTTGGGCAAGAGAACATGCAAACTGGTCACTGGAGGATTGGAAGACAGTGTTATGGACCGACGAATCTAAATTTGAACTATTCGGTACGAAACGGAGAGTTTTTGTTCGTCGGCGACCCAGGGAAAGAGTCAGTGAGGCCTGTTTAGTGCCGTCTGTTAAACACGGAGGTGGTAGTGTTATGGTTTGGGGTTGTTTTGCTGGAAGAACGACGGGTGATTTAGTAAAAATTAGTGGTACAATGCGGAAAGAAGAGTATTTGAATATTCTGCAGAATCATGGTTTTCCGTCTGGAAGCCGTCTTGTTGGCGAGCCGTTTGTGTTTCAGCAAGATAATGACCCCAAACATGCGGCTCGAATCTGCAAGAACTTTTTAGAGGAGAAAGCAGCATTAAATCAACTAAAGTTAATGGTTTGGCCTCCTCAAAGTCCGGATTTGTCCCCTATTGAGCTCTTGTGGGATGAACTTGATCGAAGGGCTAGACAGCAACAGCCTCAAAACACCCAACAGCTATGGGAATATTTACGGACCGCATGGCAACAAATTGACGAGAACTGCCTTGAAAAATTGCTTCGAAGAATGCCAAAAAGTTGTGGAGCAGTTATTAAAGCTAAAGGTGGTCATATAGACGAAAATAGACTTACTACCTAATATATTATTATATTTTTGAATAAATTTACTGTTTATGGATGATAGTGACGTATGTTACATACATTCATTAATAATCACAATAAAAATTTACTTTATCTGTTTTTTTTTGTAAAATCCGTTGTTGGCGTCGCTGCTTCCAAACTTTTGGATGGTAGTGTATATATATATATCTCTTAAGAAAACTCATCTCAAAGTTGACTCCGTTAATATGAACATATACGGTAATTTGAACAGCCTGCTTATGTGTGTTCACATTATCGGAACTGTACTGTATATACGTATTTCGAAAACTTTTTTTTTCCTCTGTGAAAATAGCTCACCTGACTAGAAGTTATTCTGAAATAGACACCAATGCAGCTAATGCTTTATTTCGTCCATCTCACAAGGTGCATTATCTTTTGAAGGAGACGCTCTCCTGTTGCATAATTAATGAATCTAAGTATAAAAGGTTCAAGCACTTGTTCCACAATATTATGATCAAAAGTGCTAGTGCTTAACCTTCCTATACTCACGTCAAAATGAAAGACGTATACTATACTATATAAATCGGTCTCACAAACCGTATGCGTGAGTATAGGAAGGTTAATGCAATTATTAATGTGGATAGTCTAAAGTTTCCGATATAATCATACAACCAATACTCATAGTTGCACTTTTGTAGAATTTCAGATTGTATTTTGCTTTTCATTACAGCTTTATTTAAAGAAAGTATAAATCCAACGATATTTTGCTGAAATTTGAAAGCGTGGATTGATATTTCACACAGTGTCCATTGTACGCATGTTATGTTGGAGCGAGATGCCTTCGAAGATACCGAACGAAGCGTAACTCTCTAACAAAGAGGACGTGGAGGTAGTTTCCGCTAGACATTACGCAATTACTCATAACTTCTGGAGTGAAAGTAAATTCACCTTGATTTATTTCGTTGCATAAATTCTCGACACCGAAATGGAAAATATGCATGTATGGATATTTCTGAAATATAGAGTATACGTAACCGATGATTCGGGAATTTTAATTGATCCATACCGTAGTCGATATATATATATGACTTCTTATAAGGAAGTCATGCACACTAATGATATGACTTTCCTCTGAAATTCGTGCAAAGAATCGTACACAACTCGTTCTTATTTACATATTTAGAAGATTTTTTAAAGAAGGACAAACTGCGTATTTCTTATTGCAGTCATCTTTGTTAATGTTACTTTAGTTCAATGTTATGTTATTTTCTAATTTACAGATTCTAGACAACACACCATTGGCATGTTAATAGGATAAAAACTTTATTGTCATATTATGATGTTTAAGTTACGTAATTTTTTAAGCAGTTGTATATTGTTCTACAATTATTGAAACAAATTAACTCTTACCCTTACTACAGTCGTTTCGGAAACTTTCAATTACGTATTTCGATCATCTTTAGTGGATAACATAGGATGTATAGTCAAAATAAATATTTCAGGTTTTGCAAAGCGGGAAGGATAAGACATAATTTATTTTAATTCTGAACTACTACTACAACTTCTTTTCTGTGTTTATTACTTGCAGTTCTATTTCTATATGTACATATATTGCATTTGCATTTGTATAAGTACATATGCGAACAAAATCATTTCATATTAACTTATTATTACTGACAAGAACCGCGACGTGATATCAATCCATGTCAATACAATACAGAAAATAATGAACTAATTTTTTAGAATCCATCAGGTGTGAATTCTAAACATTATTATTGGGACGACTATTGGATAGTTTATCTTATGTTTTAATTTCACTCTAAAGATGCTATTTCATTAATAGTGAAACGCTACTAACACAGCATAACAACCTCTACATACAGCCCAACATCTCGAAGAAACAATATTAATTTTTAGTTTATTTGTTATGCATGTACATTTTATACCTATTAGTGTAGCGTATTCATCTGTTAGATGGATTTCCTAGCAAGAAATGTAAACGGCAAAATGCATTTATATTGTATAATAAATCAAATAGTCTGTTAATAAATTCATATACAATTATTTTTCGTACCAACCAATAAAATGTTATACATAAAAGAAAAACATGCGCGAAAAATACTATTAGGTCAATCACCACGACGAGTTTCGTTGAAATGGATTTACATCCCGTAGCGATGTCCTTTACAAACTTGGAGGTCGCGAATTCAATTTCTATGCTTATCGCCATAATATCAAGTCCTTTTTGGGCTTCCAGGTGCAATGAATCTGTGAAAATAAGTATCTGGGATTTACTTCCAAAGGTAGATTTTGGCCACAGCATGTTCAATCTTCTAGTCGATGGCCTAGAAATCAATTATCTCTGCTAAGCCGAACCCAATAGCCCTTTATAGGTCGCAATAATAATTATTATATATCTTATAAAAGAAATAAACAGAAAACATGTTTATTGATGTGATATCAAAAAAGAACAGAAACAAAATATAAAGTACATATTCTGCTGTTTATGGAAAGCTGAACTTTGAGTACACATATTTGTTCTGCTTTCCATGAACAGAAACACCAGATTTAATCCGATATCGGAGTATTTAATTCTCAATCAAATCTTATATGATAGATCTCTACCACTAATAGGTCAATAAAACAAGGCTGGTTTGAACGATAGTTATATTTTCAGAACGTTTACAAACGTTTTCGGAACACCTTCGTCAGTGAAAATATAACTGGATAAATATATAAACAAACATTTGTTTTTTATTTGGGAACTATCAACAAAATAACTAATGACTAACATAATAAAATAATAACATAAGTATTCTTTAAATAATGATTTTGGTGCAATGAACGCTGTAACAAAGCATTACAAAGATCTTGGGCATTACTTTGATTTTGAAAACACAATTATATTAAAAACAGAGAATAATTATAAAAAAGACTAATACATGAAATGATAAATATACAGAAAGACACTAAAACTATTAATTTCAGAACCGATATTCAAAATTTAAGTAATGTATATAGCAATTTGTTAAAATGACATTTGCATTTCTTAAGAAGGAAACCTTTGGCTAGGTTTTTAAATTTGGGTTTTCCCTAGTCCTTGAACAGAATTGTTAAGGTTTCGACAAAGATTTTTTGATATAAGGTTTTACTTAATTTGCATGTATGTTTACACATTAATTTAGTTTTTATAATTTATATATATATATAAAAGTTGGTTACACATCCTCTATATCAAGAAATTCTAGTCATTAGTTATTTTGTTGATAGTTCCAAAATAAAAAACAAATGTTTGTTTATATATTTATCTAGTTATATTTTCACTGACGAAGGTGTTCCGAAAACGTTTGTAAACGTTCTGAAAATATAACTATCGTTCAAACCAGCCTTGTTTTATTGAGCTATTAGTGGTAGAGATCTATCATATAAGATAAGTATAAAAGGTCACGAAATATATATATATATACATTTTATTCTCAATCAAATAAAAAATGTAAGATTTTGCCAAATTTTGAGAACCATTTGTGCCGATGTATAGTTTAGTGGAATAACGATTAATTTCCAAATCCCCAAAATTGCAGTAAAGCAAATTATAACAAAATTGCTAAAAAATTTAACGTAGTCAATATTTCATTCTTCCCTTTTTTTACGTTTCCCAAACTTATGTAGTAACTTTAGTTTCGTTTGTGGACTATGCAAATTGTGGGAGAGTTCCTTCATTCTGACTGAATCTTCAGTTATTGTCGTGGGAAGTTACGTACCGTAGTTCTTGTGATTATAATTGTTGGATCTGGAGATCTTACAAACTTTCTTCATTTATTGACTGTTGAATGCTTTTAGCATTAGAAGAAGTATTGTAGTTTGTGTACGAAGTACTGGAACTGTATCTAATTATAACTTTTGGGGGTTTTGGAATTTTATCAGTTAGAACTCATAATAAAAGCAGCGCGTTTAGTAGGCATGTATAGCAACTGATAATCATAGCGCAAATACGGTTGTTTAACGGTCAAATACACGCAACTTTGTGATCTTGAAACATGTTAATGTAGATACAATTAACAGACTGGCGCTTTGTTCTTCTAAAGAAATGATAAAAGACAGTCTAAAAGATTGTTTAAGCGCGATATGCATATTAGTCAGAACATATTCCTTTTGTATATGAAGAATATTTTCGAAACATCTTTTCAGTGGCCGCAGTTACGACACTTTGTTTACTAAGGAAAAGAATAAATAATTAAGATTTCGTTGAGGAAAAGCGCCTTTCTTATTTGCAGTGATATGATGAGTGATCATTCCCTCAAAAGTGCACGTTTTCTCTATTATATTTAACCTATTCTACCGCTCACAAATCCGGGGTCACTCAAAATGATTTTTTCATTTTTGTTTTTTCTATATCCCTTTTAATTTTTACTTAAGTTACTAATGCCTTTTATTTTTCGTACTAGTCCTTCCGGCATTACAATTTGCAAGGTTTGTTGTGTTGTGTTGTTCAAGTTTTAATTGTTGTTATTTACAAATTCGTATATGTATATGATAAATATAATAAAATTTATATTGATGTTTATGCTATATTTAAGTTATTTCGGAATTCTATAATATCCGATACCCACGAAACTTTCGTTAATAGTTTCTTGTAGTTCATTAACTGCAACGTTGATGTTCTAGTACATACATACCTATATACAATAGACTTTACGTTTAAAATAAGGCAAACTCGTTTACATGTATGTAGGTAATTGAATCTAATGCAATCACTATTAGGTAACGATGACGTTATGTATCTCTACACATCTGAGACCTAATTCATTGTCTTCTGTTTACGGTTATATAAAATATTATATCAATGTCTTACAAAACGTTTTAAAGTACATTTTCCTTAGTTATTTTAACTCACCAAAAAGTAAATGGATAACCTCTTAAACAAAATAAATAAATTCATGTACTTTAATCAAAATCAAGGATTTTTAAAGAAAATATGCAAATAAGGAACGAGTCTCCTACAAGAAAACAATAAAGAGAATTGGAAATGGACTGGCCAAAATTATTACGAGGCAAATAAGTTATCTATTAAAGTCCACTCTGTTGAACTCACCAATTATAAAAGAAGGGTACAACGAACATTAAGTACATATACTAGGTAAAAAACGCATTTCAAACCTGTCAAATCAAATTATCGATGAAACGAAACAGAAAAAAGTAGGATGAAGCGGACATCTGAATGACAAGAAACTTTCACGCTGATAGCGTTATGATATTTAGTAATGCTTTTGAGGTATAGAATACTGTAACCGTAGTTAGCTTTATCGGGTATTCTTCGTTTTCTGTTTCTAAGACGAGCGATTTTCAAATTTTTAAATATATTTTAAAAATTCGTTTTAATTATGGAACTCACTCACTCACTTTCATCGTACCATTATTATTATTTATGTTTTCAACAGAAAAAAGTATTTCGATTGTTTGCGTTACCATACAAAGAATATAATGATTCCTAAATTTACCTGCTAGTCCCACTTCAGTGCCAGGATACTGTAGTATTGTATTTATATCTATGATCACTTTCTACAGAAAATATAATTATTATTGTATGGCAAATTCCTTCTCAAAGATTCAGTGTAAACAAGATCATTAATAACTTACACACTGTCACATAAATGGTATCAAAATATTAATTCATTTGGTTTTATATGACTTTATACGACTAATAACCTTACTACGTCATGAAGAAAAAAACTCAAACACCATATGTTGCAGTATTTACTAAACGCAGATGTTTAACACTTTATGTGGCTGTTAGAACCAATGAATGTTCGAAGCTTATCTTAATGGAGAGACATTTTAAATATTCGTCTAATACATATACAGATAGTAAAAGTTTCCCTCAAAACTAGATTGTTAATTACTAATCGTATACAAAATCTAAACAACGGCGCTCACAGAAGCAGCCTGCTAACAAATTTACCAACGCGCTTAAGATGTTTCCAAGAAAGTTCGTTAAATGTCAAAACGGATGTTGAGTAGTTTCAGTTGGGCCAATACTAAATGTTTACAGCAGCAACTTTGTTTATTTTTTCTTCCTTTCTAACTCAAGAGCGGACATGCCTTTGACCCCGTTAAAATTTCTCAAAATAAGGAGTAGATGTATTCAGAGAAAAAGGGAAAAGAACGACCTCTATGAACGATAAAGTGAATGTATGTACACACGCCGGATGCGGTATGATTTTCTTCCGTTGTCATGGTTTATAGAGCGCTTAGTTTTACGTTGATCTTACCAAAATAATGATTTCACCAATATATAATTCTTTCGGGCAAAATCTGTATTATGCCTATTTCTTAAAAACCCTTATAATTTCCCTCATTATGTGCAAGATATAAAGAATTGAAAAAATTGATTGACTTCCTAAAATTTTAAAAATTTCAGAAGCTATGTTATATAGGCATAGATAGAAACGTTTAATGAAGTGGATCTAAAACCATACATTAAGTTAAATCTCCTATCACAATTTGTTTTCCTAAAAGGTACATCAGTTAAATTACATTTTTGTAAATACTCCGTAAAAATAAAAAATGCAATGGTCTGTTTATCGCTAGTGTGCAGTGATTTGATTGATTCATTCCCTTTTTAGATGACTGTGTGTCATATTACATGATTCTGATTGCACTGTGTACACTGTTGCCTGTGTGCCATATTGTAATATAATGGGTGTACTGTGTGTGCGCTGATAATTGTGTGTCATATTATATTATACTGGTTACACTGGGTGTACACTGATCACCATGTGTCGTATTGGAATATAAGGGTTGTACTGTATGTACATTGATAACTGTGTGTCATATTATATTATACAGGTGTACTGTGTGTATACTGATGACTTTGTGTCAAATTATCATTAGAGTTGCTCAACTTGCGCCAATAGTACTACAACTATGTGAAGCGACTGTACTAGAATACTACACATTTGGTTTCGATATATGAATATGATACATCAAGCCATCTCTATTCGTATAGCAGTCGCTTCAAATATTAGTAGTACTATTGACGCAAATTGATCAACTCTAATTATATTATAAGGGTTGTACTGTGTGTACACTAATGGTTGTGTATCATGCCTTTGGTGTACCTAGGTTGGGTAAGTATGTAGGAAATTCCGCGTGCCATGATTATATGCGGAAGGTACTGCTGGCGCACGGGCGTGATTATTTCAGAGGAACGCTGAAGTATCGGAGAATTGTAAAAACAATTGATCAAATATCCTCTTATCTTTTGTGCTCCTTTAATTCGAACTAATTCTGTTACAGGAGTAATTAAATGCATACTATTTAGACTTATTTAAGCTTTAGTTTAGTTAATACTCAATTTAAGTTTTAAAGCAAATTTGTTTTAAATAGTATTTATATTATGTTAGTATTTATTAAATGTATATATATATATATTTCGTGACCTTTTATACTTATCTTATATGATAGAGATCTACCACTAATAGGTCAATAAAACAAGGCTTGGTTTGAGCGATAGTTATATTTTCAGAACGTTTACAAACGTTTTTTCCATAAAAACGTTTGTAAACGTTCTGAAAATATAACTATCGCTCAAACCAGCCTTGTTTTATTGACCTATTAGTGGTAGATCTCTATCATATAAGGTTAGTATTTATAACAGGTTTTGCTATTATGACTGGTTTTACTAACCTATTTAAATAAATAAGATATAAATGTCTGTTTCGGGTTTCTGGGTTTGAGTTTGACACTGGCACTGTTAGTACTGCAATCAAGCGCTTAAAGCACTTAGCCACACCGACAATTAATCGAGCTTATTTGCGAATGTAGTGTACGCTGGTAATAATTATTCAGCTCATAAATGGACAAAAGAAATAATTATTGAAAATACACGACCTACATGAAAGATATTTTCAGTGTTATGTTATACAACATGTCCCAGATAACATTTCCAACGTGAGCATCTCGCTTATCGTAAAAGAAGTTTGGTTAAATTAGACAAACTGTTCCTAACGATTAATGAAATTATACAATCTTCTTCAATTTTAAAATTTCCATGTATTTTAGCATTTATGGTGAAAAAACGAAAAATGCTAAATTTCTTTTTCTTGATAGATACTTTTTATGTAGAATTTAAATATCGACTTCGATTTTTTTTGCACTTTTCGTTTTTTTAGTTTTGATTCCTAATTTAAATTTCTTATGGAACGTCAAGTTGGCTTTGAAATAATTGAACGTGTTTTTTCATCATCTTTACAATGGTATATCACATGTACTATCTATTTTTAGAAATATTAAAGAAAATTTAAAAAAATGTATTTTATTAATTTTATTTTTGATTAGTCTAACGAAAAGTAGGTCGTGAAACATGATGATTTCGAATTCAATTTTAAGTCTGTTCAATATCACCAATTTCTGGCAGAGTTTCTAATAAATATAGATGATATAGATATCATAAGATCATTTTGTTAAACCTGTCGTTTATTGGAATGCGGTGGTTTTCTATTTAGTAACAGGAATGTTACTAGGTTGAAGGAATATGTGCATGAACATACCTGTATTTCGCGCGAGAACAAGCAGCGTAAGCACGATTACGTACGCTTACCTATTTGCAAATGTAGTGTGTCCTTTTCTACATACTGAAAGTTGCGTAAGATATAAGTAGGGCGACATAGTTTACTTTAGCGAATAGATCTGAAAGTGATCAAGGCCTGGTATATTATACTTGTTTGGAATATTAGGTATGTTTCAGCGCTCATTTGACATATTTTCTATAGGATACATTTAATTCAGTGATATTATGTCATAGATGTATGTAATTGTATTCTAGAAAATAGCAAATTTAAAGTACTGTGATTTAGTAATCACCATCCAGTTACTTTTTCGGGAAATTAGGAGGTTGCTGGTATTTTCCGATAGTGATGTACAGTCACATATTCCTTGGGAATGCTTTATAAATTTTTTTAGGCATGAATTTGTGCTAATGAAAATATTAACCACTGAAGATATGCGTAGTAGTACTAAATAAGCAAACTCAACCTTTTACTCTCTATGTGCTCTCTGTTCGTTTCACAAGCCTTGTCAAAATTTATAGATGTAAGAGCGGATTTTTGTAATTTACTTAGCATTTGAATACCAAATTTTTAGGATATTTGCATGTTTTTGCCAAATTGGGTCTGAAGTGTGAAGAATATGTTAAATTACACTTGGTTACCACATACATTTCTGACAGAAAAGTACAGATCTAGTTATCTATCGATCAAACTACCGAATGGGAATATCTGGAATTTACGAACGAAACTGATATATTTCAAACAATTAATTGAAATATTTTTTCACAGTGATGTATAAATAAAAATTCCATCTTCGTTTTGGACTTATAAACCGTCGACGGGATATTAAAAAATGTCAATGTTCTAGGGCATAATTATCAATGTATCAAGACCATTGTATCGCTAAACATCAGTGACATTATTCTAGAAAAGAATATAAACGAAATTGATTTTTTCTATAACAAATGTTTGCTCATGAAAACAACCCCTCACCTCCTTATTTTCTAAAAATATTTACACCATCGTTAAGGGCATGGAAAGCAGTTTTTGAGTCTGAGTATGTACACCCCGCTATTGAACGCAGGCCATCGGTGTAATTAAGAGATAAAAAGAAATAATTCATACCAATTGATTTAAACATTAAATTGTCTAGATTAATATAAAGTTTTATTAGAATTTCTTCCAGATATATTACAATCTTTTATATTTAAATTTATTTTGTATATCAAAATAAACAGAAAATAACTTGATTGCTTTCCAGAATTCTTGGTTCAAAGAATTTTATCTCAAACGTTAATGTATTTCTACTTTATTCAACATTGGAACATTGCAAATATGCGTCAGTAAGGACTTTGTACTGATTTACCGTGGATTAGTTTTCTTTCTAAAAGGTGTCTCAAAACCTACTTTAATTTTGAACTTCGAATTATTTTCGTTGTGTTAAACATGGAACGCTGATATTTCGTAGTTCTCATCAGCAAACTTTGAGGTTAAGTCACAGAGCGCTTTACAGTTGAGCAACGCATGGGATTTGTAAAAAATTCACTACCTCGCCCCGTTGTGGAGACTTTAATCAATAAACCGTTAGCTCAGTTTCGGATGTTAAACCAGGTGGCCGTCCTCGCTCGAGAATATTGCGGCAGTTGAGGAAAGTGCGCACGAACGCCCATACACCTCCATTCGTCATCGTTCTCAAGAACTGGACATCTTCGAAAGCTCTGCATCGAATTTTGACTAAATTTGTTAATTGGACACTGAAGCGTCAAAGGAGTCATGAAATCATTTTTTGCGATGAGGCGTATTTTTAATTTGAAGGCTATGTCAACAAACAGAGCTGTCGAAAAAGGACCGTGATAGTAGTGTGTAATCCATCAGCAATCTATGCATTCATGACAAGTGACTGTGTGGTGTGGATCTGGCACTGGGGAGTCATTAGGTCGCATTTCTTGCAGTCGGCAATGCAGTTACCGTCAATGGTTTTCGTTATCACAACATGTTAACCAATTTTTTATGGCGAAATTAATGTTGATGATATTTAGTTTCATAAAGACGGTGCAAACTGTAACACAGCGGCTGAAATATTGCAGTTAGTGCAGACGAGGTTTTCTGGACGTCTTATCTAGCGATGGAAAGAAGTTAATTTGCAACCTAGATGATGTAACCTAACACCATTAAATTTTTTTGTTTGTGGTTCTCTGAAGAGAAAAGTATATACAAACGACCCACAAACAATTCAAGAGCTTAAAACAGAAATTCATCGAGTTGTTGATGAAATTCACCCCCGATTGTGCCAAAATGTGATTGAAAATTTCATGAAAACGGTAAGCGTTTACCAACAAAGTCGTGGCGGACTGTAGAATGTGTTCCACGCCATCTCCATATCTGTATTTTATATTTAAATAAAAACATCTGCAAAATTCAACTGGAATGTTTTATTAAAAGAATTAAATTAAAGTAGGTTTTGAGACACACTTTATTTGGAATGTTGGAACTCATATAATTAAGATAGTGTACCTATTTTTAATAGGTCCCGTGTTTGGAAATAGGTCTTTGAGGTTGATGTAGTTGTCACATTGACATTATTTACTATGAAGAAAAAGGTCAAAGTTCGATCTTTTGCAAGAAAATGCATAGAGAAAAGAAAAGTGGTCCTTGAAACATGGAGGGTGGTCCAATACGTAAAGAAGTTAAGTTCGTGGTGAATTGTATAGAAACAAATCGGATTTGATGATTTTCGGAAAAGCATTAATTTTTGAAGCAAAGGTATTTGTTTTTATGTAGGATATGCATATGCAAGTTACACGTAATTTAAAGCATGATTTGAGAGTGTAGGTGCTTAGAGCTGCCATATCCACCTGACAGCTTACATTAATTAGAAGGGGATTTCTGTTTAATAATGAACTGAATCCTTCTGTAGAATCCATCCATATATCCCTTGCACTTAGGTTCCTTAAGGTTTTGAGCCCCCATAATGGTATCTTCGCCTTCTTCTTTACACAGTGTGGTGACTATACTACCATGTCTTCTGTGGAATACCTTCAATATTTTTGCCCACATATTAATGGAGTAATGACTATGCATGAATCAAAAGTACTAAGTGTGGTATATGATTGTTACATTTGTACTCTGTTTTTTTTTATATCGTGTTTTCTATACTTTCGTGTAATGCGTCGTAACTGCAATATGGTCCTATTTTTTTAATGGAAGTGTGGAAAGCACAATACAAACGAAAAACATAGTGGAGAAATTAGGAATTATGTGACACAGTTAAACTTTTGGGCTACGTCTAGTAACGAAATTTAAATTTAATTTTCCTTCTTATCTAGCGATATGAATGCCAATATTAGATTATCGAATGCGTTAATGAATTGCACAAAAAAAAATGCCGGAAATAAAATTACCACTTTTGACCCAAATGTATGGTGTTTACATAGAAATAGGACGTGTTTCTTTAATAATTGAATTATTTCGTACGGAATATATCACATTAAAATAACTAACAAGGAGAAGGTAAGGTAATCGGATTTTTGCAATTTTTTATATTTATGGTACGTGCAGTTTGGATCTCAAATAAGAATATTTTGGAGTAGTTCGACGTAACGTTCATAAATTACCGAGATAATCGATGTTGAAGTTTCACCCACCATTTAAATCCACTAGGTATAATACGATTGTCAACTGGACTCGTGGCCTAGTCGATAGCGTTTTGGTGCGATACTCATGAGGTTGCTGGTTCGGGTCTCGTCATGGGACATTTCTTTTTCTTCCATTCAAAACGCACCATGTGTTTTTTTTTCATTCTTCTTCTCATATCAAAAATTATAAACAAACGAAATATATGAACTATATGCAGAAACATTCTTCAAGTAATCGGTTGATAAAGTACAACGACCGCAACAACCCACGAAGTAATCATCTCTGTATTAAACAAATGTACTCTAACACAGAAGGTGTAAATTTCTCATGATTGTAACTAATTGCGTAACAAAAGTACAGTTTGTTTACATCGATATGGCAAATTGAAATGATGTGAAGTAGTTTATTACAAATTAACACAATAATGTTAGAACCGATGATCTTAAGTTTATCGTTGCCTGTCCTTTTTAATGTCATTGTAAATTAATGGTATCATTACACACTTTCAGTTTTGGGTTTAAACATATTTGTTTTCAAACAAACGAAATATATGAACTATATGCAGGAACATTCTTCAAGTAATCGGTTGATAAAGTACAACAACCGCAGCAACCCACGAAGTAATCATCTCTGTATTAAACAAATGTATTCTAACACAGAAGGTGTAAATTTCTCATGATTGTAACTAATTGCGTAACAAAAGTACAGTTTGTTTACATCGATATGGCAAATTGAAATGATGTGAAGTAGTTTATTACAAATTAACACAATAATGTTAGAACCGATGATCTTAAGTTTATCGTTGCCTGTCCTTTTTAATGTCATTGTAAATTAATGGTATCATTACACACTTTCAGTTTTGGGTTTAAACATATTTGTTTTCAAACAAACGAAATATATGAACTATATGCAGGAACATTCTTCAAGTAATCGGTTGATAAAGTACAACAACCGCAGCAACCCACGAAGTAATCATCTCTGTATTAAACAAATGTATTCTAACACAGAAGGTGTAAATTTCTCATGATTGTAACTAATTGCGTAACAAAAGTACAGTTTGTTTACATCGATATGGCAAATTGAAATGATGTGAAGTAGTTTATTACAAATTAACACAATAATGTTAGAACCGATGATCTTAAGTTTATCGTTGCCTGTCCTTTTTAATGTCATTGTAAATTAATGGTATCATTACACACTTTCAGTTTTGGGTTTAAACATATTTGTTTTCAAACAAACGAAATATATGAACTATATGCAGGAACATTCTTCAAGTAATCGGTTGATAAAGTACAACAACCGCAGCAACCCACGAAGTAATCATCTCTGTATTAAACAAATGTATTCTAACACAGAAGGTGTAAATTTCTCATGATTGTAACTAATTGCGTAACAAAAGTACAGTTTGTTTACATCGATATGTGCAAATTGAAATGATGTGAAGTAGTTTATTACAAATTAACACAATAATGATAGAACCGATGATATTAAGTTTATCGTTGCCTGTTCTTTTTAATGTCATTGTAAATTAATGGTATCATTAAACACTTTCAGTTTTGGGTTTAAACATATTTGTTTTCATTAAATTTTTGGACGTTTGTCTTGATATCACGAATTAAGTGGTACTAACAAAAGGTCATTACCCTGAAAACCTACAATATTATTTTTTAATTAGTTAGTGCAGTCTGAAATCAATTGAAAACCAAACGTAATTAAACAAATATGAACATGAAATCGAAAATTCTAATTTACTAGTAACACATTGTAAATTGTAGTTATTTCAGTTACCGGTATGTATAAAAAATGTTGTCTTTTCACTATTAATAGGGAGCCGCCTATTAGTATAATTTCGAAATAAATCGCTGCTGATTAGAATTAAATGTATTAAAACGGAGGATAATAGCAGTGGAGCTGTAGTTTTCTTGTAATTTACGTACCCTATGATATAAATCGCGTCTTTGGAACCCCTCTCACACAGTTCTACCCTACCAGCTACACCATTTATCGTAATTTCCATTAGTAGCAATCAACATCATCCGTGGGCTTAGGATAGGTTAGAACAAAACACATCCAAATCCTGTAGAAAGTTGACTTATTTAAATTATTTGTCACTAATTTAAAGCAGTATACACTAATATTTTTTCTATTAAGCGTTTCGAACTGAAATATATTTTCCCATAAACTAAAAACATTCATTTTGCCTTTCTTTCTCGGCAGAAGATACAAAAATACAAGATTTGGTAATTATGCCTTAAAATAATAACTATTTTCAAAAAGTCAAAATGCAGGTATTACGTAAGTTTAATATATTATACTATGTTGACTATGATGTAAATGTGTATCCATATACAGTATTGTGTATAATAAGGGAAACCTTAATAATAAATGCGCAACTTTAGGGATATAAATTTCACAAATATTTAATGAATAAAAGACGAGCAGCATTTACTGTTAAAGCACTTGTTGCGATGAATGTTAGTTAGTTAAGAATACAGCGAAAAAAAACGAATACAAAACCAAAGACTAGATATTCATTTTGAAGCTACTATTACAGATGCAATTCATTTCATTGCTGTTATTGAAGAAAGAATGTAAAGCATATTTGTCAGCCTTTATCAACCAAATAATTTTTGGAAAATTTAAAACAATGTAGAATATATTTGTTACATCCTTTTCTTTTCTAAAAGGATCTGAAACTGAATGTCTTACTTACAATTAGATGCTATTACACATTAACAGCAAAGGCCTTTGTAGAACCCTGGCTCTTTGGTTTTTTTTCAACATTTTGCATTATATTAGAATGTTTATAGGATAAACAAACAACCAGAAAGTAAATTCTCAAACGTAATGGAAGCACACAGCTTTCTAGAAATAGGACGCAATATTCGAGTACCTATCGATCAAAGCTAACAGGATGAACTGGACAACTACATTCCAATATTACATATTTCTGCTGTTGGACTAGTATAAATATATGGCAAACAGCAACGAATGATTGATTTGGATTGAAACAAACAAAATGTTACATTAGAACTATATACATTAACGTTTTCGCGGCCCATGCCAACTAAAAATGCAGGTACATTTTCCTAAAGCTCTCTGCATATGCAGACTTATCCGTCAATGTGTTTGCGGTTTATACACCTATTCAATAAATTGGGATGTATTATATTTGCACTTCGCTCTATATGATGCTCTAAGTTCCAGCGGTTACTGACTACCTTTGTCGGAAAAATAAAATATGTTAGTATATTTTTAATTATGAAAGAAAGGAGAACGACACATGCCCTCCTTAAAACAAGTTTTGAAAAATTATTTAAAGCGAAAAGGCTTGTCTACAATACAATAATACCCTTTTCGCTTCAATTACTGTCATAGTGTTTACAGCCCTTGTTTGGATTATTTTTCAAAAATGAATTCTGGTTCTTCAAAACAATTGGGCTGATTCTTGAGATTCGGTTTGGTCCATTCGAAACATTGCAAATGTTTCAAGCATTCATGATGGCGGGATTGTTGACTTTCAACTTCATCCTCACCTTTTCTTGGGGAAGATTTGGCATGATCTTCCAATTTCTCGTTGGTGAACACCTGGTGCTGTTCCATTATGTAACCATTTAGTTCTTCTACGGTCATATCATCCTTCACCACCTTTTTGCTACGTTATATTAATTATTGTTGTGAGTTGTACATTAATATTTGGGGCGTCTTCAGGATTGCGAACGATATTATTCCACAAATTCTTCCAATATGCCACATCGTTTCTGGTTTTAGTTCGTCCACTACTCTTTTGATAGATACAATTGCATCAGCAATTGTGAATGACTTTCAACATTCCATGAGCACAATATCGGAGAAATTTTCATTCTTCGTGTAAAGTATTTCGAAAACCTGTTGAGTATATATGACTTTAAAGCATCTAGTGATACCTTGATCAAGTGGTTGAAGCAATGAGATCGTATTAGGTGGTAAGAAAACCACTTATATTTTCATCTTCTGTGACTAGTGATACAGAATGCCCAGGAGCGTTATCCATTATTAACCTTCCTATACTCACGCATACGGTCTGTGAGACCGATTTATATAGTATAGCATACGTCTTTCATTTTGACGTGAGTATAGGAAGGTTAAGAGCACTTCAAATGGTAATCCTTCCTTCCCCAAATATCTTCTTACTTCCGAAATAAAACACCGATTGCTTTTAGGAGCATGGGGATTATGTGCTCGTTAAACCAGTCCAGGTTTAATCACATGACCAGCTGCATTTGTACAAAGTATCAACGTCAGTCTGTCCTTAATTGTTTGAAAGTCTAGTGCTTTCTTCGCAGTATTATAAATGTAAGTCGTCACGGGGGACATTTTTCTCTACATAAGACCGATTTCATCACAATTAAAAACTTGCTCAGGATGATAATCTTTTTCAGTAATAATTTGTTTAAATTTTCCTGGAAATGAAACAGCAGCTACATATATGATCAGCCGACGCAGATTCCCCTTAATTTTTGTTTTTAGATTAATCTGAGTTTTAAATCTATACAGCCACCCATACTTGCTGTGAATAACTTTCTTTCGTCTTCTATTTCATTTTGAGGTTGCATATTTTCATATAGAATCAACGCTTCTTATTATAACAACTTACTACCAATGGAAATATTTTCTCTTACCATGTCTTCTACCCACAAATTTAAGGCTTTTTCTACTTTAACTAACACCTTATCATGTATTGTAGCTGTAACTTTCGCAATCTGGGGCACAGTGGCAAAATTAGCTTGAATATTTTCTCTGTTTTTCAACATTTCACGTATCGATTCGTTTTTATTATAGATCTGGTCTACGGCTGCAAGACTTTCTTTTACTTCGATCATGTCAATAATATTGTATTTTCCACTAATATTGAGTACTTCACATTTTTTTTTCAGTTTAGAAGCCATTTTAAAATATTAACAATTTACTTGCTTGTATTTAAACGGATTTATTAAATATGATAACAGACAACCAATATCTTATCCGGTAATTCTAATAGAACTAAACATATTTAACAAAGGGATTTATTCAACTCCATAAACGCGCATGACAGCGTTCCAATGTTTAACCCGTATGTGAGCGGGCGTTTAATAGTTTCGCGAGCTATTGAACTGCCGTATACGCGGTTACGGAGTCAGCGGATACGCGGGTACTACTATATTACTATAGTATCCAGAAATATGTCGTACAACACTAACATCTAATCTAGATTACAGTATTTAAAGTGCTCTAATTATGAATTTTATTTTAGTACTTTAGTTCTCGTGGCTAAGTTTGACTAATATTTACGAACATAGTACGTAGTAGATAATTATTATAGACAGTTGGATAAGTTATTACTGCTTATAAAAATATAAGCAAATATAGTACAGTCACAAGTAACGATATTTTTTTATAAAACCATGTTTATTTGCTAGATAAAATGCAATTAATAAATTAAATTGTTTTAAATTGTTTCTACAAATTCTTTTTGATTTTCTTGAATTTTGGAGGTTGGGTTTTATTCTGATTGTGAGTACCGGAAATAATTACAACTCCTGTTCTGCGTCTGCCGTTTACAGGTATCTTGAGTAAAGGTACAGTTGCTTACAGGATGATGAATTGCGATAGTGATGTATCCCAGTGACAAACATTCGTAAACTTTTGATAAAGAGGAAACTGTAGACTGTAAATTGAAAATACATATGTTCTATTTTTTGTGTCACGGAAGTGCAATTTGAATTTTGTATGCATCTACCGCTGAAAAAGTAACGATGTTACGATGCTTAAGACTACATTTAATCACATGTGCAATTTATTGGTGTCATTAATCAAGAACGAGATCCGTAGTATTAATCAATAACTTGTCTCACTACACCAACTTCGCCTGAAGTATCCGGTATATGTTTTAAGTGATCGCAACTTTCAACAGTAATCCGCATTGCCTTCAGTAGAACAGCAACTTAATCAATGTGTTAATAAGAATACTTAATTAGATATCAATGATAATTTAATAGGTTTTAATAATAAAAATAATATATTTTATTTGTCCAACAGAAAATATTTCCTTAAAAGGACATACAAATAAAAGGTTATTAATTGTGTAATTTCCACTAAATTAGTCGTGGTCGATCTGTTGCTGACAAAGCCTGGGCACAGCTGGAAAGAATGCAAATAGGTCGATAGTTCTCTAAATTAATTCGAGAGCCTTTTTTGAAGACAGCTGTTATTCTTCTAGTCTTCCAGAAGTCGGGAAAAGTAGAATTCTGCATGGCAAGATTGAACATGGTTGCAAGTGGACCACACAATGAAAGACGGAAGGCCGTCATGCCCAGTAGTTTTGGTATTTTTTAACTTTCTTATGGCATGAGAGACATGATCAGATGCAAATAAACCAATACCAACAGGATAAGAATTTATAAATGGTTGCTGCGCTGAGATCGACAACTTATTGGCCTGCTAAACATTAAAAACATATCGGCGAATGCCTGCACGATGATATCGTTAGGTTTATCGAGAATGACACTATTGTAAGATAAGGACTCAGCAACGCGGGAGTTACTACGCTTACCGGCAATGAATTGCCAGAAAGTCCTCGGGTTCTCCACAATCGTATTTTCGACGTCAGCTTGATAACTTCTGAAAGCACTTCCTACCTCTCTCTTAACCAAAAAACGCAATCTTGAGAATTCATTGTGATAATATACAGAGTTAGTCCTATTCTACTTATTGAAGTAATATTCTTTTAATTTTAAGTTATGTTCAATATTTCTACTAAACCAAAGTGGAAAACAACGCTTAGTATACCTAAATTTTGGAATGAGTCTCTCAACAGACCCTAATAACTCGTCGTAGAAGCAGACACACACTCGTTGACGTCAGAGAATGAGTCAAGGAAGGACCAATCCATTGCAGATAGATCATCGCAGACGTAAACTAAATCTGCCCTGCAGAAGTTGTACTGTAAGTTGTTATTACTTGCAAAGGTCTTCCATACATTAATCGTCGCGAACTCAATAGATATATCAAGAGATGGATGATAGCTGTCCTCAACCAAGAATTATTAGGTCGCTAGTTAGTTCACTATTTGCATATTCGGTTACATTGCAATCAACGACGAATGAATTTCTCCTGCTAAGGAGATGGGGTCATAATTATGACCATAAGTATGACCAAATACATCTCAACGAGATATCGACGTATCATCTGGAAATTTTACTGTCTCACGCGCAGAACGATATACTGTGCTGATGAGTCCTAACAGGGAAACTAATTAGTCTGCAGTTGCGTTTTGCGATTGAAATAGTCAACATTTTCTACATGATTAGTGGCATAGGCAAATTGCGCTTACTTTGTAAGCTTTGGTATCAGTGCAGAGCTGTTCAGATTTGGACAGATTATTCAATTCAGGAAGATTAAATATAATTAAAATATTCTTCCGATTCTCCCACTGAGTAACTTCGCCAATAATCACGTCAGCACTAACAGGATCAAGTTTAAAGCCGATGTCAGGTGCCGGATCAACCGAGGACAACCTCTCCTTAAGGTCACGAACCTAAGACTGAAGCGCGCTCACCACAGTTGAAAGCTCCTGAATTTTAAGTAGTTGAGATTTAAAATCAGTGTATTGCGAGCAGTAGAATGATAACTTCTGATTTTTTGTTTTCATATATTGGACATCTGTGCGCGAGAGACCAGCGCATGTGCTACGTAAAAATTTACGACGAAGGTCGCAGGATATCTGACCGTCTATTGGAACCACAAGTTTGCAAGAAAAACAGTTAATGGAAGTCATATCGGTATGAATAATTACAGAGGAAACAAGGAATATAATAGGGACACACACTTCACATTGAGGGGGTCAATCTTGGTGTCTAACAGAAAAACAAACACAAGAGGACCGCGGAAAAGCATTAAGGGTATAAGTTTTTAATAAGAAATAAACGGACTGTATATATCACCAGGAAGAGGAAAAAAACTTTAAATTGATGTAGGATGAGAACATATTTGCAAAAATATAACTTACAAAATTCGCAGGTAAATGTTAAACAATATTGAAGAGCACTATACTGCACAACTGCTTGACTTGTTAGGTTTAAAATAAATACATAATATGTAAAATTCGGTAAACTGGAAGCACTGCTATTTTTTCGATTAAAGCATTGTTCTAGATTTTGCAATATATTAGTTTTATTGAAATTGTGGTATACATATAAGAAAATTCTAATGTAATATATACCTTCTATCGCCGCGTGAATTTTATCATCCATATTAATCTTATATAAAAACTTATCTTTTGCCACTGCAGTTATAAGGAGTACTTCGTAACGGCAAGTAACTGCTTTATTTAGTCTAGACGGTGAACTTATCGACTAAATGAATGAAACATTCTTGGTATGTAGATACCTGATTATTCAATGAACAAATTTTGGACACATAAGCCGCAATGTGTCAGCAATGTTAATATTGATTCAGACAACTATAACCGTTGTCGTGGATTCGAAGATGAAGTCTTTATGAAATAAAATTTATACCGCCCGGTGGATTGGTATGATTAAATATTGCACAACTGACAGTCAGTATGGCATATGACATGATCACTGATAAAAAATTACCTACAGGCTGAAGTACTACAAGAGACTGAAAATGAAATAACGTAATAGCAGATAATCCTTAGTTCTTATTGACGCAGGTGTAAAAGTAAGCAGTTAGATACAAATCGTATTGTAGTCCATAACACTTTTGTATGTGAGGGTTGAACCAACCACGAAGATAGTGCACGTCTTCAAGCAGCAAGGGGTATTATTAAGGTAAGAGGCAAATGAGTGAAACTCGACACACCCACAAATTTTAAGGAAAGTAGAAAACCCATATATAAGTTTATAGAAAGGGCATATTTGGCGTATTTTGGCTTCCAGTCAGGAGAACATTTGCGACAGTGGACAAACGGAAAGAGAAAGAGCTTAATACCTAATACCTATGGTATGGAGGGAACCAAAAAGCCATCATGATGACTGCTACTTTTGTTTTGGCAACATCAAAGGCTTTCATCGCAATAACCGGCATAAATGGACCGCAACATGTAGTCAGCAAGGAGACCTCTTCCTCATTGTGAAGAAATACCTATTCCAACGTTCTGTAACTTACCTATGGTTCCGGAGGATGACTCAGAAACATTGGCTGACGAGGTCCAGTTTCAGAAAAGTGAAGGCGACAGTGAGTATGAAGGACTTTCAGCGAGTGCCCAGCGGTTCAGTCAAGAAGAGCTTAATGACCTTGTTAGAGATCTGAACCTCTCAAAGGAGTCGTCCAAATTGCTTGCTTCCAGATTAACGGAAAAGAACTTACTGTGTCCAGATACTAATATTACATTTTATTGTACCAGAGAGAGAAATCTGCTTCTGTATTTCTCTGATGACAACTTAGTGTTTTGTAATGATATAAGAGGTCTGAAGAGTTGAAGAAAATGGGGTTAATTGAATATACGCCAAGTGAATGGCGTCTTCTTATAGACAGCTCATCTCGAAGTTTAAAATGTGTAGTTTTACACAACGGTAATAGACATGGTTCTATACTTATTGGACATTCCACCACTATGAATGAGGTATACGAGACAATATCATTGGTCCTGAAACATTTCAAGTATGAAGAGCATCAGTGGGTGATTTGTGTCGATTAAAAATGGTAAACTTTCTCCTCGGACAACAAAGTGGTTACACAAAATATCCTTGCTTTTTATGCCTTTGGGACAGCAGAGCTAAGCCCCAGCACTGGATTATCAGAAACTGCCCTTTAATAAATGTCTTTGGTCAAGGAGAACACAACGTTCTTAACGGACCGTTGATTGACAGAAACAAAATCATCTTTCGATCACTGCATATCAAGCTGGGACTTATGGAGCAATTTGTTAAGACTTTACTTCGAGATGGACCGTGTTTTGAGTATTTGGAACAAATATTTTTAAGGCTTAGCACAGAAAAACTGAAGGCTGGGATTTTTCTGGTCCTCAGATAAGGGAACTTTTAAATAACCCGCAGTTCACAAAATCAATGAACGAGCGTGAGTTTAATGCCTGGTGCTCCTTTGTTGAAGTGGTTAAAAATTTTCTAGGAAATCATAAAGCAGCAAATTATGTCAAATTAGTAGAACAGATGCTTTCTAATTTTCACACGTTGGGATGTAACATGAGCATCAAGATTCATTATCTTCACAGCCACTTAGATCGTTTTACAGAAAATTTAGGTGATGTTAGTGAGGAACAACGGAAAAGATTTCTCCAAGACATCAGTATTATGGAATAAAGGTGCCAAGGAAGATGGGATAGGGAGACTGCTCCAGTAAACCTCACGCAAAGAAATCTGATAAAAGAAAATTTTTAACTGATGATTGGAAGTTGTATATGTATTCTTTTATGTTAACTGAATACCTCCTACCCATTTTTATTTTGTGTTTCAATTAACAGTTATAAAATAGTAATATTTTAAAAGTTACATACATAATAAAACATGTTATGTAATTTTGGTGAATTGTTCCTAAATAGGACAGAAAGAGTGAATTTCAAAAACTAGATCTGATAGAACAAATCTGACGGCACTTTTGGATTGGGCACCCCAGAATTACTTAATTACATTTAAAAAATCCGAGGCACTAAAATGTGTGTTGGCCCAACTAATAATAGATGAAGTAATTTGCCTGTTGAAGGTTTAAATTAAGCGTGTTTCAATCATAGAATATTACTATTGTCACAAAATTTACGAAACTACCTATTCCACATATCAAGCCCTGAAAATATATACAACGTGAGGATGTTACGACATTAATTTTGATATTCATGGGTTCGTAAATAATTCGATTTGCAAACTACAAAGTTTAATTCTCAAACTATTAAACGAACTTTAAGCGACTTCTTTCTGCAAAAAATGTATTCAACGATGCTCGATGCTTGTTTAAATATCCAGCTAAGAATTGATGAACTGATAACAGTACGTATGAAAGTACATTTGTACAAAACAGTTTATAGATGAGAGAAGATAAAATAATTCGAATTAAACTAAACTCATGAAACTAGATGGTACAAGAAGAAAATCTTCCCAAGATGTGGTAAATACATTTCTGCAATGATTCTTCATCTACACCTTAACACCTTAACACACTTAACATGAAATTGAAAGGTTTTCAAAAGAATCATAGACAAGTTTTAAAGATTTTTGCACAATCTATCCCTAAAATTTCGCATCACTCGTCTTGTCATTCCGGATGGTAGCGATTGCTTGCCCAAAAGTTGCTTGAAATTCAGTAATAGTCCCAAGTTTATCTTTTACATTTTGGCTTGATAGCCCCGATCAAAAAAGGCACGCACTGTGAGGTCGGATGAACACGCGCCACGTGCACGCCAAGAGTTGTTATCATTTAATTATAGAATAGAATTAGAATTGACTGTATGGCTTGCATTTTGTCTTTAATTAAAAACTACAGGCCTGCCAGGAACAGCAATATCATTGATTATGGTCTGGGCAAACAGCGGTAACACTCCGATAGTCGGTAGTAGATAAGGGGATGGGGAGTCGGCGATTATTTATTTCACGTGTTTACAGTGTCAGTACTAGGTCGATGTTGTATGCGAGTAGTTTTGTGTATATATAGGCTGTCTTAACTCATTTCGTAATTGTACGCATGTTTCTTTAAAAATGTCACAGGTACGTTGCGAAAACGACCAATGGCAGACCCAGCTAATAATTTAAGAGTGAACATGTCGGACTTAATTAATAAATATCCCTCTAATGTGTTGGTCCAGAAGGCATTGTCAACGTCACATCCAAAACAAACAGCATTGTTCTGCAAAAGGTGGCATACGTGACCAAGAAAAATTTTAATTTGATTTATGTGTTACTCTTATTTTATGTAATCTATCGTTTCGTTTACTAGACATTCTGTGGTTAATGTAATAGCAGGCATAATGGAATCACATCAACTGTCATTCTCCATCTTACTTGCGTCCAAAAGAGTTGTAAGTTGTACTGCCAATGAGGTTTTAAAGGTGGTGTTGAACTCATTGAACAAATTTGAAGTTTCAACTAAGCTAACTTTTAATGTTTATGACTGATGGTGCTGCAAACATGTTTTCTTTGGGACGATTTCTTAAAGAACACAGCGGTAACTTCTTGCATGTAGCGTGTAAAATCTATGGTCTAAATCTTGTCGCACAAACGATTCCTACATGTTATCCACTAGTAAATGCATTAATTGCTAGTACAAAGGCTATGTTTCTAAAGTCCCTGAAACTATTCGCAACAATTACATCGGACTAGCGGAGGGAATAGAAAACCTAGAAAATGTTTCGATGTCGTTAGTGGATTCTGTTCAAATTATGAATAATGTTCACGCATAGTTAAGCGCTGTAGAAGGCGAAAAAAGGTGGGTAATACGAAAACTTCAAGGTGTTTTAGACAAAGACTCCGATTTTCTTATATGTATTAAAAAAATGTGAAGGTGTGTGTGAATATGCATTAAGTTCTTTTAAAGATTATTCTAAATATGCAGATATAACATCAGTAGATGTAGAACGGTTATTTTCGACATTAGAAAACATTTATTCCGCACGTCGTACTCATTTGTGTGAAACAGCTGTGGAAACATATCTAATGATCGAAATATTTAACAGATGTTACCCAGTTTGTGATATCACGGAAGACTTTTAGAATGGTAAGTGTTTCAGCACATTTTATAATATATTTCTTACCTTTTATTTTATGTGTAAACTTTCATGCGCTTGCCACGCCATTGGCTGCTACCGCATATTTGCCCAGTTTAGTGATCAAGTGAGTTCGCAATAACCACTAGGTAGTATTGACAGAATCTGTATTTTGAAAATAAATCTCGATAATGTACGCACAGTACTTTTCGTGCCATGGCATTATGGTAATTGGCGTGGTAAGATATTCCCTACAAAATTGCATACTGAACCACACCTAAGTTCCACTAGTGCTCCCCCAGTAGAGGCAGGAAATTTGGAAGTTATTTCTGCCGGACCCTGTACTATCGTAGGATATTTAAACATCCTATAGCTGTTTTAAAAGTGTATTTGGAATTCCAAAATCATCTCAATTGCGCTGTTTTATCGAAAATTTGTCCTAGAGCCATCTTAACCCGAGACTGTAAGGGTGCAGCGCATTCGGACGCCCAAAAACCTTAAGCGGTAACACCACTGGAACAGCCTAAAAAAGGCGTTTGTTTGATAATTTATTTTGGATGGAAGAAAGGCAATATGATAATAATATTCGACGAAGTTATTAAGCATATATTAAGTATTGAAAAAATAAATATCATCGATAAATATTACGAAATGGCGGCGTCGGAGACATTCTCGCGAGGCAGGTTGAACTTGAGGCGCTCTGCGGTACGCAGTGTAACTGATGCAAATTTGACTTCAGAATAATTAAAGAAAATCACCTAATATACATGGTTATAGCTAGTGAAATACATGGGGGTTTTTAAAAATAGTGATTTTTGTGCGATTGACGAGTATTTGAAGTAGAACATTCAATTTTCGGCCAAAAAAGGGCAATTATTTGTTAATAACTAACGTTTCAATTAACTTATCGAAAATCTAAAATGCTGAAATATCCGAAGAGCTTGAATTTTCAAGGGAAAAACTTTGTCCCCCTCTTTGCCCCATATTCTAGAAGGTTCAAAGCAGCTATTAAGCCAATAAAAAAACGATTTTCTGAAAAATTCACAGTTGTGTTACTCCTTAAGGCTGCTTTGGGTTGGCTATTATTTATATGTAACACTTGTATATATATGTAGGTATATACATACAATCTGAAGCTTTCTACCCTAAAGTGTAAGGTGACACTTGCATATACCAGAAAGAAATTATCGGTTAAAATTTTCCAGAAACTAATGGAAGATATTAACACCACCTTTAAAAGTTATAAACATACGCAATTGGTAGAAATTGCAAGTTGTGTAACTTTCGCTTGAAACTTATAAATATACGCAATTGGTAGAAATTGCAAGAAAGTTGTGTAACTTTAACTTGTTTACTTTATCTCACTGGTGTTCCATATGGATCAGTAGCGTAAAACAAACAAACCAAGTTCAAATTAATATGTTTAAAAATCATAATCGCTAGGAGAGATAACATTGCTTAGATAAAAATACTCTTCCTTAATAAAAAGAGAATGTTGAACAGATCAATTCATTCCTTCTAATATAAACAATTGAAGCATGATGACTCATCAACGGATCACATATGCATACACAGATGCATTCACATTACGACGGATAATCGAGGGAAGAAACACGTGTAGAACTACTTAAAGTTCAGTGGTTCCACTGAGAGAAACCGAATGTAGTATGTTTAATAGTATACAATGAATATTTCCAGCATCCGGTTTTCCAACGAACTCTGGACAGCGTCTACGCGTCAGTTGGATTTTTCTCTTACTACTGTGTATGTAGTTGAGAACATGATACTTGAAATTTGGTTGAGTTCGAAGTGTGCCTTATTACATAATAAGAAAATTAGGAATATTATCAGACGACTTACAAATAAAGTTTGTTCGCGAGCGCAGGTACGCGTGTCGTTCTAATAATTAGACCGGAAGGAAGTGCTGAAGTTCTACAAATTTGCAGAAGTGAAGTTCTGCATTTAGAAAATGACAACTTCATATTTACAGTCTGAAATGAATTCAAATTTTTGTAACTGATATTTTTAGATCGTGGTTCGGGTACACAAATCTTTTTTCGTTTCTGTTTTACTTGTAATTCCACAACTGCTAGAGCCTTTGTATGGGTAATAGTGGGTTAATCGGAAGTGTTCTTTGTTGGCAACACTAACAACCCTAAATATGAATATGTATATCAATTTGCCGACTCTATCCTTCTCTGGTTCTGTCAGTTTCGTCTTGTTATTCGTTGTTTTGTCTCTTGTTTATTATGTTTTACCGTTTCCTTTGTCTTTTTTCAGTGTCTCCTATTTAAAATACATTTCTGCACTCGTCCCTTGTTGAAACGATGCTGTTTACCACTGAACAAAACGTTTTCATTGTGAGGATTCATTTCATTCATCAGCATGACCATGAATCATGATCATGCTGATCATGATTCATGATCATGAATCTCGTCATAATTATTGCCAACAGTTTCTTCAACATTTACATAATAATTATTTAGATTTGTACATTTAGTCTGATGAGACATGGTTCGATTTTTCCGATTATATTAACAGTCAGAATTTTCGTACGTGATCAATAGAAAGTCCTCATCTACACCCTCTGTCCCAAAAGTAACCGCAATAGTTCGAAATAAAGCACGCTATGTATGTTATATCCACAAAAATCATTGTATTTATTCGAAATATTCTCCATGTGCTACAATACATCGATTTGCACGGTCAACGAGTGCTTCAAACGACTTTTTCATGTCGATCTCTGGGATGGCCTTTAGGATGCCGGTCGTCGATCTTTGAATGGCGTCTACGGATGCATAACGAACTCCTTTCTGCTTCAAATGAAGACGAGGAAACAGAAAATAATCGCATGGGGACAGATCAGGCGAATACGGTGGGTGCTGTATCGAATATATTTCATTTTTCGCCAAAAAATCGGTGACAATCGTTGCTCGATGACACGGTGCGTTATCGTGCAGTAATCTCCAGCTGCCTGGCTCGCGATATTCGGGCCGAACACGACGAATGCGACCCAGCAAACGCCTCATAACATCGAGGTAATATGCACCATTAACCGTTGAGCCGTATGGAACGAACTCCTTATGGATAATTCCCTTCGAATCGTAGAATGAAATCAGCATTGACTTGATTTTCGACTTCTCCATTCGTGATTTTTTCGGATTTCCTTCTTCTGGTGACCTCCACTCTGCGCTTTGACGTTTGCTTTCTGGTTCGTATTGAAAGCACCACGTCTCGTCACCAGTCACAATCGTTTTCAAGAAGTTTTCATCTGCACGGGCTCGTGCAATAATGTCTTTGGAGTGTTCGATTCGAAGCGTTTTTTGGTCGTCGGTCAATTTGTACGGAACAAACTTCGAATTGACTTTCTTCAAACCAAGGGTTTCAGTCAAAATGCGCTGAATAGTTGTTTTAGGGATGCCAAGCTCCATTTTCATAAATCTCACTGACGATTTCTTCGAAATTTTCACAAATTCGCGCACTTTTTCCACATTTGCCTCGGCCAAAGTTGTCGAAGGACGACCGGCTCTTTCGTCATCGTTAACATCTTCTCTGCCTTTACGAAATCGTCGATGCCACTCGAACACTTGCATCTTCGACAAACAATCGTCGCCATAAACAATTTGCAGCATTTCATACGTCTCGGTTGCAGTTTTTCCAAGTTTAAAACAAAACTTAATATTGACTCGTTGTTCGTGACTCATTTTCTGACCGTTTACGAAACACACTCTCACAGGATGCGTGATGTATCAGCTGACTATGCACCAAATGTCATGAAAATTTGTCAGGTTGGTAAGGAAGAGTCCCACTACAATAATCAATCAACTATCAAGAGATGACGCCACTGGTTTCTGATTTATAGACGCATTGCGGTTACTTTTGGGACAGAGGGTGTATTTCGAGATAATATTATCATACGGTAATAGTAGAGTAAACTGGTCAGCCCATTCTCCAGATTTCACCATTCGACCACCACATACGAAGTAATGAATACAATTACTGAAGCAGTAAATACGAGGGCTGTTTTTCTTCATACTCCGATCGCACAGTACCAAGACCAGGCATACGGCAAGTGGCTGGGCATCTAGCCCTCCACACTGCCGAGACCAACACGCCGTTTATCGTTGAACTGCAGTCACCTAAATATGGCTGTCCCTATTGACTCCCCTGCAAAGTGTTCGTTTCTTCGCACAGAAGGAAATAGTGCAGCGGAAATTCATAATATGTAATTCACAAAAGGAGAGGCATGCCGACTTCTGGAATTGTTCTGATCCATGACAACGCCTGTCCTCGCACTGTGTAACCCAACGACTCCTTGAGTAATTTCAAGGCGACATTCTCGAACACCCACCATACAGTCCCGACCTAGCGCCGAGTGACTACCATCTTTTTCCTGAACTGAAGTGGTTTGGGAGGCAGCGCTTCCAAACTCACCAGGAGTTCAAAAAACATTTTATGAGGAAGGTATTGCAAAGCTTGTTCACAGATATGACAAATGCCTCAATCGTCAAGGTGATTATGTAGAAGTAACAATTATTGTACATTATGTTTGGTAATAAAATAATTTTTTTAATATTCACCCGTCTTTCCTTTATAGCCTATCGGAGGTTGAAAAAAAAACAGCCCTCGTAATATTCCTTACAAAACTTTGCATAACGTATTTGAAAATATGGAGAAGCGCATAAATTTGTGCATTGCAAATGGTGGGCATCTCGAACATTTGCTGCAGATAGGAATATAAAATACGTATAATGTAATTCTATATTGAGCTTGAATCTTGTAATTATGCTGTAAATATGTTCTGCTTTAACATCTAAAACTAAAAGAAACTTGAAATAATCTTTTGCTAGTCAACTCACTGAACTATGATTCTATTCAAAGATGACATTGCCAGAATTAATTTCAAATGAGTTATGATCTGGTAAAGATGAATGGTAGTCGGGGTTCTTCGGAATTACATCCGCCAGTCACAATATTAATGAGAGGCATTTCAGTTGCAGGTATATCTGGACAATTTCATACTTGTCATTATAAAAAAGCTGCTATATTTTTATAGCTAGGTTATCTACATCAAAAAAAAATCGAAAATTTTGCGAATCTCATTTCTAGTTACGTTCTGTACGTTGTTTACATTCGCTGTCAACTTCTATTACTACCAACGTCTCAGTGCTCCCCACTAAAAGTTTCAGATCGCGTACTGGAGATTTCCGGTGACTGACTCACTCTGTATTAGACTACGACCCGTGTAATAATTATCAAGTATAATTTCATATGCCTATCGCATGGATATACTACAACAATCCAAATTTATCAATAATTTTACTACTTATGAAATTGAAATATTTGTTTACTGACCTCAGTACACAAGGCAAATACTTCAATGAAAAAGGATTTTTTAATGTTTCAGGACAATTGAGATTAGTGAATTAACTTTGAACATGGTACGCGAAATGAAATCTATCTTCAGAATCACAAATTCGATACATACCGTTAATGTTCTTTTTTAAGGATATCGCTAGATATGTATTTTACAAGTCAACTGGCTTATATTTTTCTAAAATTTGGAAGCAAATAAGCTTATGTACAAGAACTTTGCCACAAAGTGTTGAATTTAATGCTGAAATAAGGATGATACAAGCCTATTTCTAAAAATCATACATATGTCTACGAAGATCTCCTTTGTAGAATAAATATTGGGCAAAATAGATGCAACTTAAATTTTAATAACAAATCTATTATATATATATATTACAGACTACAGGTCGTGAATTTATTGCACGCTATATATCCAAGTTTTGCAGAAAATTCATTGGCTTGTATGCATATTCATAAAATTTACTGCTACTAGTTTTTACGTTTTCCTGACGCTTTTTGCGCCTCATAAATGATTTATAAACTGTATAGGAATTCCAAGAAAATTCCAGATAACATGGGGCTTAATACCACAAGGGATAATAAATGGTTGGTTGCTTGGAAAGAGAAAAATGTGTATATGTATGCGTGTCGAATTTCAGAGCCTGTTTTCTAGGAGTGATGAAGCAAAATTTGAACCGAAGAATGCAGGTAAAGAGGTGTATAACCACTCCCTACAGATATTTTGTGTAGAGAAATCAGTTTCGATTTTACTTTAAAGCATTCATATTGTTATTATATCTGTTATGGTAACAATAATCTCGCCTTATACCACAAGTATCCATTAACCAAGATTTGAGATTTACAGCAATAATTTATTTACACAAAAAGTTAAGTGAAAGAAAGATAGTTAAGATTTCATACATAAAATATTTGTATAATACGTACTTAGCCATTCATTTGTATTTCTTAACGTATAATACCTACAGTAATCCTCAAGAACATAAAAAGTACATCTGTATTCATTTCCTTTGATACATGTGATGTGTAGAATTAGAAGCAGTCAGTGTGTTCTTATATTCATCTTCTCTGGTCATTTATTACTGTTAACGTTTCAATCCAAATTCTTTTGAAATATAAATATTTTATTATGTATGCATACTTTCCGTTTTTTTATATTCATTTGTGATTGTGATCATTGTAATCACAATTTCTTTTTTTCTCCCTGGCTTATATTCCAGTCTATGTATTTCATTATATCGTTGTGCTAAATATCTCATCATAATAATAGATTAGCAATTGGGTGAATTGAATCAAACGACTTTTATCTTTGAGTATTGTAATATTTGTATCTAAAATTTGCATAGCCTAACGGGAATAATAATGAAAAGAAATGCGTATCTGTGATGCGATTTGCTGAAACCCTGCCAATTCTATTTAACGATTACGAAACATCTGATAAAAACCAAAGGGTTTCTTTCTGTTAAAATATATATGTAGACTGTGCACACTTTTATATAAATTATGTCTAACTTCATACGTACATATATACACGCATTTGTAAATATAAATTAATTTCATATATGTCAATGCATACATTTTCTCTTATACTTTACTAGATTGGTTAATGTTTTTTTCTAAGCATTTTAATATGATCAATTCGAAATTATACGGATTCCTTCTTATCTGAAATTTTAATGATGGGAAAATTGCCGATGGTATCGTTCACGTAATTTCGGGTAAGTTTAGTACATATAAATGGCAAATCTTACCTAAATATATTGAAATATACTTTTCTTGTGAATGATGTAAGCCGAAGAACTGCATTTACTATGAACGAATGAAATTCATTTACTAAAGGGATTCGATCAATTACTAGCTATCGTGCATCAAAACCGGACTGCGTGCATAATTTATTCCATATTTCCTTGTAGTAATTCGATATAATTTCAATTGACTGTGCCGTAAGCAAGCAACTAATGATGCTCATCAATAAATTATATATTAAGTAACTATACTTTATAAATAGTATACTTTCAATTTCCTTATTACCGTATAGTTAGATCTTAGCGCAATAACTTTAATGTTCATGAACTTTTATATTGAATTACACTGCTCAAAGCAATTAAGGGGAATTGTACATTTTTGTTATTAATTTGCTAAGGCGGCAACATAAATAATAAATAATTTCAAGGCAACTGTTCTATCCAACGGCGAATCATAGGGTTTGCTTATTTCAAAATTGCAAAGATGCATCATTTGGTGTATAAAACTACGAACAAACACTTTGAGCATTTATTCCAATTTCAGTAGCAATAATAACAAGAACGTGAAAAATAATAAATAAGTAAATTACATGTCCAGTCACCACGAACAGCTAAGAAGGCTGCATATCCTGCAAGTATGATGCTAATCAAAGTATCTTTTACCAGTAGATTTAACACATTCGTTAATTGTTTTGAGCAGTGTATAATATCTATGGTAAAAATTTTCCGTAATATTGTATTTTAGAATGAACATCTAACAAACTAATTTCAGCACGATTTCTTAGAGGGAGGATAAAGTACATAAGTACATAAGTACATAAGTACATATATGTATTATGAATTCTGAAAAGTACAATTTTTTGCAATTCCAGGATCTATACGAAGTCCCTCACGATCTTGATCTTCACCAATTGCGGACCACATTGACTAGTTGCAGCATTAGAGGCAGCACACCTAACTGCTAATGAAAGTTATCTGCGCTACAGCACAATGAATTTAATTAAACTGTGGTCGGAAAACGGTACATTTGAATTTGTTTTCCGAGGTAGTGTTTATGGTAAAATGTGTGATTATTGTTTAAAATCCAAAAATCCTAAACTAAAACTATGGGGTTCAGTAGTAAGCAGCTACAGGTAAAATAGTCTATTAGACATATGTAGTTTTATCCATATGTTTCTCAGATATAGTATCTTTGTTTAGCGACATTAAGCAGTTAAAATGAATACGTTTTAAAATTTTCTCTACAATACATAAGCAAAGAATGTTATATAAATTATGTTTATTAAATATTTTAAAATAGGTTTTAAAATTACGGAAATTATGTTTCGTATATTTTAAAAAGAGTAACAGTAAAAATAGAAATAGTAGTTCTAATTTTTGTTTCTTTAAGTTTGCTACTAATTCATGTAAAAAGTTTACCATACATAGTTCCACATCCCGTTCCTTTTTATAAAATAATAGAATATCATTAACCATCACTGAATTCAGATAATTTGTGAATGTTTGTATTATATCATTTAAAGCATTTCATTAGGTTTATTTTAAATAAGGGAAATAACCATATGTCCAAGAAAACTTACGAGTACACATGCGATCTTTCAGCAGAAGCCATTGGAGTGTGATAGTTTCAAGTGTTTTGTTCATCGGTGCGTCTAAAACAGGAAACCGACTCCATATTTAAGGGTGATACGTTAAGAAGTTGTAAAGCCATTTCCTGTACAACAGGAAGCTGTTATATAAACTATTATGATTTACAAGAAAGTAAAATCAACATCACGTAAATTAACAAAAAAAAGTTAACATGCAGATAAAATTTGTACTGAACGGATACAGAATACGCGATAAAGTATACGGAAAACCTCTGCGACTGATAAAATAATGATTAAAAAGTTCAACGATGAGAACATGCTAGCATTTTAATAGCCCGAAAACATTAACGGAGCAATTGGCAAGAAAATAGTTCCTTAAACTAACAACAACAAATCTACAAGGAAACCACCTTTACAAGCTCATCGCTAAATTAGTATAATTTGATGAATGGAAAAACAGATTAGCAGTGTGTTGGTTTAAAAATGTTATTATAAATTGTATTTTAACAGTCCACTCTCACGTAAATATACAAACACATATATGTAACGCATTAGTTACGCAGAAAAATTATATCTTTCTGGAAGTTTTTACCATTTGTTTAAATTTATTAATGAAGCTGCTCTAGAAATCTGAAAACGAAACCTTATTTACTGTCGATTATGGGCCTAGTATTTATGTTGAAGCCAACGAATGCTATTAATTTGTATCTGTAACTTAACACTAATCACTTAAAATTCATTCTGATTTGGTATCTAATTACATATTTATTTAAAGTCAGTCCAGATTACTTTTGGCCAATTTCTTTTACAAGAATTGTATGGATATATCATTTCTGTAGAGATAATCGATTAGAAAAAGAAAAAAATACAAGTCAACTGTATAATATATAATAATTGATACTGTATAATTACGTCGTTCATTAAAACATACTACATGGAGTACTGCAACTTCATGTTAACAAGTTCAAAGATTGTTGCTTATTATTTATAATTCTAGTTGCACATATTTTAACACTAGGTACATAGTAGGAATGCTGGAAGGGGATATTTACATACATCGAAGTTTACAATGAGAAGTTTTCCCTATTGGGAATTTCCTTTAAATGTTCGTTGGGCATGTTTATTTTTATACATACGAGCAGGGAATAACATATGGGGGAAACATTAGCAATATTTCCAATTTGAAATTCGCGCGGAAATCAAGATCAGCAGCAGATATAGCAACATCTATGGTATATGTTGTTTGGTTTTACCATGAGTTAAGTATTGGTAGGTGTAAGGTTATCATTATTTTTTTTTTTGCTAAAACGTAATATTTTTTATACTTCTTGAAGTGTCTATTGGTCATATTGCGTGTTGACAAGCTTTGCAAATGCAACGTTTGCATTTCATGAAAAGTTAGAGCTGATTTGGTACCATTTTCAATAAATAATTCCTTCTGGTAAGTGATTTCTTTGATTTTGTTAGTGATCATGCGTATGCCTCCAAAGTACAATATGTGTCCCTAGGCACAGCATACAGTTCAAATTCTATTTTGTGAATAATTAAGGATTGAATTCTTTTGTTTTTAATTAACTGTATGTACATATTTTTCTTTTGGTTATGCCCCGAAGCAAAGTTACTAAAAGGAAGTAAATACCTGGAAAGTACATTATGGAAGCAGCAGTTCAAGACGTTATTAATTAGAGCTTATGTTATCCCCCACTGCATTGATTTTATAATATGTATTAGTAAGTCAGCTGTCGCCCGAAATGTAACAATTGTAAAAATAAATTGCACCGAAAAATATTCATATAAATCGAAATCTGATGTAAAAAAATGTGTAACTTGAAAGAGATAGAACTTGTTAACTACCTAAAAATGCAAAATGCAAAATCTCACTATGGAATGAGCGTGATGCCACAATGGCAAATAATAAAGTTGTTTCTCAATGGGATAATTTTCTAATAATTACAAAATATTGAAAAACTATGGGCAACAGTGGGAATTGGCAACAGTTCATACCCCTCCTAAAATATTTGTAGAGAAAGGTAGTAACTAGCAGTTAGTGCTTGTTGGTGGTATGACATCCGCAGATAGAGGTCAAAACGTACGGAATTAATGTGGCGTTCGTCTTGGGTGTTAGCTGGATATCGCTGGTGATACTTAATTCACCCTATTTTCCACTGAGCATGGCAACTTAGTAGTAGGCCGAAATACCTGCCTGGAATTATTTCCAAAAAGTGTGGTAAGGGTAATTTTATATATTTTATATACCTATTATTTTAGCACCTCCTAGTCTCCTTATTCTTATTTGAAATTTTAATGATGATAGGAATTGGGCACCAAAAAAGAACCTACACAGAAGGTTGTCACTTATTTAATAATAATGAACCACAATCAATGAATGGACTATCAATCTAGTTTCGAAGATATTTCATAAGTTGGTATAAGTTGAAAAAAGCAATGTAAGGTATCATCCGAAACCGGTGGTTGCCTTGTTTACAAACGAATTAATGTACTGATGATAGTGCAGGAGAATCCTACAACTTCTGTTAAGCAGGTTTCTTAAAATCATGGAATATCTCAAAATTGTTATTCTAACAGATACGGCTACACTGAAAAACGTTAACCGTAATTTATGTGTCGATGTAGTAACTGGTGCGTCTATTTTATTTTCGATTTCCTTTTGCTGTGTATTGTTATATTTGAAAGCACGGAAAAATAACCTTTGCGAAAATATGTAATGTTGACATTAAAAAAAAGATGGCGCCCTTCGAAAAAAAAAACTGTCAAAAAAATGTCATACGCTTAAAAAGATGCGGATTTATGCGTGATTGACTATTTACAACTCTTAAATAGTTTGTCAGATACATAACGTTTCCATACGTTTCAGCCGTAGGAAGAAAATGTAACTTCCTCTATAGTAACTGCGAAATGTATTTACATACACATATCTGTATGTAATGTTATAATCAGTTAGTAATACCATGGTTATTTCCCATTTCACAGTCGATAATCAATCTTTGCAAGATAATCAGTTAGTAAACATGGTTATACTGTACCAATAAAAGTAAGGACTAGGTGTGGAATAAAACCATTGAATTTCAAAGATTGAGTTAAATATTACATTGTAGTATATATTATGCAATCGTGATATAAATGATACATATGCAGTAGTCTAGTATAAATAAAGTTATTAAATTTGATAATGACATTATGTCACATCGGTAAACTCCTCACTACACAATTGTTTAATTAAATTCCGTGACACGTGTTCCGCTAGCACGAGGCAAGCATTTTCAAACCGTTATGCTGAATAAAACCGCAAAAATTAAATCTAACAATTGAAAGTATCCCCCACTCTCACTTACGAATATTGTCATCTGCTAGAAATCGAACTAAACCGTAAACGACCACTTACATCCTACGTACCACAAGTAACGGGCAATGGAACTGCGCTCTCGTTTAAATTAAAAAGAAATTTAAATTTCAAATTAATCTGCATGTACCGTTATGTATCTGGAGTGAACTGTAAGAAAATGTACTGATACCTCGAAAATATTTAGTGTGATATTTTATAGAACATTATAAAACACACCCCTATTGGCCAACATCCCTAGGAAAAACCTTTTAACTAATTAGTGATCGGACAAGAAACTGATATTACCTGTTTATAGATTACGTAGATTGAAACGTCGGAATTAATGGGGCCAATATCTTTATTTAGAAAATTTGTATTTTTATGTATGCATGCGTATCGCTTCAAGCTCATCCAATTCTTGCGGCGAATTTACACGTTTTCGACTTTAATGTTGTGTCCCACGTCGTACATGTGTTTCGCTACACTCGACGAATTTATTCTCCCGACCGTTGTTCTAAACTTGTTTTTCTTTCGGGTTTCCTAATAAATTCTTTAAAGTGTTCTTAGATGTCAAACACGCCTTCACGTTTTGTGTTTCTAGGATTTTACTAATCCTTTTTGAAATGTTATGACACGGTAGTTTAAAAAATTTCTTATGGGAGTCACTTTAAGGTCGTTAAATTTCTTCTCCAACCATCTTTCGACGCTTTTTACGGAGTAACCATTCTATGTAGCTACCTTTCTAATATACTCTAATTCCTTTCCGAACCTATTGAGCAAGAAAACGAATTTTTTCTTGCATGCAATGGTCTGTTTGATTTATGCCAAGTTCCAATTTATTGTTATTGTTCTTAATAACTAAACTATTTAGAAATGGGAAACAAAAATATCACCTGCGTATCTAATCCATATTTTCGGCAAATATTCATTGTTCCCATTTATTGTCATTTCGAAATTATTCATCTCATAACTGAGTTGGCGATGAAAGGAGACAAGGGATTTCCCATTGCTCTGCATTCTTGTTGTACGTGAAGTTTGTTATTAATTTGAAAATGGTTCTGTTACATACAAAGGGAAGTTAACCGCTTATATACAGCTAATCTTAAGTCGTCGATATTATTTCTTTTAAGAAATTCCGCTAAATAATCCAAACACTCATTAATTGGTACGCTGGGGAAGTGAACAAACCTGGAACGAAACTAGAATTTCGCTTTCTTTCAATTGCAATCCGTTAATTTTCTTCACGAATTCCAGTTGTCAATTACATATAGCTTGTTACTTCTTTCCTATTGTTCGAGCGAAATTCTAATAACTGTAAGGTAATAAAATCAATTTAACATGCTTTTGGCTTCTGGAAATGAAGGCGGTAGGAAAAAATAGGAAAGGCAGACTGGGCTGGATGAAGAAAATAGGTAGATAATGAGGGAATGCATATAAGGATTCGAAAACGTAAAACTTCTGGCAATACGCATGAGGCAATTAGCCGATTCTTTATCAACGAGATTCACTCTTATTTACTTTCACTTTGATTGAATATCCTTCTCAAATTGTATGTAGTTCAAGCGCACACTATTTTTATTAGCAATAGCTTTACTGTCAGTGGATCGACATCATAAGCAGTTTTTAGCAAATTCGCATACTTTAATCGGTTTGTGTTTATTTAAAGGTATTGTTGTGTGTGCCTAATTAAATATTTCTCGATAGAAACGTAACATGTATAGTTTCTTGTATTGGATCTGTATTTACATAAGATGAAATAATACGTGCTTTAATTATTCATCTCTGTTACAAAACTTAAATGGAATATGTATATATTCACCATCTTAGAAATAGTGTGCGTCGCAACGTTGCATAGCAATAACATACGTGAAAAATGAATTGATACCTAAACACATAGGCCGTCATAAATTATGTACTTAAAACTTCCTTATCCAGAGTTGATTTAAAATAAAAGAAGTTTCATTAATAGTAATTATTGATCTTTATTTATTCTCCTATCTCAACAACCTCGGTGTTTAGTTGTTCGGCCGGGCTTGACTGGGAATACACCGCTTCTGATTTTTATAAAGAAATTAAAGGTAGTGTCGAATAAATAATGGGAAGAACGGCAACATAAAAACGATGACTTTGTACTGACAATTTCAAAAAAGATTTGTACAATACAATTTTGTTATTAAAACTGGAATGTAAGTCGAGAAAGATACATGTAAGGAAAACGAAATGTTATTCTTTTACTCTTTTTCTGTTTTGACTTTCCGACTGAGACTGACTGAAAAGATGTAATGTAAACGTGTTTAAGATCACTGAGCTTCACACATGAACCTTTTTAAATTTAAGGCACACCAGGATAACTCCAAACGTGTTTTTAGAAACGAAGAAAGAAAATTCAGAATACATACGGGAATTGTAAAGTCTGCCATAATCAGCAGAGTATGGGACCTTTCTCGCTAAAATGCAAATCAAATGAATCTTGAAGGACTACTGAACGTATTTCAAATTATAACTCCATTTAGAGTTCTAGAAAACAAGGTTTCTAACACAGACACTATATCACATCGGTGTGAAATAGTGTCACTGATCAACAGTCCTCGCAATCATTATCAAGGTTTCTAAAACATAAAAACTAGTTGTCTACGGCTTAGGAACATTTTCAGGTTTGTGTAAGTTTTTTTAAGAGTAACTTTTTATTTTCTTGTGCACCTGCCGAAATGATAAAAACTACTATATGTACTTGGATTCTCCAATAAAATTTAACCCTTCTGAGAAACAGAAATTATTTATTAAATTTAATTTCGGTAGTTCAAATGCACATAATTCGACTTCAAATATCCATTCGCTAAAAACAGAAACAGCTTTCATAGATTTATTGCCTGTGTTATGTTACTAACACAAATATACTTTATTTTGTCAACACATTTGAATCTAATCCGGTTTACATATGTAATTGCATTATAAGTAGACACCAAAAATAAACGTCTTTGTTTATTACGGCTGCCTGTGTGATATATTTTTGAATAAGGGCAGCTAGCAAAATAAACAGCGCTCAATATCGAATAATGCGTAGCGGATGATGCTACACATGCTATGTATTGAACTTTCATTTCCAGGATATTTTAAAATCCATGTTATAAATAGCTTTGAACGTATAATTTTATCATATAACATTACTGACTTATGTATGACTTTTGGTTTCCAGACTCGAGCTAATACAGAGAATACGATAAGACAGATTTTATTGAAGAATAAGTTACTGTTGATTGCTTGAAGCAACTCGTTTCGATTAATTATCACGGCGAATACGGTGTGCTATTATTGTAACGATAGTGGAATGGTATAATATTTCCAGTTGGTTTTGAGTTATTGTGGACATAATCGTTGTAATGGATCAGGTTCGGTATTAAATAAAAATAAATATATATTTTTTGGGTGATGTGCTTGGGAGTGCATTTGTTTTCTAATAATGATAATATTATACAATAATAATACGAATCTACTTTTTCATTGTTAGAATCACACTGGAATTATTAAAAGGTAAATTTATAGATTCAGACTTATTTCAAGCGTAGGTATAATAGGCGACTTCGTTCACAAAACAACTACTACCCGTGTGAAAACATCTCAATGATGTATATGTGCACTAGGGTAGTTCTTACTTTAAAAGTTTGAATTTTCTTCGCTCTACCCCTTAGTCTCGTTCCTTTTTACAAAAGGGTTATCTATAAAATTTATTCAATGACGCCGAAGCTAGCAGCACATTCGCAAAGGACGATTAACCAGTAATGTAAGAACAAAATATGCATGCAGTGATCACTTACAAGTAATGAGAAGTAATAAAGTATAAAATTGCACAATCACTTGCACAATACAAATCCAATATAAACAAATAAATAAATAAAATACTGCACATATCGACATCTTCTCTAATCTCTCTCTTTTCAATGGGGATTTGGTAACTGATCGAGAGTGTGTACAAAATTCTAGATAGTTTGCTTGAGTTCTCCACTTTGTGCAGCATGTATCTATTTAAACATTTCTTATTCTGCAACCATGGCGCGTTTCACTACGAAACTTGGTAGCTGCATGTGGAGATCATTAGAGAGGATGCCTAAAATATTTTGGATCAACCTAGCTCGTGTCGTGTGCTGTATTCTATTTATTTATTTGTTTATATTGAAGGGTTTGTTATTTGTGCAAGTGATTGTGCAATTTTATACTTTACTATTTCTCATCACTTGTAACTGGACGCTGCATGGATATTTTGTTTTTAAATTTCTGGTTTTACGGCATTATATTGTGAAAATCGTTACTCCTTTCCCGAATGTGCTGCTAGCTTCAGCGTCATATTTATTTATTATATAAAATCAAAAAAATCTATTTTATTTGTTCATGTTGCAGAATATTAATCGTATGCAAACAAAAATTGTATAAAAGACTCGATCTTTTGAAAATGCATATACATACTGGTATCTAACATTATTTTGGAGAATAATGTGAAAACCACTTTCCTTGCTACGAATCTTGACGTTGTTGAGGCGATATCCGATTTATAAGAACTGAGTCTGAAGCATATTCCATATCAGCTGCCCGTTTTTCGTAAGTAATTTATTGCGACCTTCCATATGCTTCATACTCCTGTAGTCGCGCTACTAATATATGCTTAATAACTTCCTCGAATATTATTGCCATATTGCCTTTTCATCCATCCAAAATAAATTGTCAAAGAAGCACCTCTTTTTAAGCTGTTACAGTGGTGTTACCTTTTAACTCCTCTCTCCGCCGAATCATTTATAACCTCCATTTTTTGATCTATTCCAGTCGTTTTGCAAAATTTTCAATGTTATACCCGTTAATGATTCTGTCTTAAAGAATTTATTGTTCGAGGCAAATATGAATTTCGGAAAATCTCCTATTTTGGGTGGAAACGGAATGTTCAATTCTGTTGTTGATAATTTCTGGGAATTTATAGATTTGCGCTTGTATTTGCTTCCCATCTTCGCGTTTCATGATTTTCTTTTTGCGATTTAAAGCAGTAATCATTTTAATTTTCGATTCAAATCACAATTTGGATCAATAAAAGCTAGTGCAACAACTTTAATTCAAAAAACGTAAATGTTTGCTTAGTTTTTGTAAAGCGACAAAGACTAAATAAAGAAGTAAGTTAATTTAAAAATTGATCACTAGAGGCGGTGCAGACCGTTCAATTATGTGAGCAGTGAAACTGTGGATAATTGTCGGGTTGTATAGCTGGTACGATATTTGTGGAGCGAAAATTCCTAGAAATTTTAGGGCACAGCACTGTTTGTAAATGTCTAATCGCGGCGGACTTTTACGTCAAGTGCGGCAGAAATAATGTAGGGTCTGCTAAAAATCCTGGCCCCACAAATATCGTACCGGCTGTATATATAATTATATTAATTACTAGAGTTTGACACTTGCTGTTGAAATTATGTGAATTTGACCCCACTGCCGTTAACAAATTTATCTCGTGCCGTGCGGTCGATTCAACTGGAGGTTGCTTGCAGTATTTGCAGAATGATACTGTCAGCACATGTAGTTTGGTAGTGGAAAACAAAAAGAGCGACTATATAATTCTAGTTACTACTAATCAATTAATGTCTTGCAACACGGAATTAAACGTTCTGTGACAACTCTATTGATTATGCCGAAACAGAAATTTTATTTTCGCAAGGATAAAGAGGTTTAGGATTAAGCAAATATTCCGGAACGCAAAAAGAAACGGAACAATTACTAACGATAAAGTCAAGCTGCTATCAAAAGGAAAATAGTAATATTACTAATCAAAATATTCAATATGTACTTATAATACATAATTTTAACTTAGAGAGAAAAATGAAACCCTATTATGTCAAACTGCCTATCTGGTGGTGCAAATGTAAGCACCGTTGTGAATAAAATAAATAACGACCATCTAGTATGCATACAATTACACATAATTAAAAATATTTGAACTTTACTTGGAAGGTTGTTGAAAACGGTATTGTTAATTAATTAATAAGTACCTATACTTTTTCAATTATTAAACAAAACTCAACGCGCACATTGTTTTGTCATATTGAGTAGATATCTGTGAGTCTACAGTACATAATAGCATCTTTAACTACGAACTGCTATATTTTAAGACTAAAAATGATTGTGCCCACAATACAGATAAGCGTGAGATATTTTCAGTATTCTTTATAGATAAATAGCTTCATTATATATGAAAGTATATTGTATATGCTGGCGCAACTAGTTTTTAGAACTACTTCCTTTAGAACGGAGAGCAGATGGTAACTGCTATTGCAAAACATGCAAGCGTGTCTAAAAATAAGCATGATCTTAAGTTTGGTCTAAGTACGATATCGCATCAAAAAATTGAAAAGAGAGCAATAGTAATTCCGTGAAAAAAATTGACCAGATTAATAATTAGCCCATTAGACCCGTATTCGCGGTATTTAAAAGGTAAATATTTATCTATTAACATACATTTACTGAAATTTACGTTCATGTATCATTGCTGAAAGTTATGTGTGCAATATATGCATTATTTTCTACCGCGGGTCATTGACTTAAGCGCTCAAAGTCACCTTATTATGTAGTATTAGTGATAGAGTAATTTTTATTCTTTCAAATTTAATACAGTTACTGGGTGTTGTAAACTATAATTGAATGGAAGTGCGATGAAAAACGCTTGCATAGTTGCACAATAACTTTTATTTGATAATCTAGAGAGGTATAGATTTCACAGTAATAAGCCGTAATTTACATAGACAAACCAGAACATAGAGTTTTTCATTACTCTTGTTAATTATTTCAAAAACCTCTTCTCGTTGTACCGATATGAATTTTCAGTTTCCTAGTGAAATAAATATACGTCAAAATAATTATTAAATCAATATAAATATAAACTAAGTTTATAGATGTTCACTTACTGGTCACTCAAGCGATGGACCAGAAACATTTTGATATTACAAACACCGTAAGAATTTGTAAGGTATTAGAAATAATAGGGAATCCTTTATGACTAGAAGATAAGCGATATGAAAATGTATCTACAGAAAACCATAGGTACAAAAATAAAAGATACATTGAAGCAAACTAAATATGAGCTGATAACCGTTTTACATACTACCAGGTGATTTAAAAAGATTGAGGATAGTTTCAATTTTCAGCAAAAAAAAGAAGAAATACTTCTGAGATTGCTAGTACTGAAAATTTCTACACTTGAGATTGTGATCAGTATCGCACCAGTTTTATAAAAATTAAACATGTATTTATTTATTATTTCATACACGACTGTCTCTAAAAATAACTGAACATGAGCAACTAGAAGACTACGACAATAAAATATATATAAAACACAAAGTTATGGTAACGAAAAAAATGTATTTCTCTTATTTGTTTAGTATGGTCCAATGCCACTAATATAAATTGAATTTCTAATTTTAAACTGACCTCATAAATAAGTCAGTATAATACAAAGAACCAATTCGGTAGTAATGGCAAGTAAATGGCAAGAAGACCCATTCACACCTTTTCAATTTGGAATTTAATATTTATTCAAGGAAGGTATGTATTCTATTGGTAACAATACAGTCTGTTGTACTATTTGGTTCTTATTCACAAGAAGTTCATTTCAAGTCGATTTGAAGTTTTCAAGGTATTTTTTTAGTAGAATGGACATGCCGCTTTTGATAATGATATGGAGCTTATGACTATTATAAAATAATAGTTAAAATAACCCTTACCACAATGTATTCGGAAATCCAAATACGTATTTAGATCACAAAGTTAACCAAATCACAATATGGCAGAGTGCGAAGTGTGAGGTGCAAGACCTAAATGTCTCTGGCGAAAATAAATATTTTCTGTTTAACAGGGTAAGTGATACTATGAAGAACCAGACTGAAAAATTTGTGTAGTGTCATAGTAAGGGATTGTTCCACTACACATGATTTAGAAAATCTTAAATTTGGTGCAGTGAGTAATTTGCATTATCTGAGCATTTCAATGCAACGTTTATGCCAAAATACAGAAAAACTTAAGCAAATGGTTATTAGTTTTAGTGAAAGAATGGCTCTTTATGATGTTCTTAGCATTTTGGAAACACTCCCACAATTTCTGGTTATTCACCTACGGTAGAATTTGTAGTGAGAAAAGGAGAACTTAAACATCTTATCATATTAAGCTAATTTGAGATAGTAATAATGTGAGTGCGCAAATATTTTCTTGGATTACGTATTTGTATCTAAGTAGTCCTCATACCGCTAAATATTTAGAGAGCAATGTAAAGCAGTATTAGATACGATTTTCGCTTGAATGGTATTTCTTTTTTAAATGAAAATTGCTATTAATTTTTCCTAACCTAACACCTGAAAGAACTAAGTAAGTAAGCAACTAAATAACATCGCAATAACATGCAAAAACATATTATGTACTTCACTATTACTATGCATAGTATGCATCATCAAGATTACACTTTCATTTCAGTATTGAATATTTGGTATAAATGATGACAGGAACTGGTGGCATAAAGTAATATGATTGAAGTATTCAGTTATATTTGCCTGAATGCAACTTCAAACTAAGACCAACTAGACCACTTTACTGAGATACCAGCATATAATCGAATAATTAATTATAATTAATTAATAATAACCGTGGATTTGATTTGGAGATTAGACATATAGTAACATCGTTAATTTAATAATTTCATGCAACATACCCATGTATCTTCTAATAAAGGTTCGCAAAGGCACGAGATTTTAGTACTCCATAAAAATACTTTAAAAAATTGTGTTTTCTAATTGTATTATCGTACAAGGTGAACTTTCCGATATTTAAGTATTTGAAATTATTGGTTGACAATCTCCATTGCTAACGTTAACACGGCAATGTTCAAACTCAGCTCACATAAATAACGATAGTAATGAAAACCGTGTAAAATGTAGAATCTCCTATTATAAAATATTCTTTATGCGCATGTGTACATAGACTGGTTCCTTTTCTTTTAATTGTGCCCTAATTGAAGATAATTTGTATTAATTATGAAAACACTTTCTGAATATGTCAGATGTAAATCAATTGTAAGGAAAAAGAATTAAAAAGCTAAATCAATTTATTATTGATACTAAAATCGTTTTTATTGCTCACACTTATAATGGAATATGTAAATTATCTCTATTATCAGGCTTGTTAGCCTTTGTTGTTTTCTACCATCCAAGGACCTCTGTTTGGTATATTAAAAAGCTAAAGCACCGGAACACGTTTTTTGTTATGGTTCAAAGAACTGTTCATAATATAGTTGGTATATTGGTTAATACTGAAGTTCGACAATCGAGTGCATGGTAAGAAGTTATCATTAAGTAGTGTAAACCGGACTGACGCCCTTACTCTTCCGAATATTAATGTCGCGCCTTCCATGTGAGTGGGGATAAGCGGTGGAGTGACACCGTCAGTCTGGTTTACACTAGACAATGATAACTTAAAATCCACTCGTTTGTCGAACCTTAGTTATTACAGGTCAGTCTTAAAACATGTTGAATACTTGGCAAACATTGTTCAATACATTTAAACTTTTCTTCATGTGTTGTAAAAGAAACTACAAACTTTAAACAATTTAATTTTCGGAAATTATTATTACTAATATTGAAACCATTGAGCGTTTTCATGACAGCTAGAAAGCAATCAATTCATAGAACAAAACCTAAAATTTGACTACAAAATTAAGTTCATTTATTTACCTACTTCATATTCGAGCATGTAATATCCATATACTGTTGTTTCAATGAATACAAATTTTAAACAATACCAATTTTTATTTTATTTATTATATACATACATTATATATTTTGATAGATAATAATAATAATAACGCGTTGTGCTATATTTTTCCATACTTGTAGTATAAATTATAATACATCTGCTTTTTTATTAACTAATTATTAATTTACTAAAATGTAGTTAAATAGATTTGCTACAGCTACCATGACTAACATTTAGTTATAGTGAATAATACGTTAATTGGTATTTTAAGAAAGTAAACAATTGAATACGTAGCCATTTGAAGCAACAAAGTAATAATTCTTACAACCTGAGAAAGTAATGGAATTGTTGTTCACTATTAGATATACATACATGACCAGTCATCTATTCGAAGTATATGTTATCTACAGTTCTGTTATAGTTAAGGTTTGACAAACGAGTGCATGATAAGTTGTGTAAACCGGACTGACGTTTACACTCCAAATTTTAATGTCGCGCCTTGCGCGTAAGTGTAGACAAGCGGTGGAGGGATAGCGAAGGTCCGGTTTATACTACTTAAAAATAATTTATCATGCATTTGTTTGTCGAACCTCAGTTATAGTTGAGTATTTATGTGTATTCAGATAAGCAAAATACACTAGAAGATGGATTTACGGAAGGATTTTAAATAGGAAACTGTGCTGCAACTATATCATTATTTCAAAAAATAAAATCTTTCGAGATGTTGATGTATACAATAATATTACACAAATAAAATGAAGTACAAGATTTTCTTTCTTTAGAGGTTTAATGTTTTTGTCGGCAAAAGGCTTTGACTTTATTTTGAAGAAATGATCTGTTATCGTTTATTAATTCGTGGCGTTTATTGTCAATATTAATAACAACAGGTGAGTATCTGGTTTTTTAAGTACTGGTAAACGAATTATGATAACAAGTAGTGAATATGTGTATGCTTCCATACATTTATTTCAATATGAACATGTCTATTTTACAAGTATATCTTGGAGGTTGTTTATTGTTTCAATACCGTTACAAAAGAAAATAGTTTTAGGCATAATTTTTTTTAATAGTTTTTTTAAATACATTTTCAGCAGTTTACATGTTCACTAGAATACCTAGGAAAAACATGTAGTAATACAGGTGCATGCAAAACTAACATACACTAAAACTGAAATTGGACCAGTACCATGTAAAATATTGTGATGTATAATTATAAAAATTAAACTTAATGTGATACGTGTAGAACAAGCTTCATTTTCATGAATCATTATTTTACTAATAACCTAACGACTATATAATTTAGAATTCACTGGAATAGCCGAAATATTAGTTACTGGTAATGTAAATAGATGTACGTTGGTGGATATTTGGCTTTCCTTGAGGATATATGAAGCAGTTATCGAAGGAATTCCGATAGTTCTATATTAACAAATTTAAATTTACTTAACTATCTGTAATGGCATTTTCTATTAATTTGTTCTTCTGTGTCACTGACTGTGTATCCTTGAAATATCGTGTGAAAGAAAGAATATTTTAACGTTAATTAAAGTACTCTTGTTACAGATAGAAAAAGCGATCATAAAAGAACGTGCTTTTTAAAGAAGCAAATTGCGTATTTCAAGAAAAACGGTAAAACTCGATAAGATAAGATAACAATGCGCACGGAGAAAATAAGAAATGTATTGAACAGTTGTGGAGAAAAGAATAGAAGCCGTAAATTTGAGAATCGTAGTGACCATCAAAAATTTGTAAAATATCACAGTTCTAGTTTGGAGTATCAATTGAATCATTAGTTAGGGCAATTATTTTTATTACACGAGTGATAAGTAGAGATCGGTAGTTTTGCGTCTCCCACTAGTGTATCAATAGTGCGTCAATGATAGGGAGACGTATGTATTATGTCATATTAAAAACGATGCATCATTACTAAATTAAATCTGCAAATGATTCGGATTTCGTAAACGAGCAAACATGGTAGCAAGCGATATCGCGTCTGCCTCGTATATCTCCACTACACTTATTGCAGTAAAAGATAAGCGAGAGTTTTCGGCTCCAGCATAAATCTGCCTCTTTCTAGTGATGACCTATAATACTTCTTTACTTAATCCTAACCCTTATAGCCTTTCGGGTGACCTATAACAACAAAATCTACAAATGGTGGGACTATAAAGATCATAAGTTTTTTTAGACCGATCCGACCATCCGACGCTGATAGGCATAAGGATTGACGAGAAGAAGAAGTTTTTTTAGAAATTGAAATGCAAGTGGTAAATGGAGAATGTTTATTATAAATAAGATAGTTGTTCAATTTCAATCTCATTCATTTTACATCTAGCAGAAGAAAAAGTAGTAGGACTCGAGACACCATATAGGATGTATTAAGCATATTTTGTAACTGTCTGGTAATATATGGTCTGGTAATATTATGTTAAGCTAATCTAAATTCTTCGTATGTTAAAAGTAAGGATTAGATACGAAGAATCTCTGTATCTATTGTATAGCAACTTGTTTACTAAAAAATGGAGAGGTGTAGAACAATTATTCCATATAAATTCTTATATTTTAATGAGAATAGGGTGGCAAAAAATTCAAGAAAAGTGAAAAAAGGATACTGGCGTAGAGCAAACGTTGAAAAGTGTACTGAAAATAACTAAACAATTAAAGAGAATCATAAATAAAGTCATACATATGGATTGTTATATCTCTGATTTCTCTTCTTAGCTCATGTAATTTCAGTAATATATTTAGTATACATTCAGAAACTATTTCGTCAAGAAAACAAGTATTAACCAGGATTCATAGAAAGGAAAGGTAACAATTTATTCGAAGACATGATGTATAGAAGATTACTATCGACGTTGCAGCACGGTCTGTTAAAATTACTGTAAACTAAATATCAGTACGCTAAATAAATATCCAGAAGAATACAATATAGGTAATAAAAGGGAACGTGTAAATTTAAGAAGGAATACAAGATACAATGATATATTAGCAAATAAATATTTAATTGTAAAATAAAACTCACAAATCTTAGCAATAAATTTAAATATCAATATACAAAATTTATTAGTTTAAAACAAAGGGTATGACAATATGTGTGTGAAGCAAAGATACAGACGTATGTCTTCAAATAATATATAACATACAAATTGACCTGCAAGAATTACATGGAAAGTTAAACGTTTGAAGAAAACCTAATGAACCTTTGTATCACATCCCAAAAGACTGGAGACTTGAGACACAGTTGAGTACGAGGGAAGTGGTTCATATTGTGACTATACAACGTGTCCCAGATAACGTTTCCAACATGGGGATCTCGCTTATTGTAAAAGATACAAGTTTGGTTAAATTAGATAAATTGTTCCTAAGACATGATATCACACAATATTCTTCAATTTTCAAATTTCCATGTATTTTAGGATTTCTGGTGAAAAAATGAATAATGTAAAAATTTTTTTCTTGTAATATTGTTGTTATAATGTTTTTGTTCTAGTAGATACATAATTTCTTTTCCCATTTTCTTAAGATACTTTTTATGTAGAATTTAAATATCGACTTGAATTTTTGCACTTTTCGTTTCTTTGTTTTGACCCCTAATTTAAATTTTTCTTATGGAACGTCAAGTCGGCTTTGAAATAATTGAACGTGTTTTTTCATCCTCTTTACAATGATACATCACATGTACTATCTATTTTTAAGGATATTAAAGAAAATTGAAAAAACTGTCTAATTTAACCAAACTTGTATCTTTTACAATAAGCGAGATCCCTATGTTGGAAATGTTATCTGGGACACGTTGTATATGTAAATTTGAAGTAAATGATGGGAACATTAATTTTATTGGCTATTGTGAGACGTTTGGATGTTCTAAAATTAAATACAATCTTCAGGAGTAACAACGTGTTAGACTCTAGGGGAGGTCAAGGTGAAAAGACCTAAATTTTGCAAATATCGTTTATTGCTGCTACAACTTCTGCCTCCATTAAATACAATGCAAAGAAAACAGATCGCTTAAGAGTTGGTTAGTTCTGCCACAGCAATGGCCTGAAGTTATCTATCTAAAGTTATTCATTTGTCGTTATTGTATAACTTTCTAAGTGTACTGCAATACTGTGTAAGCAATAGTTCAATGATTTGAAGTTATTGTTTATTTTATGATAAGAATTGAAAACTGAACCCCAATATAGAATTTGAAGTATGGAAGAATTTAACTGTAATCTCGAAATAAGGACCGTAAATTTCACCACTAGATCAATTAATGCAATCAATGAATGTATCAAAGAAGATTTAGAGTTACAGTAGATAGTTTATTGGTGATCTTGAAAATATAAAGTAACTTATTTAGAAAAATAATGTTGCATCTTTCTATTGGAAATACATTTTTTTCCAAACACCAATAAATTATGGGTGTAAAAATAGCAGCTAATGTCATAACATTTTTACTAACAGACAGTTCAGACTAGATGCTCAATACCAAAAATTACTTTAAAACATTAATTTGATTCTAAGTAACGGTACATTGCAACTTTGTGGATTTACATTTTTGTATTCAAAAGTGATAGACACACACACACTTAACTACAACTCTCTATCTAACTCGTTTATTGTTGAGGGAAAATCAATCGTTTTGAAAGACAATACCGTCAACTACGTTCACGTACACGCATCATTTGAAAGCAGCAGGCACCAACGTAATGCCCAATGTTTACCAGAACGTTAACCTGTAGTAGAATCAAGAGTTGAAGGTGAAGTGTCGTCGCTATTTTATTTCATTTGCAACACGACTCACACAAACGCATGGTATATCCTAGTATGTATACGCAGTGTTACTCGCTTACTCGCCTTATCTAGTGAGAGCTGACGAGTGGGTGACCTTGTAAGCTAGCAAAGTACATTACCGTGGCGTTACATACAGACTCTTCTTTCACCAAGAGACGACACAACGGCAAAGAAAACTGACAAATTGAACGAACGTTGAACGTAAAGGTCCGTTGTTTTTTTGTCGAAGTGTAAACATATTACTTCGAACTTCATAGCACCGGAAGCAATTTTATGTTTGCGTCTATGTTCCTATATGGATGATTATTTTTAAACATAACCAGTGCCACGACAACCGTGCACCTACATATTACAGTCGCGAAGTTGAATGAAACTGAAGCATCATCGGCGATGTGCGCACAATCTAAAATTAAATTTCAACGTAAGAGAAATTCCTGAAAATCTATCTATATAAATCAACGTGTGTACTTGGTTAATTCCCTGTTAGATTATTACTATGTGAATTAAATATGAAACGCTTTACACACGCATAAAGCGATCTTGAATTTAATTCGTTGTTCGTAGTACTGAATTCCTATAATTTATACGTCGAATTCTGTTAACCTTCCTATACTCACGTCAAAATGAAAGACGTACACTATACTATATAAGTCGGTCTCACAGACCGTATGCGTGAGTATAGGAAGGTTAACTATAACGCTATTGTACACATATACACTACCGCTCACTATTATTTGCTCACTAGTTTCAGTAAGGTTTAATTTTTTTCGCCACTGTATTTTAGGACAAACATTTACAGATAGATATTATAATCCGTCAGTTTTAGTTTGTAATAATATGGATAAAATAAAGGAATGAAAACCTTGATTAAAAGAAACTTAGGAAATCTGTAACATCAAAAGGGATGCACGGGATGGTTGTGTTAGTATTGTTAATGTAACAAGAATAAATAAAGTATTTCACATGCTACAGTACTAGATTACTTGGAACATCTCATTAATCACCGTTTTAGCTGAAAATACACTCCATTATAAAGGTATTCAAAGTTTCGAGTATCACCAATTCTCAACAGATTATATTATTGTACCAAGAAAATAAATTGTATTTAGTAGGATTAAATACTTCATTTTCTTTGTTTATAAACATTTATTCAGTTTACACTTTGAGAACGAGTCGATATTTTTACATATCTGAAAAGAATTAAATTTTCCAAGAAACGTGTTTCATAATTTAATATCACAGAATTGCAAATTTATCGAAGTTATCTCTTGATGCAGTTGATAATAGATAAGCAAAGCGGAATTATGATCGGATAAAACCGACAAATGAGGTTTCAGAAATCGCCGTCGAGTCAACAGCAGCCTCCAAAAAAGCTCGTTAACGTATCAACGAGAAAAGTAAGAAATTGAGTCACACGTTGCACCGGAGGAAGGACAATGAAAAATAAAACACAGGAACTATACATATTCTTAACGCTAAGCGTTTAAATGTTTCGTGTTAAGAATATGCATTAAACACTAGGAGGATAGCATGGAACTTGATTGTATAATTTGGGGTTGCTTTAGCATTATATCTGAAAATCGAAAGAACGGAAACTATGTATTACATCTTAGAACAGTGAAAAGAATAACGAATTGAGTCTTTGTGCAAACTTTGTCGTGGAAACGGAAAAAGACACTGAAAATTATATCAATGTAACGGTAACTTCAGCGCGCAAATCCTGAATCCAGTTTAGACCTTATGGCAAGAGTTTCGTTTCTAAGTGCACTAATCGGCCTCAAAGTATGCTGTTGCAAACTTATAGCAAGCATGGAGTGAGATAATCTTCTGGGCTTACATGACGTAATATTGAGCGGTCTCACAACCAATGTGTCACATATATTTATATATATATATTATTATAAATACATGTATAACTTCTGTCTCATGACTACGATTTGATAAAAGAGTACATGATGTGTTTTCATTAACAAGTGTAAACCGGTCTTGTCTCCACTTACGTGCAAGGCGCGACGTTAAGCTACTGAGAGGTAAGGGCGTCAGCCCGGTTTACACTATCTAATGATAACACGTCATCCACTCTTATATTAAACCTTACTCATGACATTTGAACAAATGCGCATTGTATTTTTAAAACCGGACGGCCAATCAAGCTCAAAAACCGCTAGTTAATTTATGTATGAGATTTATTTTCATCAAAGACGTCGTTTCTGAAACTATTTCGACATAACAATCTATATGTATATACATATATAAATATTGAGGTTTAACATATCTTAGCAGGTGAAACAATAACAAGATTAATTTTGTATAAGGTCCTATTACATTCAAAATTCTTTATTTGCAAATTTGTACTTCCCTTAATATATAATGAGTAGCTGCTAGAGTCTATTGTTAACGTTCATTTCTGATTACTTTAGTAAGAGGATTTCATACGTCATATAAAATTGGATATTGACGTGAAGTACATTTCCATTGTAAACATGGCAGTACATTTTTCCAGTGTTAAGCGTTACACATAATTAATTACCAGGCTAATTATTCTGAAAAGTATGAGGATATAAATCGACAAAAGTTCTTTATCCCATATATGTACGTTATTATGTGTGATTCACTAATTTGCAAGACAAAATTCCATGAATTTTACGGACACCGTATGACTCACACGTTCTGAAAACTGTATATGGCGGGTATTGTTTTTTAAACAATATACATTCTTTAAATAATTCAAACCGATAATGCCAACAGGTAGATAAGTATAATCCAAATTGCATGTGTTGTAAACAATGGACCATTATTCATAGTACATAATTTTAAAACTTAATTAATTGGCTCAAAAGAAGACATGTCACACATTATTGATTTTTGTAAAGGAGCAGGGTAGATAATAATAATACGGTTTGTTCGTTTGTTCGTACGGGTTTTCGAGGTGTTTTTCTTTCAATTACATACTACAAAGATCAAAATAAGCACTCTAACCGCTAACTGATTAATCGTCATGTTATTAAAATTAAAATAGCATAGTTATTTTATAGTACGCTAAGATTGAGTAACTATTACATAAACATTTATCAAATACAATAATGCCGCAGTAAGTTATTGATTATTTTGCTTGTATAAATTTTATACCAAGACGTATTTCATTATCAATGAAAGCAATTATCCAAAATTGAATAGTTATAAAAAATATTAACTAATAAGCGTAATGTATCATGACTTTTCTCCTGGCCTTGTCGTTAAAAACCAACAATTAATATACATTGGCGTGCCATTATTCAAAATGACCTGCCATACTAATTATTTATCACAGTGTTTATTATTCACGCACTAGAGGAGTTTTCAACCTTAATTGTTTTATTAATTTGAAGAATTTATACTAGGTGACAGAAATTGCACCACCTAGAAGGCGTTGGAATTTCTTTTCTTAGTTAAGTTTGCACTGTACTTTATTGTTAGCTAATATATAATATCCGGTAATGGCTGATGTTGTTGGACAATAAAGAATATTATTGTCATTTTTATTAAATTTAGAATAAACTTTTAGCTATTAAACAGTAGGAAATAATTAAAATTTGAAAGAATAATATAAAGCAGTGTTCTATTTTTCAGTAATAATGTGTGAAGCAACCTCTATTATACGCATTCAGTAACACCTGGTGGTAGCGAATTTAAAAGTTTTGTGGATGTTAGCTTGGTCTATTCAGTCTGTTGCATTCCAAGGAACCGTTATTTCATCCGGTAGTTTCCAAAGTCAACGGTGGGTGAGGTAAATATCCTAGCTTCCTGCCATAACGTAACACATATGTTCTATAGGGGAAAAATTTGAAAATACTGGTTGATGTGGTTCTCTTATTCACACACAGCGTTTGAACCAATGAACGGTCATATTATCTTGAATGAAAACCAATGAACATTTTTCGACTGAAAATTATATGTTTCCAAACAGAATCTTGATTAATCATTATGATGGTCACACTCCATATTGCACTCAAGTCTTTCTCTGCACTAGAATAAATGTTGTTTCTGGTGTGAAGTCGTAAAGGGAAGCACTAAATACCGTTGATAGAAACGTAATCCGAAAGATCGAGGTTGTCGAGAAACGGTCTTTAATAGCCAGCAGTTTTTCAAACCATCATCTAATTATCGAAGTATAATTTCTACTGCAGTGGTTTGGGGCGTCTATGTAATCATAATTACATATGTAGCACATCCAGGAATCACTTAAAAATACTGCCAGTGCACAATACACGCAATAGAACAAAATCATCTACGCTAGTTAGGATACATTGAAAGCATGGAGATATTAAGATACAAGGGAGAAACAAGACATCAAAAAACATGGAAGGATAAAGTAAGAAAAGCTGCTGAAACTAAGGAAATTGCTTTGGACGATATTCCGAGGGTATCCCAAGAGAGAAGGAAATGAAAAAGAGATGGAAAGAAACATAACACCATTCCTACGCCGAAAAGTAGAAGGAGCCTAGGAGCAATAATGATGCTTGTAATTTCTGGTAATATATTTTCCATAAATTGTGAAGCAAACTCATACCACATTTTTTGGGTATATTTACTAACCATATTATTCTACATTTTCCGAAGGTTATCATTTACGTAGTGTACGAGTTTTACAATGAAATTAAACAATACCTAGGAAAACCTCCGTTGATTCAGTGATAGTATATTTCTTAGGAAAACATGTCCATTTAACTTTTGATATCAGATTTGAGATCTGAAACGGCTTATAAACGAACTATAAAACTGTACATGTATTTTTTTGTTCGTTGATATCTTCTGTATAAATTTTACAATTAAATTCAAACATTTATTATTAGTATCATTAGTAATTTGACATTGCTTTGACTTTAGAAAAATTGAACACGACGGTGTTTCTTCTCGGTATTCAAATCGTAAACTCTGTCTGTAATGTTGACGGATCGAATACCAAATTATCACTTCCTAAGCGAAGGAAACACCTTCCAAGGTAATACAATTTAAAATACCATTCTCTAGCGGAAGTTTTTCCAACCGCACATGGACGTAACGTTTGAGATAAGATAACTTAAGATAAATAGAAAACGGTTAATTTAAATTATATATCCTCGAACCAGTTTAAATATTTACCGGTCACATAGCGATATTTTACGATATTTATGTTATAGATCCCGTCTGCAAAAAATGATATGTGTATATGTTGCTTTTACAATAAAATTGCGCGCGATAGTGGTTGCAAGTAAAGCAGGTTTTCACAAGGTCGACCTTGATCCACGACCGAACAATAAATTGCCGAGTGCGTTAGCCTGAGTTTCAGCACGATGATCTATGTATCTCCAAGCGATGACAAGTTTTTCTCAACGTAATTACAGATCACGTTAAGTTTTTCACGTAATGGAAATAGAATCTGTTTCACATATCAACAGTGATTTTAGTAAAAATATTTCCATAGTAAGCAAATATATCCATACAAAACGTGCAATGTATTCATACATGTGTGGGTGCTGTTTGGAAAATAAAAAAAGAAATAGTGCATATTTAGCTTTGCTACGTATGGGTAGTATCTGCACGACCTATTGAAGATTCATTACCATTATTTAATTCTACACTAGAGCAGAAACGTCTTCTGTTGTAGCTACTGTTATTAAAATACAGGTCTGTAGTTTACAATGAAGTTACATAAAATATTAAATGTGCTCACACGATGGATTTCATCCACAAAGTACAGGCAACATATGACTAGAGGCAGCATAAACGCTAATAATGGCTGAAATATAACTTACTCGCATAGACATGTATTAATATTTAGTCTGGGCAAATAGCGATAATTACGAAATAAGTTACGGCAGCCTACATATATATAGAACTAGTCGCATACCGCTAGATAAGCCGATGTGAGAGTCGACGATGCTGTCGTAACTTATTACGTAATTGTGCGCTGTTAGCGCTGCGCGCTCAGGCTATTAATGTTATTGTAGTCATTAATAGTAACCTACATGTTTATGCGAGTAGAGGGATCATAATTAAGACATTAATATAAGTCGACAATTACCGCGTTTTGTAATGCTTGCAGAATTTTTTCCGGCTCTCCATATAACACGCCAGAATTTAGTACTTTTTGGGACAGAAAGTTCGTTAAGATCGTAAGTGATTTTATAAGTCTAACTCTCTTCTCTTCTGTTGTAAGGGAAAAATATTACTTATCTACTACCTATATTTGTCAAATGATTGATGTACCTAACACAATTCAACAATATCTCCGATTGAAACTTATTTGTCAGGTTACTGAGTCAACAATCCAACTAATACATACTAGAAAATATTTTCATCACTACTTAATTACATATTTGCTTTTTGTCACAAACAAATTAGTAATTAAGTGATGATGTTATCCAAACTCGCAAATAAATCTAATCGAAAGAAAAAGCATTAAAGCAGGCAAGCTACCCAACAAATTAGAAACTAAACCAAACGTGCTTCAAAGTACAATTACCACTATCAATTAGTTTTATTTATTATAATTAATTAATACCAGGCGAAACTATTAACCGCAAAATGTATTATTCTATTAGCAATGAATACTAAAGTAACCTCACATATTAAAAAAAAATTTTTTTCTGCCGTGTAATAATTCGCGCGGTAATTTGATTGTTCATTCGATTAATACATCCAATTTAAATACAAAACAAAGCTCTTATTAGTAATGACAAATCATATGTGCAACACATTGAAACGAATGTTTTTTAAGCCTAAATGTATGTAATAGTGAAGGTTTTATAAGTTTAATGCCCTCAACTTTATTATCCAATTAACAATTTAAAGTTAGTACTTCAGACAGTACAATCGATTGCTATTTAAATTATGGATTACCCGGAAAGTATAACTTTCGATAGCATTAAATTTTGTGCATAACGTTTAATTCACTGAAGCGAACTACGCACCTAAGTACAATGAGAAACAGTGACATGAACAGACAAATATTTTCATAACTAGAGCACCTTATCTTTTATGTACATTCATATTTTATCTTACTTCCTGAAAACAACCGTGTTTACACATACATCTGCAATAAGTGTAACAATTTGCGATATTATTTATGTGTGCTCAAATTTTATAGGGCTATTGTGCAACAGAGTACGTAGAATTATATATAAATATAAATGTAAATAAAGCAATGTGCGGCAATTATTAATTGAAAATATTAAATAGGTAGGAGATGTACATAAATGTATGTAAGGTAATAAAATGTTAATAGAGTACTATTACTTTTTAATCTCTAACATTTACGTAAGAATTTATTTCCACATGTATATCTATATATATATAAAAATGGATCGTGGTTTGTTCGGATGCTTAAAACTTGAAAACGACTAAACAAAATTGGATGCTTCTTTCTGCGGGTTTGTTAGTTATTACTACGCGAAAGTTTAGGAAAAAGAAAACTATTAAAACATTTAAGAATTAAGAAAAAAAATTAGAGATAAAACAAATTGACGACGTTTGGTGGATTAGGTTATGACAGTTGTCATGGTGCGCGCAAAGACAATTAAGGTTATGACATTTGTGATTGTGCACGCTTGAATAGTTGTTATGTCATAATAAAAGCAAAGTCAGCAATATCCAACACAGTCTTATTTACAATGCCGCGAGCAAGAAGATTGAATCTTTCACAACGAAGCCGTAATGCAATTAGACTGCGGAATATTGGGAATCAATCCATTGCAGATGAAGAAGAAATCACACGAGAGAAGGGCGTCGTGTTAGTACTGCCCGACTTCGTACTTCACAAACACAAGAACAAAGAGAGGTCATACGTGAAACGGCTCGGTTGGCAATGAGAAATCGTCGAGCAGAACAGAGAGATCAACAACGTCAAGCCGAAAGAAGAAATGCTTCAAGTGTTAATTTCAATCGAGGAGCGTTTCAATAGGAGTCCACAATTGACTACAGCTCCCACCCTTTCGTTAAAATTGGCCCTATGGAGGTTGTGTGCGTCCATTGCAGTGCATTGAAATTCGCTGGAGAAACGTCTGGATTGTGCTGTCACAGTGAAAAGGTTAAATTGCCATTGTTGCCTCCGCCACCTGAGCCATTGCATTCATTGCTTCACGGCGAAGCTCAAGAATCACATTTTCTTTCGAACGCTTAAAGGTACAAGTAATGGTTCCAAATGACTTCATTTGAAGCAAATATTATTGAAGAACGCGGATTCAGTCCAACATTCAAGGTACTGTTTGTTACTAGGAGAGTAACGTTTATTTTTGGTAATCATAAATCACTAATTATCACTTCCCTTTCGATTATACAGATACAAGGACAAATTCACCATAGAATTGAATCATTGCAGCCGGTTTAAGACGCACAGCATAAAATTGTTACAAATCTACTTCACGGCCAATATGGAGTACCAACTTGATCGGAGTCAAATGATCAATAACGAATTCTTCAAGATTTGCAGCAAATACTTCATGAACATCATGCATTGATTCGGTTGTTTAAAACTACGTTGATTTACATGCCAAGTAATGACTATAAAGTCGTGACCAGAACAAATAAACGCCCCGCTGGAACACACGAACGATAATTCAACGCTCCGACAGTAGATAAAGTCGCAACATATAGTATATCAGGTGTATATAAGGTGCTTCAATGAAGATAATTAACACGAGTGCAACCCATTCAGCAAATAGTTTAACAGAAAGTTGTGCTACAACGATACGCAAATCATTTGGTTTACATTCAATAAAGCAAATGTTTTGCTCCCACATGAATCTGCTCCTTTTTGAACTTTTATTCAACTTAATTAATTTTATCTTAATATAAACAAGTTAATAAAACTCAGGTAATAACCTAAGACAACATTTATTAATTCGGTGGTACGAAGTTCGCCGGGTCAGCTAGTGTGATATACAGTTAAGTCAAAGGCGTAAAAATGTAACTAATAGGCTAAAGGCATACCCGGACTTCGAATTTGGTTTCCCTTTTATGCTCTTAGTAAGTGCACAATGGAGAATAAAAGACATCGATTCCAATAAAATGTTATCTTACTTTAAAAAAAAATTTTAGCCAATTGAAAAGAGTTGTAAGTATAGAGAATAGGTGTTTTCAAAATTTTTATTTTAAATAGATACTTTTACCTAATAGCATCAATATTCGTTACCTCTTGTCACTTTGCATATAAGCTCTTATCTTTATCACACCGATTATTTGGAAACTGAAATACGCATTTACGCCACCAAGTGGCCATTCTCATTGGAGGTGTGAATTGTGAGATGAAGTTTTACAGCATCGTTAACAAATTGGAATGAGTGACATTCTCCACTAAGGATAACCACTTGATTGTTGAAATGTTTCTATATAATCGATGTGCTAAAGTTAGCTAATTTATCTAAATTCTACATCATAAACATTGCTAGTTTTATCTTTTATTTCTCCATAAATCATTTTCTTTCTATGAAATAATAAGTACATATTTATTGCTTCTTTAGCATTCACAGCTATTTTATTTGAATTCGTGGATTCCCATTAGAAGTCGATCAAAATTCAGGTCTTTTGATGCAATGTGTATCGCTCGATTTGAGTTTGGTAACTGTAAAAGTTAATTGATGATGAACACTTACATACATTGCTGTGTTCGCTTTACTTTATACAACCAATGGATACCACTAGAACTAGATGAGCTTTTAAAGGAGTAAAAGAGTTGTATGTGGGCGATGGGGAGTACAAATACATACAGATACCGGTGCGTATTGTTTACAAATCGATGGTTTTAAGTTTGAGAAGTTCAGATAAGTAGGATATTTTACTACAGCGAATAGACGTAAACGTCTGAAGAGTAATTGGTAGACTAAGAAATACTGTTTCCAAATTCTATAAAGAAATGTGTTAACAGAAATACTGTTTATATTAATTTAAGTATTGGTTGTTAATTGGAAAACAAAAAATAAAACAATGCGATTGCTAGAATGATTGAATGAAAAATTTTAACAAAACAATTAAATATTCGCGTTTCTGTAGTGTTACATTTATAAAAGAAGAACACAAAAATTCGAGAGTAACGTTAGTTTTCCTGATGAGAACGATTTTTTCTGCAAATTAAATCCCTTTGAAACGAAAAACGTTTAAAAAAAGCGAAATTAAAGAAAAGAAAGAAAGGAAAATATCTTTAGTTCTGTGATCAATAAGCAAAGCATATTTATTTCAATCTTTCAGGAGGTTTAAATATGTATGTAGATTTGTGCATTGCATAGAAGCGACATTTTCAGTACCAATAAGGGTAAGATTGTTGCTTAAGTTTAAATACAACAGGTGCAGTTTAAAAATATGACAAAAATGCCAATTAATGAAGACTAATTGCATTTATTATCAAATTAAATGAAAATATATAATATTAGATTTGCGACATTGCAAACGAATTAGTTCTTTTATAAATTACTATCACCAAAAGACCATGTACATTTTAGAGAAAGGAGCTGCTGTTAACGATAAGGCTCCATTAATACAGAGGAAAAAAGTGTCCGTTTAAAAATCTATTATATGCACCAGCTGAATATACGGAGTATTTCCATAAACTATTTGCTGAATAAGTACGAATGTTTAAACTCCTGGAAATGCTCTACTAATGGGAAATAACGCTATAAATCATGTAAACGAATAAATTCTAGTTGGTGAAAACGATCAAATATTTATACTGCTATACGAACAGCCATTTTACACAAAAAGTTACTCGGTTTGCGAAGATGAGACCACTATCAAGTTGGATTAGTACAGTAAAATAAAAATGGCTGGGAAGAGGGTTAATACAACCTAGTTTTGGAGTTCACAAAAGTTTCTGGTTATGAGAAAGAAAAAAATGGAAAAGGTCAATGGCAAAACTAATAAAATATTTATATAGTATAGTATTGTAGTATAGTTTATATATTTTACGTGCAGAAATTCAGTTTGCTTGTAAATGGTATTCAATTTTTAAGTACACAGAGACCAAGTTACGTTCTTATCCCATTGAATGATATACTGATGGATGATCCAAGTTTTTCTTGCATATAGATTTAATTTTTTAAATTTGTATCATATTTTTCTTGATCCCATTTTTTTTAGAACAAACATTCTATTCAAGTAAGTAGTAGTCCGAAATTTATGATAGTCAAAATCGATTGGTTTAATTAGTTTGAATTAAAAAGCCCGTACTGCTCCTTAAAAAGGACTTGTAAGCAAATTAATATTTGTTGATATAATGTTAAAGCAAATTGTGTTAACAGCAGTATATAAATTTAAAACAAATACACATACTATCGACAATATTTCAAAATATTTCCCATTAAGTTTAATCACAGTCATTTTTTGCAATATTTGTAAACCATATCACTTTTTAAACAGATTTAGCTAAAAGCGGTTTCCTAGAACTCCTTATGAACACAGCAAAGTATAGATACAAGAGAAAATTAATATTAGCAAATTATGTTTTGGTGGTCAGACTCTATACCTTTCAAAATAATTAAATTTTTTATATATCATTTTAGTATCATTAAGGTAATTTTTATTACTATAATAAATTAAAAGCAAATAGAATACCATATCCAGCAATCATTGTGAAATATTTAGTATTTTATAATAAAAGTGTTAACACTCAAATGGTTTGATGCGATAAACATACATATTAACAAAAACTAGAATAAAAAAACAAAGACGTGCACGCACTTGAAAAATTGTTTTCGAAGTTAGAATGTTTGAACACAACAGAGATATTTTTAATAATACAAAAATAAAGGCGGTAGGTCATGAAACGTGATGACGTTGACTATTTTTCTTTTTCGACTCGTAGCCTACTATACAGAAAATAAAGAACAAAAACAAAACAAAGTAAGGAGAAAATATATCTGGAGAGAGACCGGAAACATAAAGGAAAATCGAAATGTTAATGATACGGATATGAATCTGCCAAGATGAACACCAAATAAAAAATCCGTTAGAAAGGACTGAATTGTGCGATGCTTCATTTGCGATCTGCGTACGATGATATCGGACTGTATCTCGTGTTATGTCGACAACTGCAAAAACGACTTTCACTTTTAATAAAGATTCATGACATCACTCTGTAAAATGCTAATTTTAAACTAATTGTGAAACAAAGCGAAGAACGGAAGTGGAATTTTTGTGGAAGCATTGTGTGGAATTTTTGTGATTTTTTTGTCCAGTGGCGTTACATTGAATTTTTAGACGGTTGGCACCGTTTTTGTAAAAATAAACATACTTCACTAATTGCTCGATTTTGTCTTCTGAAATAACAAGTAAAAGTCTGTAGGAGTGCCAACCGAGGCCAATGGAATCAAATTATGCTGGAGGCCATATTGTGTATACGCCTCGGCTGTATGTGTGCATATGCGTATAGCTGTGTGTATGTGTACATACAGAAAACGGTACACTTTCAAACAGGAAACCTCACCAATGTTATCAGATTCAATCGAATTTGTCGCCTTCTAGACGGGGTTTGAATTTTACTTCATCGATGAAGGTTAAACACATACACACGGCGCGCGTGAAATCGAAAAAGAAATTTTCTTTGTTTGCTACCGATGAGATGAAACCGGCGACGCCGGGTGAATCATAGCGTCAATGTGGCGGCGTCTGGATTCTTCTTCTGCTATTCGTTCACCCACTTCTAACGCTAACGAAGGGAACCATTTCAAATAGTATGCAGGTAGACGTTCCTTTATATGCATAAACGAACACGTCCGTAAACAACAAAGAAAGAATCACCGGCTACAGCAAAAACGATGAATAACTTCGAAATATCACACCTCACTTATTAAACACTGATTCTTCAATAAGATAAGATGTGAAAAATAATAAATGTAAACGTTATGCTTACCTTTGAGTCGCCATGCGATCCAGTGGTTAATTTTATAAATTCGGGAGCGATGCTTGATATCAAGACGCAGGTATAGTAAACACAATTGAATGTATAACTTGCAATATAAATAATAAACGTAAAAAGTAAACGGCGATGTATGCACAGCGTGTACCGCAAGAAAACAAAGACTATGAAACGACGCTGTTTTCCAAGGATTGGTAGTTATACAAGCAACACGTTCAACTCGAAGATTCGCGGCACAATAAAGCTGAGTGGCAAGCGCGGAACCAGTGCTGACCGGGCTCCAAGAGGGGAGGAGAGCACCACGTGGGGCAACTGGCTGCGCGAGGGAACTCAGTCGTTCGTATTGACGCAGCCACCCCAGTCTGCTGCACCCCACCCTTTGTGTTTACGATCGCACAGATAATTATACCTGGTCAATGAGAAACGCCGAACTAGGAGCACCGGCACCGCGGCGCTCAATTGCCAAGCCCTTCGGGGAAGGCTCTTGACCCGATGACGGACGAGACGGCCAAGAAGAGCAACAGAAAGCTCCTTCGACCAGCCGGAGATCATCGGTCCGACAATCACCTCCTCCTATATCGTCTACCTTTTTGCCAACATCGTGGGAATGAAAGATTCATCGGAAACGGTCAACGATGTTGCTGCGTTAGCTTGGAAAAAGTTTAGGTAGAGGGGAATATTTCCAATTCATTGTAAGTCAATAAAGACGTTGCTAAATGATATCGAAGATAATACAAATTTCTCAAAGACTACGTATGCGGTCGTAGACAATAGCTTCAAATCACACACGATAAGTATTTTTACGCAAAAGGTAATAAAGCTATGCAATAGCTAACAAAGTTTGTACGGTGTTTCTTTGTCGTCTAAACATTTGTTAACACATCCGATACATATAATTGTGATAATCCAATAGCATAAATCCGAATAAGTTAGACAGGTTGGCACTTTTGTTACACTTTGTGGACTTTTACTTAGGGAAATGTCAGAAATTTCCACGGCTCAACTTTCTATACTATTTTGTACCACAGACCCTGACTTTAACCAAAGAATAGCCTAAAAGTAGAGTAAAGGATTTAATAATAAGTCTAATAAAAATAAATTTTTACTTTATCCCTAAGGCCTATCTACCTCTGTTGGTGTAAGATTGTTAGTGGAATCATTTAGTCTTAATTTAATACATATTGTTTCTGTGTTATTAATCGTTCATCTAGGTTCTCTTTTTCGTTCGTCTTTGACCTAATAATTATAATTAATAGATAGTGATCGATATCTACCTCGGACCCCATTTTTACATTTGTTAATATATATTTACGAGAGAATAATCAATTATTTGTTTGTTTTTTTCGTTTCTGCGAGGAACTTCTCTAATTATTTTGCATATCTTTCTATCTTCATATTGGTATTGCCTATTTTTAATTGATTGTCTAATTCATCTTCATGCATTTGTGAATCCAACAAATATGTCTCTATTTATATTTATTTTATATTAACATAGCAACTGATTTCGGATCGCAGCGAGTCAAGAAAAATTAGGAAAAACAATGTCTGGGATGTTGTTATTGGCCTTATTGATAGAAATGAAAAAAATTAAAAGTTATATAGACCATGAACAATTCGAATTTCTAAGAAATAGATACTAGGAGGATGCTACAGGTGCACAACCAATTCTTCACACAATAAATTCCTAGCTCTTAAACATTATATTTGTATTTCTATATTATATATTATGTAGTTTTCGGAAATTCTGCAGTTATCATCGAAATAACCTAACTACGATTCCCAATAATCATGTGCACCTCAACAGATCTACTACCTGTGTTGATTTCAGTCTGGGCGCGCACAACTACGAAATAAGTTACGATAATCTACATAGACACAGAACTACTCGTATATAGCATCGATGCAGTATTGACTTGATAAGGGGATATCGTAACTTAGTACGCTGTTACCGTTGTTTGCCCAGGCTAGTTGGTTTGCAGACCCGACCAGTTAGAGATGGGGCTAAATGTTCGATGCAGGTCAAAGTACTTCATGGTAGGGTGTAAACAAATAGTTCCTGCCTTATTATTATTAACTATGACAATGAAATAAACTAGCTACTACCCAATTCTTTGAAAACTCCAAATACGCATTTTAACCACTTGGTAGTCATGCTTAGTGTGTATCCGGTAACAGCATTGTTCACTAATTTTAGCGAGTAGCTTTCTTTCCTGTGTTGTTCACTAAGGATGATCACTTGGTCGAAATGCTTGCCCGAGTTTCGAGTCGGTGTGATAAGGATAAGAGCTAATTTATTTCAGTTTTAAATCATAAAAATGCCTAATTTCAACGCGTTATGTATGCCAATCACAACTATAAAACATATATGCTACTGTTAACCGGAAAAAATCGGTGATCTTAAAGTTTTACAATGAACCAATAAAATGTATATATATATATATATTTCGTGACCTTTTTATACTTATCTTATATGATAGAGATCTACCACTAATAGGTCAATAAAACAAGGCTGGTTTGAACGATAGTTATATTTTCAGAACGTTTACAAACGTTTTCGGAACACCTTCGTCAGTGAAAATATAACTATCGTTCAAACCAGCCTTGTTTTATTGACCTATTAGTGGTAGATCTCTATCATATAAGATACAATGAACCAATAACACAATTTGCAGTTGGTAGTGTTATTTTTCAAAGCAGCTTTTTGAAGAAGGAATTCAATGCTCTCGGTGGTGCCGAAAATAGAGTATGTTAAGAATAATCTAACGTTAACTATGAAAAAGTTCATCAACTAGTAAATAAAGTTAAAACATTAGTCCATAATATTTTTTGATTGTATGTTTTAACAAAGCGGAGGCGCTGTCAGAGTTTCTTCAGGTGTAGTTTAGAATGTTCATTCATCCACATATTTACTGTACGTTTTATTAGGTATATCAACCAAATTAAAAAGTTTAGTATCGTCGGTACTCCAGCTGTAGAAGATTGAAAACACAATCAATGGGAAAGATCAAAAGCATTCGTAATCCACCCACCCTTGCTTTATATGGTATATTTGGAGACATTAATGTTCAGGAGAACTTCGTTTTTAGTAAAAGCGAAACCTTGTGTTAGACTGGGAAGTTTGAATTTTGCCAATGTAATACATGGTCTATTTCTTCTTCTCAAACCTTAAATAATAAAGGAACTGACGAGTATACTACAAATACATTACATTTACATACATATCTCTGACCACTTTTTACATAAAATGATATGTATAGACAATACTGCAAACCCTAAAAGCAAAGTGTTAAAGCTTGCATCAGATATGAGTTGTACTATTAATACAGACGCTGTAGTCTTACAATCTTGCCAGTGGGAATATGTTCAGCCAATAAATCCTTCGCGGCGATGTCTACTACCTTCATTAACATCTTAATGAATTATTATCATATACGTTTTCTCAAAAAGCAAATAAAAATAAATAAAATCAACAGAATTCCATCAATATTAGAAAATGTAAAAAGAAAAACAAAAATAATCTGCATGCTTTAGGTACTATAGTTTTAGTCATCTATGGAAAATATCACAGGCAGAAAAGAATTTATACAAACCTCCTACAAAACGATGTAAGGGAATCCTACACCGGCGAAATAAACAACTTACACAAAAAGCAATCAACAATATGGAAAATCGTAGATCAAGAGGCAGGAAAAAATCATAAGAAAGAGCATGTAACATTACTATGTGTCAATAAGCTCCATAAGTTTTTGTTGTTTTGTTAATAAAAAAATTGATACTGTCAGCTATTACACAAAAAAACGACGCACTTAAGTACGTGAAAGAAATGAACGTATTAAGCAATGACTTATGCTAATTTGGTCCTGTAACTATCGCTGAATTGAAGAACATAAAAGACACGAAACATTATTATGGGTTTTTAACGAAGGCACTAGGGCGTACTGCTTCTATTACTTAAGAGCCCTTACCACTTATCTTCAATATTTGACCTTTGGAGGGTACATTTACGAACGGACTTAAAATTACTAGACTAATGCTAATACATAAAAAGGGTGATATAAAAATCACTATCGTTCCCCCTTGAATTAGTTGTCGCCAGCAGATTAATAAGCTGTTTTGAGAAATACAATTACATTACGACATCTCAACATGGATACAGAAAGAATAAATCAAGAAGAACAGTCACAATCAGAATTAATGAAAGTGATATTCGAAACAGTGGACCACCAATCTCTATTAGCAAAGATGTTATGGAATACATGGTAAAGGATGTGAATTACTTTCTTCGAATTTAACGAAATGAATCCAAAGAGACATCAAAAGGTTGGGCTTGTGTATTGATAAGTTGATGTGATCTAAATATACAGAACTGGCAAAAAACTGTGCATGTGCCATTTACACAATAAGACCTGTAAAGCTGTATCTATAATTTCATTAGAGAAGACATACTTACATTTTTCAGCCAATCTGCACTAGTCCCAGCGAAATGCGTGCATGACAACCTATACAAATTGTATAGAAATGGTGATACATGGAGACAATTATAACACTCAGACTACACGCCGCAAACAATGCGGACTACTGGACTATAAAAGTCTATAACAAGTTTTCCCACGAAGCTAGCTGCCACAACTGTAAAGAAGACCTTGCGAGGTAAATGCTTTCTACAGTGTCAAAGACTTCATATGCGTGTGTGTTTTTCTACAGACTAAAATAAAGGGCGGTGAATAGTTGTGTACTGTGGTAGTAGAGGCACTTGTTAATAGCGAATATTAAGATTATGAAGCAGCGGTGAAATTTTAAGACGTTGGTGATAAGCGTGAATGAAAATTGTACGGTATATCGAAGATTCCACTTTTATGGATGCTTCTTGTTTGGTGCTTCTGTTCATTGGGACATCGTAATCGGCCCTATTGGATTTTGATCTATTTCTTCATCTAGTTTTCATTTTCGCTATCAATTTTACTTCGATTTTTTACATTGGTTCTTGTTCCAATCTATTCCTGCCATCCTTCTTCCTTCTTTGACCGACATGTTACTATAAGGTACTATCATTTCATAAAAGTATTTAAAGACATGTTGGATTCTCTACCATTTGACCGCAGTTTAAAAAGAAATGAAAATCGTGCATCCATACGAAATCGCTTTGACAATGGATTTTATAATCTACTGCACAATATCATTACAGATGAAGCAATATGAGTATGCTACCGAAAGAAGTAACAAACGATAGTTTGTGCCTTTGAAAATGAATTAGCTCAAGCACTATTCGTGAAGAGCCAAAACAAAAAGATGGTCATCAAATTTTTGGAATTACTGGATATGTTTCCACTGTAATACTGGAAGATCGCGGTGTTGTTAATGTTGAATTGAATGTTCATTAAAAGCGTCGATTAGGTAGGATAATATTGCATTTTCATAACGTCCGACCTCACACTACTGCTCGAACAGTTGAGCATTTGAATGCCCAGACCAAACCATTGAAATAATAGCTCATTCTCTACATCATCCAGTTCTCGCGTATACTGATTAACATTATCGAGCTGTGACAACAATAAAAATACAATATATATAATAAGTAATATTTTGAGGTAATGAATCGAGTGTTTAGTGGTAAGTTATGTTTCTTAGCTACCATACAATACCACAGTGGTACAATGAACTTGAGCGTAGTGGACTTTTCCCAAATGACAGTTTGTGAGCTCCTCAGCTGAAAACGGCCACTATTCCTTACATGATTGAAGGGAATAGAGGTTACTGCAAGGAGTAGGTATTGACGCTACTTTAAAGATTGGTGTGAAAGCAACTACAGTCGAGTCTCGTTTATTTTGAGGCTCATGTATTTTGAGTTTCATTTATCTTAACTTGGGAGTATCGCTTATTTAAGTTCTACGCTCCCCTCCATGTTCCACAATTTCACCGTCACGCTGATACTAGAGTGAGCGTGAAAGAAATAGGAGGGGTGGAAGTGACGCATTTCCAGTTGGCATGGCCACGGTGGCGGTGGTGGGGACCCCTTCCGACTTAGATAAACGGAATTCATTCCTGTTCGATCCTGTTGGATTTCTCATAATTTGGCCTCAGTTCAGAAAAAAGACTGTGTGTAATGGTGCAGATATACACTAGATCGCTTTGATAATCTGTCGTCTAGTGTACAATCATTACAGGTGATGAGGGGCTTCCAACAAAGAAAAACCCGAAAAAAATGATGGTGGCCACATTTTTGGAACTACTGGACATGTTGCCACTGTAGCACTGGGACATCGCTGTACTGTTATGTTAATACTGAACCTATACTGTACCTCTGTTTAATACCTTCTCTCCATTATAAATTCTTCCAGACTTCGTTTCATTCTTTTAAACAATCCCTCTAACTCTGAGGTTTACGATTCTCGATTTTATGAGTCTTAATCTAACGTCCCGTTCGTCTAGACACCACTTTCTCTTGTTTCTTTGAATGATGTCGAACGTTGCCCGTAGATCGACAAACGCTATACACTCTTCTCGAATTTCAATTTTTTCTTCTACACTACATTCCTTAGTATACGGAAAGTATGCATTATTTGTCTTCCTGTTCTGTATACTGTCCCTTATTTCTTCAGCTTATTTTTTACTCAAAGCAACTCAATATTTGCCCTTTTGTATAAATTTTGTGGATAATAATTGTGGTTACTTTCTCATTTGTTAGGGTTGCTTCACTTCTCCAGATCTCTTGACAAATACACAGGATCTACGATTATAAAACTATGAATATCATATTGGGTAAAGGAAATAACGCTACTACGTTAATTTCTCTGTATGTACCACGAATATTTAGAGAGGAGAGGAGGAGCCTTGTCTTTGAATATAAGTTTTCTTATTGTTAGTGCAGAAAGACATAAATTTACATAATAATAATATAATATAATTCAATAACATTTGACTTAAATAACAGTAGTAACTACACACGCCTTTCCATTTTGTTGAAGAGTTCCTAGAGGTAAGAACTTTCTGTAGTTGTATTTCTTTGGTTCTATATAATCTACTTGTATTTAAGTCATTCACATTGTTCATTATGGTAAAATCTTCTCGATTCTAAATGATATCCCAAATTTGCTTTATTTGGGAAGTCATTTAACTGCCATAAATGATCGTATGTTTCATTTGCAATTTTTACAATTATATCTTGTATTAAGTATGAAGTAAAGGTGGAAAACGGAAAATGTGCTATTCTTATGTTATGAGAACCAGGAAGAAGACATAGTATAATGTGCAGTCTGGGCAAAGAGCGACTTACGAAATAAGTTACGACAGCCTACATATACACGGACCTACTCGCAAACAGCATACTGACTAGAGTGGGGAGTCGGCGATGCTATCGTAACTTATTTCGTAATTCTACGCTGTCTGCCCAGACTAATAATGTATAGTATATTGCGTATTCAAGTAAATATACCTATATATTTTGTAATCAAGAGATAATAGAAATTCAATTTCACGCCAAAACGCTAGAGATAAACAACTACATGCATGCTTGATTAATGTATGGGTTACTGGTAACTCGAAGTGCTCATTTAGATACGTAATAGTAGTCCAGTCAAAAACTCGCCAATTTTCGATATGTTTCAATTTTGGTGATCTTTTAGCAAAGTGCTTCATTTGAAGATATAGCCAACAAGAAGAAAGAGGAAAGATGTTTTTAGCATGTATTTTTTAAATTACGTATATCTAGAAACTACGGTCAATGGTAAAGCAGTATAATATCAAAAGGCATGGAAAAGGCAGTAGCGTAAAAATTAAAAGCGTTGCACTGACGAGCTACACATTCCTGGTAGTTTATTCCTAGAATCCTATGCAGTTGATGTACATACAAACTATTTTAATAACTACTTTGCTTGAATATGCATTCTGTATCTTTCTAACTTCTAAATTAGAAATATCAATTTAGAGGATTGGGTATTTTTATTCAACTTGAAACTTGAGATAGAATAACATAAATAAATAAATGCGAAAATTTGGTTTAATTGTTAATGATTTGCATTTATTTCTCATACTCAACACTCCCCCACCTACTGCTTGTGGAAGATCGGATTCACTGTACTATCATCAAGCCTGGATAAATAGTCTTGCAATGGTTTCGTGATTAAATATTATTATGTTTCTGGTGAATTGTTGGTTATTTCTACACAAACGCCTTTTTTCATACAGGTTCTAACGAGAATATTAGAAAGTATCATATACACTTGCGAATCGCAATCTTTCTTGTTCAATCTAGCAGTTTAAAAATCCATCGTGTTGGAATCAGTTCTGTAATGGGGCGTCAAAACACGGTTAATAATTTTCACTTCTAAAACTGTTACAATTTATTTTAAAATATTCGGCAAAAATTGGGTCCCTGATGTGGGTTTGAGAGAACTATCCAGATTATATGAATTAATAATAATATTATTTATACTAATAAAATATTTTGGCTCCAATAATTAGTATATAGATTACAAAAGTTTGTAATCCCTTTGTAGTTAAAAATGCATTCATTCTGCCGACACTATTTATCGGCAAAGGCAATTCTGGCAAGTGGTGGCCTATTTCCAAACGAGGAAGGTACAGTTAATTGTAAGCGTGCTTATGAATTTTATTGGGTATTGGGATGTGCTTTTCATGTACACTACCGTCCAAAAGTTTGGAAGCAGCGACGCCAACAACGGATTTTACAAAAAAACAGATAAAGTAAATTTTTATTGTGATTATTAATGAATGTATGTAACATACGTCACTATCATCCATAAACAGTAAATTTATTCAAAAATATAATAATATATTAGGTAGTAAGTCTATTTTCGTCTATATGACCACCTTTAGCTTTAATAACTGCTCCACAAATTTTTGGCATTCTTCGAAGCAATTTTTCAAGGCAGTTCTCGTCAATTTGTTGCCATGCGGTCCGTAAATATTCCCATAGCTGTTGGGTGTTTTGAGGCTGTTGCTGTCTAGCCCTTCGATCAAGTTCATCCCACAAGAGCTCAATAGGGGACAAATCCGGACTTTGAGGAGGCCAAACCATTAACTTTAGTTGATTTAATGCTGCTTTCTCCTCTAAAAAGTTCTTGCAGATTCGAGCCGTATGTTTGGGGTCATTATCTTGCTGAAACACAAACGGCTCGCCAACAAGACGGCTTCCAGACGGAAAACCATGATTCTGCAGAATATTCAAATACTCTTCTTTCCGCATTGTACCACTAATTTTTACTAAATCACCCGTCGCTCTTCCAGCAAAACAACCCCAAACCATAACACTACCACCTCCGTGTTTAACAGACGGCACTAAACAGGCCTCACTGACTCTTTCCCCGGGTCGCCGACGAACAAAAACTCTCCGTTTCGTACCGAATAGTTCAAATTTAGATTCGTCGGTCCATAACACTGTCTTCCAATCCTCCAGTGACCAGTTTGCATGTTCTCTTGCCCAAGTTAGCCTTTTCTGCTTATGCACATGTTTCAAAAACGGTTTTTGCGGCCGACGCACCCCTTAAACCAGCTGCCAATAACCGTCTCTTGACGGTGGTAACAGAAACATTTGTTTCTCGTTGCGTATTGACGCGCGATGCGATGTCCGGTGCTGTTAGACGTCGATCTCGTTTAGAAGTTGTTACAATGAATCTGTCATCAGCTGCAGAAGTCACCCGTGGCCGCCCACTTCGTCTCCTATCAAGATTTTGCCCGGTCTCTCTTCTCCGGGCCAAGGTATAATGCACACCCTTCGGTGAAATTCCCAACCGTTGTGAAATTTCTCTTTCGGTATATCCTTCGCCGCGGAGAATACAAATCGTACAACGTTGTTCTGCAGTCAACTGTTTGCGTTTTGGCATTTTTACGCTCAGTACTTCACCAAATTGTTTTAATTCCGCACTGAATTCAAAACACTAATTCCGCAAAGGAACCGTTTGACCGAAAGCAATTACTGCAGGTGTCCTACTCATCATCGCCAAATAATAGCTGTACTCTTGGAAAAGAGCAATAAAACGTATTCGGGTGAAATTTGTACCTAAATGTTTGGAATTTACGGATTATGAGTAACGATTTTATAATTGCATAGAATAATTTACAATAGGGATTAACGATTTCACGATATGCGTAACAGTTGTATAATTTTAAAGGAATTTCACCTTGCTTCCAAACTTATGGACGGTAGTGTATATTGGTTAACCTTTTGCGAACAACTTGAAATTCTGGTCATCGGGATATTAAAGACAAATCATCTCTACTATTGAAAACATGGATTTCGTAGAATCTTCAGTAATTACCTAGTTTTGTAGTTAAGCAAGGGGCAATTGTACTCTGAAAAAGGGCTATCTTCGTACAGAAACACCGGCTGTTATTGAATTACATTTAGATCGAGAATTGTATCATAACGTGCTGCGTAGTGGTACAGTCTAATTAACACATTCGACATCCTGTTATATGAAAGGCAGTTATTTCTCAGATGATAGTTACCCATTAGCTAATTGTTGGAGATACTACAAAATTCAGCGTCTAATTTGTAGTACTCTAGGACCTGGTTGGCGAGTTTCTACAGAGTGAGTGGTGGTCAATAGTCGGCGATGCTGTTGAAGTATGACTGTCGGGCAACGGCGGCTTTTGATGCCGTATATTCGTAGTTGCATCGAAGATAGTCGTTCGTATATAGTCATATATCACCGACATTTACAAACATGCAATTGCCGTCGATACACGAGCATATACGAATTAATGTTATCTTCGCTGCAGCTACGAATAGGCAGTATCAGAAACCGCCGTTGCTATCGCGTCCAAAGAATGCAAGACAATTGGACGTACACAGTAAATAGACGCGACGATAACATAATGTGCGACAATTAGACAACATAATTCTATACATGAAGAAAGTACCTACATCTAATAATGCTATTTCATACTTCACCATCATACTTTAAGGACTCAAAAGTTAGCGATTCATAGGAGCAAATTCGAAGATACGTGTTGAAACAATTGATGATGTGTGTAGATTTATCTTTATGTTCACATTCACTTATTTGTAAGTTTTTGAGCCTCTAAATAAAATTGCCAGTTAATCACATAAGGTTCGCCTATATTGTCCGCAAGTACAAAGAATAGGTAACATTTTAGGTTATCAAATTGCCGGATTCATAAAAAGAAACAGAGGCAGTTTTTTCCATATTACAATCGAGAGTTGTATATCGTCGTGTTCAATTGCTGAACGACTGATTGTCCCATACATCCAATTTTTACACGTCCAAATGTCGGCGTCCTTTTGGGGTGGACCCTTTTGTACGAGAGGTGGTTGTTTTCCTGACGAGAATTTCCCATTATCTAATTGCAAAGTTATGTAAATACTAGGGTTACCGCGTTGTCCACGTATTATTATTATATTGCTGAATAAATGTGTTATGAATATAATCCTGTTAAAATGATGATTTCTGTAGTATGTGCTTATCACACTCAGAATATAGCACTGTAAATATAATGCTCCAATAAGATCCTGGCAGAGCTAATAGTATTAAATTGAAGCAAAGAGAGTGTAAACCACAAATTATCAGTATTTATAGGTACTCTACCATTCCATTATAGATGTGTCGCTTTTACTATAATTCACTTTTATTAATTCAAAGTAACTATTATTATCATAAAAAAACAAAAAAACAAAAAACAAATGCTTTTATATTAAACAAGAACACACATTTCGCAAGGTCACGGTCACCTCTAATCGCATTAATTAGCAGTTAATGTTTGAATGAAATTGGTAAGTTTCAATCGTTATGTGAATTTGTGAATGCCAATTACTGCAATAACAAATAGTAAATCTTCCTTCAAAATTACTTGTATTACATTGATGATATACTTCTTAAGAAAGATTCAAAAATCATTTAAAGTGATGAATTCAAAGGAACAATATTAGCCACGGTTCGCTGTCATCAGAGAATGCGGCTTTCGGGAATGGGAACATCCCTCGTAAAGTCGGGACGTGGTTCCTAGTGATTATTATTTCTTTTCTAATTAAACAAAAACACAGGGGAAACCGTTTTAGTCGACGATAATGAGTTGCAAACAGCTGTAATAGAACATTTTGAGGAAAAAATTTTTGATTATTTTTAAAAGGGTATAGAATTATGTTTTACCTCGTACATATATTTTTGGTTTTGTCACAGGTTGGTGCAGTTAACGTTATTCGCTATGGCAAAGTATTTTGTAACTTAGAATACTTGATACCGTCAGTAGTCATATTCGAACGATATTCATATTACGTAATCGTTAAAAGTAATAAATAGTGTGATAGTCACAAAATTTGATAGTACCTATATATCAAAATATGTGTATTTACGCAGGCATTGCGTATTTTAGGTTGGTGTAAATATTTGTTAAATCTACACGCACATAATTTCTCGTATCTACTTGTATACTCGCATTTCAATGGCAAATCGCAATATTCATTGAAGGCTTGTGAAGAACCAGCTTTTCGAATTCTTCCACATTGGTCCAGGTAAACATCTTTGCCTGCTGTGGCATAAAAAGTTTGTACCTAGACAGGTTGTTTCGAATTCAGTAAAACCTGTTCAACTCTCCCTTGCAATTACAAAACGTCTAGGAGAACTTACTTACCCCTGGTGTTATGTAAATAGTTTTTCGTCGTTTCAACCAGTATCTGGTACCCATCCGACATACAATATCCTGACCATTTATTTGCCTTTCAAGCTTTATTTACTCGTAAATTATTAAAGAGAGGTATAATTTTGTTTCAATTTGGAGACGGTATTGGATCCTAAAATAGAGAAATAAAAGTTCATTTGAATTTATGAATAATTGTGAAAATGTCAGAATGATATATCATAGTCACTATCGTATAATTTGTATATTCTGTGCGATACATATACAGATGTACATATACAATAAAATGTCGTTATAGCGGCTCTTCTAGCGCCCTAGAAGAAAGAGCGCTATTACCCTGACATCTTAAAAACGGCTAAAAATGAACAAAATTCTTTTAAAACGTCTTTATATATATACGTACACTTCCAATTCAAGGCCGGAAGGTCGAATTTCAATACACACTACTACTATATATGTATGTACTACTACATATATTTTACTTCTTTTAAATAAAGTAAAAGTTAACAAATATATTGTATATAAAACTTGTACGTTAAAAAGAGAAATATAAAACAAACTATGTATACATTTCTACAAATTTTATATTTTTAAAAAATCATTAATTTGTGTTTCCTCTTCTACCTCTGTACAAGAAAAAATGCTCTGACTGTTTTCAAGGCCTCCAAAACGTCGTTTATTTTTGGCGTAATTATTTCTGATGAATCTTCATCCTCTTCATTTCCCACTTCTGATGGTGCATTGTAATCGGCGATTAGTGTCTCAAGGCTTAAAATTTCTTTGGTCACTAGCTCATTGTCGAAGTCATCAAAATTTTCCAATTCAGTTAATCTTTCTTCCATTTGTAAAAGATCTCCCCAGCCTTTATCAATTTCTACCTCTTTGGTTTCATCTTCACTTGTAAAGTTACCAACACCTGCTTTTTTGACACAATTAAAAATTGTCTCTTTCGTAATGCCTATCCATGCAGAGTATAAAAAGTGGATAGCATCAAAAACAGACATTGTTGGGGAAGTCGAACTTGAGCTGTCAATAACCGATAGATATCGTTGGACCATCCTTTTCCCGTAACCTTGCTTCAGAACTTTGCCTTGGGCAAGTGGTTGAAGCTCACTTGTGGTGTTAAGTGGTAGGAAAATCAAATTGATGTTTTTGAGATTTACCTGTTTCGGGCACAATTGTCGACAAGCAAAAGTATTTTTCGGTCTTTCAATTCGATGTTCTACTCATTAAGCCATTGCACAAATCTATCTCCAGTCATCCATGCACGAGATTGAGAAAAATAAATGCAGGGAAGGTTCTTCACATTCTTAAAGCAACGTGGCTTAGCGTATTTTCCAATTACGAGCGGTTTTTCTTGTTCGTGCCTGTGTAATTCGTGCATACCAGGACCATTAGGCGTTGTTTGCTTAATTTTCCTCCGTGGCATTTTTGATTTTTTAAAACTAAAGATTTATCAGGCATCACTTCAGAAAACAACCCGAATTCATCCGCATTATAAATTTTTGAAGAATTGTAGCAAGAGGTGAGGGTGGACATTTGACTTTTCCAGTCGAATGTTACATTAGGATCTACTGAATTTGACTAACCACAAATTTGTTTGTACACGATAGAATGTCTGTTTTTAAATCTATCGAGTCATCCAGTTGAAGCGGTAAAGTCTGTTGACCGTCGGCCACTTGGAGGGTCTTTTATTGTAAAATTGGGCCACTTACCGGGATGTTGGAGCTCCTGGCTTGGACGAACCAACTTTTCAGAATCGTTTCTAGCTCTGCATATTTCGCGGATCGTATTTTTGTCTGGTTCCCTCATGCACCGAAATAAATTCACTCCGCTTCTTTAAAATTGAACGTTAAGTTGAAGCATTGATTGTTTTTTTTACGCCGCAAAATCTTTATAAGCGGGAAATGGGAGCATTATAACGAATAAAAGTACTATCGAAAATTAGTCGCTGGGACCGGGACCAAGAAAAAGAGTGTTGTACCCGGGAGCGTTATAACGAAGTTTTACTGTATGTACATATATGCAAGAAAAGTTCTCTGAGTAGACAGTCAATGTATTTTTAATTAAAAGTCCAAGGATAAAACATGTGACAGATGTTTGGAGGCTATGTTCTCATCGTTCTCAATGTCCGATGATGTGAGGAATCCCATTGTCACACCACATCACTATTCCAATTTTCCCATGAAAATATTTAAAATTTTGAAAATATATAACAACTAGCGGTTAAGCTTGTCCCTGCCAGGCAGGAAGAAAACGAATATATAAGCTAAAATGTTAAAAAATTGAATTTTTTTCGTCTTAATTCTCCGCCCACAGGCCAAAAATCAAAAATCCGGCTACGTTCGGATTTGGCCTAGGCATTTTACTATATGCATGCCAATTTTCAGCTTTCTAGCCCATCAGCGGGCTTCAAAAAGCTCTGGATAGACAAAAAAGAGGAACACACAAATAAGGAAATTATATATATAGATAAACTTCTTTTGAAAATATTTCAAATTAAATTTGTTTAAAATTAAAACCCCAAATCTCCCAATCGTACGAAAACATGTCAGCCGGCAGAGCACATAAGGCGAACATAGCCCCGATACGTCTGTCACATGTTTTATCCCTGGACTTTTAATTAAAAATATATTAACTGTCTACTAAGAGAATTTTTCTTGCACATTTCTCATCGGTCAAGAATCTACATTATCATATATTACATTATCGTAGTTTGCAGAATTAGGTACAATAGCATTATTGAAGCTATTGTCATAGTGTGCTTCAAAAAAAAAATGGTTTAATGATTTCCAATACATTTCTGTTTCAAACTAGAAAACTAGAATCTGCAATTTGACATAGATCATCTTTTGTTGTTGTGAGATACAATTTTCATAATTTTCTAACCTTAGAATCTTTGAAGGTGATTGCAAGGACTGTGGTGTAATTTAGTGACACTATATTACATCGGTAAACTCCTCACCATATAATTGTTTCATAATAAAATCGGTGACACGTGTTTCGCTAGCTCGATAGTTGATAAAAGTAGTCACCACAGAGCAACTAACTATACAAATCGGATCGATTGATGGCTTCACCTTAATTGTGTGGATGAAGTACTGTTGGAAAAACCTATTCGTTGCCAACGTATTATTGGTGACGATGGGATAAGGGATCGCGAATAGTATATACAGGTGTTTTCCAAGATTTTTGTACTTAATTTCCCTTTTGTCTGTATAAGTATCTGTACCCCCAAAGGGAGCCATTTCTAACAGGTTTAGAATAACTAGTGTTCATAGCTCATCGTGCCAATTTTATGGCCATTTACACCGAGGTCGTTATAATAGATGACATTGAAGACATAACATGTGCGCTCTATGCATGTGCTCTTTGCAAATTAGATTAGCAGGATCTGGATAGTTTAACTTTGTTGATGAATATTTGTAGTAGGGGCTGTCTTACAGATGCTTATATCACCGACGAAATGGAAAAATGTTAAAACATTTGAAAGTAATATCTAGTGATGTCACAATATGTTCTCTCTTTACGTCAACTGTTCAGTAATATAGAGCGTACACATTTCTGTAATCGGATTTTATGGTACAACAGCCAGTAAACGAGCCAGTTGGATAGTGAAAGATGTTAACTTCCTGTGGAGAGTAGAAAAAGAAAATGTTACAGATGTTGTCTGCGAATACCAAGGACACAACAGTGTAAAATGCAAACACTTTCGTAAGCAGAAAATTTTAAGTTTTACATTAACAATAATAATAATAATAATAATTATTATTATTATTATTATCATTATTAGTATGGTTTCAGCAATGTGACAGAATTACACCTTTATAAACAAGACAGAAAACTTTAAATGCCGGGCATCTCAACCCACTTACATTTTTCACTTTTGGGTTAAGGATTGAATTTTGAACATGGTTTTCCTTCTGATTCTTCGGATGTTATTAAGTCTCTGTGTCGATGTTTTCTTGGATCAAGGCTGTGCTCTTTTCCCACTTCTCATAACGTTTCTACTATTTCTCTTATTATAATTATTATTGTTATTATTATTATTGGTAGTCTGTCAGTGTTCAACTTTACTATGTGTCTGTAATTAATTATCTACTTTCTAATTCCTTGATGATTGGTTATTGTAAAGTCTTGTTGTATTTCTTATCTGCTTAATTTTATTTTCGGCGACACTTTTCTAAAGTAATTTCGATTATATTCAGTAATTATTCGTTTGTTTAGTGGCAGCCACGATTAATTTTTTACAGTGCAGTTACTTAATACTGGTATACTTAAGAATCAGTAATAATTGTAAAATTGTAGGAAATGGAAAAGTATATTAATGAATGACAAAAAATGCATCGATTGGTTTTATTTGAAATTAACTGGATTGTCTACGTAGAACAATGGTTTTGCGTAATTGTTTGTAAGCTCAAACACTAGATTTAAAAGAGTGACGAAATTATATATGTTATAAATTTACACATTAGGTTTTATTTTTTGGATATGACAACAATTGCCAAATTCACCTACAATCTTAAACCAAAGCTGCATTTCCGTATTATTATTTCTGTTTCATACGAATATCGTCGAGATCGTCCAAATCCCGAATTCCACAGCTTGTTTACGTTACAATAATCAAAACAAAACTTATCCACGCGGTTCATGCATTTTTTAAATAGCCTTTAACGCTCCACAGTAGCCGGCGCGGAGGAAATTCCATTAATAATGGAAAACATTCACACACTGTTTATGTATTATTCTTCTTTGTTGTGTACTGTGTGTGTAACAGAGTAAATAGTATGAATGTGATTTTTAAGAGTGCTGTTAGTTTTCTTCATATACACAAAATGCACCAATAATTATTTGGAAGAAAAGAGGCGATGTTGGTTATAACAAACTTTGTGCAATAATCTTTTCTCCTGATAACATTGTTTCATGAGTATGTATATTACGGGAGACTGGGGCTAAATGTCAAATTTTTGACAAATATTTAAATCCTCAATATATATATATATATATATACATATATACATGAACACAATTATCTTGTAGAGAAATTGGTTCTCAACAACTTTTCATGGTGAAGTTTGTGTGTTTCCACGAAAAATGCATGTTTCAACATATTTCTATCCTTCTGAAACCACTTTTTGAGAACTAAATATGTAAAGGGGTATGAAAACGAATTTTACACGAATACGAATTCACATCATTAGCAGATATTGCAAATTGTCACATTTAACTTCAATCGATCACAATGGAAGAAACCCGAAATCGATTGAATGTCACATTTACCGACAACAGCAATGGAATAATGAATCATAATCAGTAATTATAAATATCTCAAAATTGAATTTCAGTGCAGATCTGTACACAAATATTTGAAATAAGAAATAGAGACAATTTATTGAACACATAAACCGACAAATAAGGAGAGAAAGCAGAAGAAAATAAAAAAGGACCATTTAACATTGAGCCCGAAGGTATGTTTTGAGCTTTGACAACGATCACACAACTGATGACAATAAATATATAAAGAATGTTCAAAGATTCGTATTCACAATACATAAATGAACTAAGATACTTGCTTTGATGAGGATATGTCCGAAGAAACTCCGTTTCAGATAAAAATAAGGCAAAGCTGAACTTCACATTACTAAAGCCGTTTGGTTTCTAGTCAAGAAAGCTCTCTAAGGTCAAAATTTCAGCTTTATAACTGTTGACATTCAAAAGATAATGCAGAAATATGGTTTTGACTATTTAACATTTAGCCCGTCTCCCTTATTCTTTCCCATTTTAATTCTTTCTCCTAATTGAACGCCATTAAAATATTTGTCTTGTGTTTATTTACTAAAGAAGATAATTCTCTTTAAAGAGCTCTGTTTTAACGCATTCTGAACCAATCGTCGCGTCATCGGGACTATTTCAGACCATACGCGTGCTTAATTTTTAGTTCGAGATTTGTAGATTTTAGAAATGCTATTTTGTATATTCTCAATTCGCATAGTTTGTCATTAAATATAGATATGAGGTAGGTAGGTAGGTAGGTATGCTTAGAAATAACACACGAATAGATAACTTTACACAAATAAATTTGTAATTTAAAAATTAGATAGCACACTACTCATATTCTTTTATACGAATCATCCATGTTCTGCATTTTAAAATGTGCACACGTAGATATGTTTACTATACATATGTATGTATATTCGCAAGTACTCAAAAATTGTATAAATATTAGGAAACAAAAAAAGAAACTTTTTAACAAAGTGAAATGAGTCACGGTTACCCCTTTAGTGATTTGGGGTTGGCAATTGTAAGTATTCTTTTTAATAGGCCGGTCGTGCCAGAGGGGTTTCGTATAATAATGTGTAAAAGCTGCCTGGGGTAAAATTTAACTGAAAGTCTTTGTTTAAGTAACCGTTGACTATGTTTTCAGCGTACGCGTGGTAAAAAACATCAATTATGCTTTTCCCGCTTTTTATCAACACCGATATTACCTGCATTAAGGTAAACTGCCATCCTTTTCATTCTGTGTATGTATAATTTTGAATCATTAAACGCTTCCTACAGTTTAAAAGCATATTTTTGTATAATAAACACAGATATGAATTTATTTTCAAAAAAATTGCAAACAGGGAAATAACGATCTCAAAGTTAGATGTAAATATTAACAACAAACAAAATAAATATACGACAAACAAAATTAAACCAAATAAAATGAACTGGAATGAAATTACCGTTACCACATGTAGTTTGGGTAAAATCCGGATATTGTTTTCAATAAATAAGTTGTTTGAATCTATCTTCAAGTGAAAAATCATAATATTGTGGTCAAGGCTCAAGACCTTTGCTAAAGACCTGGGAATTCGGTGCTTTTTAGGACATTGTGCCATACCATTATTCGGTATGTAAGTTGAACGAAGGTATAGTTTCGGTATAGCCCTCGAAGATAAAGATTAGCCAGAGGGAGAAACAAATTTCAACTAGACTGTGAAAACAAAACATGAGCAAGATTCCTTCCTGAAGACCCTTAGGTTTAAGAATTTTGGCGTGATTATCAATTACGATAATGTAATGTAATGTAATAATAAAGAAAGAATCGGTGATAAGTCGAAATAACTAAGGGGCAAACTCATGACCGTAATTTTTTTATATACAAGTACAGGAGCGTACTCCTATTATAAGAACTTAGACTCTTGCTGTTGTCTGAACTTTTTCATAAAAAAGTGTGGATAATTGCTCTCACTCAAACATTTACTTTCTGTTTGGATGTGAAGAAGGCGGTGATACAATAGAAGCAACGCCAGGAGACCCAAACGAGCCCAAATATCTCCTAATTTTGATCTACCAAGTAACAAACATCAATTCTTTAACAACTTTATTATATTGTAACAATTAATTATAATAATTAAGATTATCTCCCGAACAATACTTAATAAAACTCATAAGAGAACATGTTACAATCTGCTGGTTTGAAGCAAGCAGTAAATGTTTTTTCGCTTGCGCGAAAATATAGAAAATAACACAGGCTTCTCTATTTTGCACTGGTTTAATAGACAGATGAATTAAGTCACATTCACAATAACTTTTTGCTGATTTTGTGTTTTAAATATTTGCACTGGGTTTTACGTATTTAGCTTGTATTGTATTTTGTCCATTTGCTTAAAGTATGTCTACCGTGTTTTTAATTCGGACGGCGAACGACAGCGGTTAGTCGTTTTATGTCGGTCTAGTCGGTTAAATATTTCTTTCACTCGGAGAAGTAAGAATCTACTATATGCTTATAAAAAACGTTTAATAGAACCGCGGCCTGTAGCCTAAAAAGTATTGCAAAGTTTACAAATTTAGGCTGCGTATCTTCGAAGACCAAAAGAAAAATGGGATAACGCGGTGGGAAAGATTATCCAAAAGAAAGGAAAAACATGGGCAGAGGCAAAACAGCTAGCACAAGACAAGAAGAAATGGTCTGCATTTGTTTATAGCAATACGTAATAAAATGTATTACTGACACCCAATTGGGTATAGATGAATTATCGATTATATATATATACAACTTCGAAGACAGTCTGAATGTCGTGTGTAAAGCACCGGCGCTTGTTCAATACGATTCTAGTTTGCAGGTCCTTTTACTATGCTCTATTCAACACAACCCTTACCTTTACCTTATTAGTGAGCGGGCGGTGGAAAGTTATTCATACTAGTTGGTCGGCAAAATCCAAAAGCAATTGGTGCAATGGATTGTCAATATTCCGTCTGCAGAAGTCACAGATGACCGAATATGTCCGAACATTTGTCGCCAGCATTTAAAGACACAATGTAGGCGCTTTCAGAATCAGAAAATTAAGCAATTCTAAATATACTTCTACTGTACATATAAAGCACGAAGTAAATTTTAATTTTAAAATATGAAATAATACGATAATTATAGATGTAAATATGGGCATGTACATGTAAACAAATAAAAAAGTTGATGTTGCGTTGCATTTCTATATAGCGTCTTTAAGTCTTTAACAGAATAACATGTTCAGTACAGCCAAAAACTAATAAGCATATACAAACATTGTCAGATACTTAATAGCAAAGAAGGCACACTTACACATGAACAAACGAAAGCAGGACAAAAGCTACAGGGTGGTATTAACTTACCTTCCTCATTTAGCGAATTCAGATGAAATAAAACGAAAAACGAAACCTGTTTCTACTGTCGAGAAAGACATTAGACGCAGTATTTATTAAATTAAAATAGATATTTTCATTATTTAGTAAAAGGGAAAACTTCATTCTCTTACATGCCAATTTTTATGAAGATATATTTAAATTGTTGGTACAGATTATTAAAATGTGTTGTTGCTTAAGCAATCATTTTATGCTTCAAAAGTAAGTGGTATTCGAAAAATAACAAATACGTTAACCAGACAATACTTGTTTTGTTTTCAAATAGGATCGCCGGAGCCTATCCACTAAGAGTTATTTATTTCAATGTTAGTAAATGTTTACAATACACTTGCCATTGGTTATTTCTTCCATTGGAGCAGCAGTTAGCACAGGCTGACTTAATCTTTCCATAATACCAGTCTGTATCTCCGCAGATCTGGCAAGTTCCAGTTGTATGTATCTTGCCGGATATGCAAAGCTTTGTCTCGGCTGACCTTCACTAACTACTCGTGGAACAACAGTATTCACATAAACGAATATGCTTTTTATGGGATCATGTGTTCTAATGATGTTAAGTATGAAATCAAACGTAGACTTGAAATGTATGTGTAAGTCCACGGAGATAGAGGCTGAGGGACCTAGTCCGAGGAAGGAACAAGCTCCAAAAAATTGCGACTATAAACTATAATTTCAGTTGATTTTTTTACTAATTATTTATTATAGCCATACGTCACCACTCAGCAGTCTTATAGATTTTAATTCAGTCCAGCAGGAAATTTTTGTTTTCTCTCTCTATTCATATCAGTCTCATACTATTTTCAAGTTCGATATTAAGTCATATTGTAAAGAAAGGGTCTTTAAGACGTATATAGTATGATACTATTTATTAATTTTATTACTTTGACACGGCTTTCACTGTTTCGGTTAGCTGTTTTCTTTTTTCAAATTCAATGAAAAGCGAATGCGTAGGAATTTCATTTTCATAATATCGCATCATAGTTTGTCAATATATATGGTTGGTCTAATGTTGATCAGTTTTGTTTTTGTGAAAACCATATAGATATTCTTGGAAAGTTCTTTCTCCAATCTTCTTCTTGTTAAATTCTGAAACTTGGAAAACCTGTGGTTTAGAACAAACTATGCTTATGACGCCTATTTGGATATTCCCAAGTACCTATCTTGATAAGTAAATTAACTGTCAATAAAATGCTACTTTTAGAAAGAGTTAGCCAAGATTTCTTTATAGTTTTTCTGAGAATAAACTATCAATGTATAGATGTCAGTGTATGCTTTATATACCTAGGAAAAGTTTATAGATTCTGCTGAATGTGCAAGTTTTTCAGGTATAAGGGTACATAAGGATTTATGTCATCAACGAACTTTCAAGTTGTTGTTGCCCTGTTTCTTATTTATTCTTTTGCTTCCTAGACTGGAGTTTTTAAACTCTTGCTTTATATTATATATTATATATATTATATTTTCTCCTTTCCATTATTCTTCTTTCCCGCTTCCTTCCTTATTCTGTCGTTACACATATTCTTATCCTTTTTATTTCTACCCTGTACTCTCGTTTCTTATACACGTTTCGTTATTAGCCCTCTGTTATTTTTCATCTATTGGTTTAAGCGGAAGTTTTTATCTGAAGGTCTCACTTCTTATTCGGTCTGGCTTTGTTTTGCCCTAGATTTTCCGCAAGAATCTTATTTTCATGGCTTTCATTTTTGATTTATGTCTTTCTGGTAAGGTCGTTACTGTATATTATGCTAGCATTCACTCCCATTTTATATTACCTCTACTTTAACTTGTTTTGGTACTTCTCCTTTGCCCAGAAATGTATGCCTCATCATATTTTACATTTTTCCTGATTTGCTCATTTTCTTTTAATTCTATGTCTATTGTCCATTGCTTTCCAATACAGAGTCTAAATATTCAAAGCAATCAACAAGCAATCTTTTTCCATTTAGTGTTATATGATTTTTGATTAGATTATTATGCTCTTCGTTTTTTATATATTTATTTTCATATTAATTTTTTCGAATTTTGTATTCAAGATCTCTAAGTTATATTGTAGATTTCTTTCTGTATCCGCAATTATCGCTATATTGTCAGCAAACATTAATTCGTTTAGTTCAGTTACTTTAATTTTACAATTGCCAATTGGCTTTCTGATATTTTTCTTGCACAATTTTATGGTATAAAAATCAGAATACGAACTCAAGAGGGCTTTGAATTGACTTCTAGAGTAGTGAGGGTAATAAAACGTGTTTTACATTTTTAAATTGTTATCAGTTACAATATTCACTGCTTTCATGTTAGATTTCAGAGAATGAAACACATATGCATGTCTGCATTTTATATTATTGTTCGCCTCGGTTCTCGTTTAAAATTTATCGGAATGGGTTATGCTATGCATGTACATACATAAAAACATAAGTTGGATAACATAAATCGATATAAATATTTACAGTTTGTACGCAAAAGTCCACGAACAATAAAGAGTTCATTGTAGAGGATTGATATGTCAATTCATCTCCGTTGATAACGGTCATTAAAAGGTTCAAGGCCGGTTTTACATTTTAATGAATATAATGAAAAATATTTTTAGACGCATTGTGCGGAAATAACTGTAATGCTTCTACTGAATCATCTGTGTCGGTAATCTACTATTCGTAATCTAAACGCTATGTGTGATATGCGGCAATTCTGGAGAAATTTAGCTCAGAAATAAATGTTGGTCTTTTCCAGTATAGATCGTATATAAAGCAGATTAAATTTATAATAATTACTTAAAGGCCTAATAAATACAAAAGATATAATCCATATACCTACAAATCGTCGATAAATCAATTTAATACAGTTCATTTCATTTGAATGGGGATAGTTTTTGCTAGTTCGATTAATTTCCCTGCTACCTACAGCAATTCAGGTGTTTTGACTATAAGAATATGCAATGTTTTTCATAGATGAGAGGTCACAGGTTCATCAATATAGTGGTGTATATTTACTAATTACATTGGTGATTCTAACAATAAGTGAATTAGTAGATACTAGAATTTCGGGGAAGTGTTTATTAGCGATACTTGAACTATTGTATATGAAGAATACAAACAGTCCTAACAATGTGAACATGTATACGAAAATGAGTCAATAATCGCAATATAGCTATTAATTTTATTTTAATAAAAATATGAATGTTTCAACATAGCCGCGGGCCATCCACACACTGTTTCCGTCAATTTGTGATTCGATGTGAACCGACGTTTCATTTCAAGGAGCGAAATCAAGGCTATATGCAGGGTGAGTTAATACGTACAATTTAAGTTTCTAGAAGGTTTTGACAGTATGGGCAGCAGACTTCTAGGCACACAACACCTTTAACTTCAGTCCACACCATCAGAGATCTCATGACCCTTGATTGTATAAGCCCGGGATATATGGGGTTTGTATATGTCTCGTGGATATGATCAAGTCCTCATAAAAATGAAGACAGGTGGACATATGTGTCTATGCGCACATAAAAATAGTAAATGTGAACATTTACTACAGATCTTATATATCAAAAATTTTAGTTGCTAGTTAATATGTTGATAGCAATCACCATAGAAACAAATGCTGTGTTTATACAGTATTATATTTTACTGGCGAAGTTTTTACGAAAACGATATAAAATTACCTTTATAACCCGAAAAATAAGTATTTACATAAGTCACGAATTATATATACATTTAATTATTTATAATAGAGTGCAAGCTAGAATATCGAACGCGTTAATATGTATACTTAACTAAGAGGTCGAGAATCATAGATAATTTTCACTATATTAACCTTAATTCTTAATTTCAACAAAGTGGAAATCTTAAAACTCACCCACTCACTATGTAGTAAAACTGACTATAAATGTATTATGTATTCCCTCTTTATACACAGCATTCCTATCTAAATCTATGTTCTTGATAATGGATCATAGACGGTTACTACTTATGAAATACCGGTGTTACAAAATGCATTTATGTCCTTTATTCTTGTATTTTGAAAAATAAGGACAGTGCTGATAATGGTTTCAAACAGGAAGATACACAAGATATTCAACATATCCAGGTCTATTACGTATACCCATTTAAAGAGTCTTCATGATAACAAGAACAAAAAAATTGAGACCATAAATTGATTGTTCGAGAGAATTAGTATGGTTGAGATAAATATCTATTTATTAATACTTTTATGGGTGATAAATGCCTGTTGTCTGAAGCATATACCATACAAGTGTTAATCAACAGAATTGATGAATGTTAATTTATTGGTTTCCTCTTAATCAATAAATAATAGATTCGGCTATAGGGAAAACTTCGCACCTCTTATTAATCGAATTATAATGTCTAACATAGAACGAAGTGGCAATAATGAATAAAGTATCTAATAAAGTATAATGTACTTCAAAATAGATACAACAAATGTACAATTTAGTATAAAAATTAGAGAATTTAACTCCGTGTTGGGAAGTCTAAAATTATTACACACTAGAATTAGCAGAAGAAAGAATAGATAAAGATTGTAATACAAAAAATTGAGACAATATTTTATTGCTGCGGAGAAATGAAGAAATATACGTAAATCCTATTCAGAAGAATCACTGTCTTGAAATAAAAGCAAAATGAAATGAATGCAATTAAAATGTTATTAAAATATTTTGCTCATTTTCTACTGGAATAACTAAATCCGAAATCCGAAAAGCTGTTGGAGAGAAAGTGTGCAATAGACATGGAACTAGAAATGCATCTGAATTCGTGGATTTTTCAAGAGGATTTAAAGTGAAATAATAACATCTACTTCAAAAAACGGAAAAGCTAAAAAGTATTTGGATTAGCCTTTACCGACTACCGGCATAAAATAAATTTTACACATTGCTGTGATCAATTAAAAATATGCTGATTATTGACGAGTGAAAGTAAAATACAATTTTAAATATAAAAACTAAAGAGCATGCAGCTAGGAACAAAGGGACAAATATCGTGTGTAACGAAGATCGAGGAAAAACTAACAAGAACTTCCGAGGTTTCTGAATCTGCTACCCATCTTGAAATTGAACTGACAATGAGTACAAGAAAACTAGAAGTAATTTGAATAGTGTGTAACTAAGAAAGAATTTATCTCATATAAAACGCTAAACTAAAAAGAGAAAGTATAGCGAAAATGAGAGAAAACAGCAGAGCAAAGGATTTATCTAAAGATCCATGTCGTCCAAGCTGTTAGCAAGATCTTATCAGTGAACATCGTGTAATTAATATGAAATTTGTGTTGGCTATGATTCAGTATCAGCAACATTTGTGGCATATTTGTACAGAGTTGAAAGTGACAGCACTGTTTCTTCGTTTACAACTTGGGTGTATTTTAATTCCATTGCTTCTTGTATGAGTGTGACAGCACCGATAGGAATAATTGTTACGTTAAAAAAGACTGCATCGAAAGCATTGACTGTAGGAGGAGAAACACGTTGTGAGTCCAGCACTAGTAAAATCTGCCATAGATTAGACACACTAAGATAGGTTTAATAAAAATCGTTAAAGTAATGAATCTTGATGGGACTGGATTTCACTTTGTTTCTAGCGTCTTCAAAATTATAAAGCACTTAGATGTAATATGTCACTAAAGATCCACTTTTTAGATTTTCATCTGGATTTTGCCCTACCAATCTTGGAGCTGTGGCTGATAAACATGGAGAACGCTTTCACCATGAAATATCCACCACGATACCAGAAAAAAGTCCAAGGATGCTGGTTGACTACTGCTGGAATCTCAAGATTGATACAGCGAACTGCACTAGAAAATTCAAAATACACAGATTTTCAGCATATAGAAATTGCAGGCATCATCACAAGGATTTGTAATTATAATAAAAAATGATAATTACAAAGAAAAAAACTATAGCGAATGGAAGGAAACATTTACATATTTGAAATATGCGTCAAAAGTACTATAACACTTGACATTCTTGTAACAAACAAGAAACGAAATTTTGTTGTCCTGTGTTATATCACTTGTCCTTATAATATCCACCCATACCAAGTTAATTGGGATTGCTGATTGAAGGCTACTTTGCCATAAACTTTATTTATTTATATTACAGTATATTATTTATTTTTATTGCGCCTTGTAATGTCATCTTTTAGTGTAACGAGTTTATCTAGGATTTCCATTTGTTTGAGTCTGTTTATTTATTTTACTGTTTTTTTCTGGTGTAAGTTCTTTTTAAATTCACTAATTGTAAGACATTTGTATTGAAATGTTGTGTTTATAGAATCCTATTATCGTTTGTTTTAAAGTAAAAAGTTCCTCTCTGTAACTTCCTTCATTTTCTGGAAAGTACATACTTTACATACAATTTTATTCTTTTTCTTAATAGTGATGACAGTATTATGAATGTAACATTTAGTAGGATAATATCTCTGAATTCTCTTCAGGTTTCAAGACTGATTTTAATAATAGACATATCTTTCGGATTTTGTCATGTGTTAGTACTTGAATTCATCGTTTCTCCAAACCATGCTGTCATCTTCTCTCTGAAACTCTAATACCGTTAAATGTCAATAAGTTATTTTTCATTTCTTACTTTCTATAACTTTCCCTGTGTAATACGGGTGCATTCTCGTTTAGTATTCTTTAAGCACCTTTTCTTGTTCTTTGTTTTGGCTCATTTGTTGCACCGGTTAAAATTTGGTCAAAACATTGCTTCCATTCCTTTAGCGTCTCATCATTTTAAATATAATTTTTTTCTTTGTTTTTTTTTAATAGAGTTATTATCTATTTTCTTTGGTATTCGTCTTCCATTCCCCTTTATTACTTTTTATCACTAACAGTTCAATTAAACAGCAACACTACAGTTAGTAGCTATATTTTCAGAACGCGCAAATAACGTTGCCGGATAAACTTCGTAGTGAAAATACAACTACATATACAGTCTTGGCCAAAAGTATTAGGCACCCCTCAATAATATTACTTTGCATCTTTACTATTTGAACAACGGACAAATATTGTGACACCTGTGTCACAAAACATATGCGCAGCAGAAGCTAGTGGCCATAAAACACCTGATATATAAAAATAAAATATTTTGTTTTCGCGGGCTTTCTTTCTGCCCTGTTTCTGCTTTCTCTATTCTGAATGTTTTGTCAGCCTACATTTGGTAGTATTAGCGTGAAGAAGATTATAAACTTATAGCTTTGTGATAAATTTCAGAACACATTTATTTTAAAATGTGGAAAAGAAGCGAAATTAGCTTAGAAAATCGTGTAAAAATCCAACTTTTACATGAGCAAGGAAGATCACAAAAGAGATTGCCAAGTTGGTAAAATGTTGGCGCTGCGCAGTGCAATCAGCCATGAATTGGTTTGCGGAGACAGGCTCTCACGCTAATAAAACATAAACAGGCACAAAACGCGTGAGTACGAACCGTCAGAACAGAAATGATCCGTGAGGCTGTGAGAAACAGGAGAAATACTTCTTTGGAGCTTACTGTGGCTTTGTGTGAAGTGACTGGGAAGTCAATAAGTGCTCAAACTCCAAGAAGAAGGCTAGCACAAGTAGATTTAAAAGGCTGTAGAGCCAGAAAGAAGCCATGGCTCTCCGAAGATAATAAAGGAGAACGGCTTCAATGTGCTCTGCGACCTCAACAACGGAGGAGGATTGAGCCAAAGTATTCTGGTCTGTTGAATCAAACTTTGAGGTTGTTTGTACAATACCATTATTGTGTATGACTGTCACGTTCAGGAAATTTAATTAGCCATTAGACTCCTTTCCATATGTAAATTTTAATCTATTATATCTCATCAATACTTTCCTACGGAACACTTGTAAAAACCTACACTAGAATTTAGTTTTGCCGAACAATTTTGCTCTAGCCGCTGATAATGGAGAACCGATTCCAGTACCGAAAATTTGTTTATACATATATATGTATATATATATATAATATAATTTTAAAGGAAGTACATCGACCGTACCGGTTAGGAGAAAATTATTGGAGAACAAAAACGAAGATATTGTACGAAAATATAATAATTAATTAAATGTATATATATAGGAAGTAAGAAAAGGATTAATCGGGTCAGCGGTCTGTAGTGGTCCACTACGTACAATATCTTCGTTTTTGTTCTCCAATAATTTTCTCCTAGATACTTTTCTTTGTCCTATTTCTTTATATTCCACGTATACTTTTTTTCTGGCTCTTGTTTACTCCAGATGGCTTCAATATTCGTTGTATATTTCTTGCAATTTTTCGTTTTGCAAGTAATACTTCACTTCTTGACTAGTTCTCTGCTGTTTATTCTGTTTCAAAATTTTAATTTCACTTCTACCAAAATATTATCCCAAGTAGTTACTTATATTCTGATAGGTTCTTATTTTTGTATTAATGTTCATTTTTAATTAGTACATGATCAAATAAAAGGTGGGTTACGTTAATCATTGAATTATCGGAATATGACAAAAGTAATGTGGGAAGACAAAATCAGCGATGGTTAAATGGTTTCAGCGTCCTGAATACAATTTGGTGGACAATAGCAAGTAACCGGGGGAAAGATATGGTAGACTCAACTATATAGGGGTAGATTTAGGTAATTATGCTATAAATTCGCTTATAATTTGCAATTGTAAATTCTAACCCAAACAGTAAAAAATTTTGATAATAAAATGTAATCGGACGTACATCCGATGAATTAGAAACATATTCTGCGAATATTCTGATAATTTCAAATCTTTACGTATATACTATCAAGATTATTTTTTTTTATACAAACAAATAGATTTACATTTGGCATTTTCGAAATTTACAATTACCATTAAAACTAATAAATTTTTGTCAATAAAAACTAATCAAAATGTGGTTTGAATATATATTTATAAGAGCACAAGGCATCTGCTAATTATCTATATTTTTTAGGATGTGTCCATACAAATATTAAAATAGTTTGAGAAAAAGTATGTTACGAAAGTATGTTTTTATGCGATTAAAATAAAATTCTTAGAAACACATAGCAGACGCAATGTTAACGTTTTTGCATGGAAACCGTAAACTTCCTTCAGTTGCACCACTGGTCCTTCCTGTCTGTCGTTTTAGTGGAAATTTCACGTCCGTATTCTTGCTCGCGAATTCTTTCCTTTTCTAAGATTTCTTTCGCCGAAAATAAACGTGACTGGTTATTGAATAGACAGACATCTGGATATTTGATTCCTTCGAGTTCTCAAAAACCACGAAGAGTACTATATTCTTTATTATCGTTATGCTTAAAGCGCAGATGTGTATATATTAGGTGTAGATCGATAAAACGCATTTCTAACTGATATTGCAGAAGGTAGTTATATTGAAGTAGTAGTACTTGCTAGTGGGAAACCGGCATCAGTAGTATAAACGGCGGTTGCTATAAAGCTCCCCCATAGCAACGCGTTCTTCTGTCGACTCTAGGGTGGGTGAAAGAGGGTTTGTTTAGCCCGGGAGTTGGGGTAGGACATGGAACGTCGTCCTACGCATATAAACGTCCGCTTTATCGATCCATGACTCTATGCCACCCTCTCACTTGGGACCCAAAAGAAAATAATCAAAATGTTTGATTGGTAATCACTCGCCTGAAACAACTGTTGAGTTGACTGCGGTTTGAGTTCCGCTTTTATATATTGGGCCAAACTCGAAAATGTGCTTGTTTACGCGTGTTTTGTATATGTACATTCATGCATCTATTAATGATGGATCGATTTTCAGGTGGGATATACATACGTGTATAATAAATATGTATGTATGCATGTACATATTATAGTGTTATTAATAACAAAAATATACGCCTAGGTTAATTTGGAATATTTCTTTATTACGATTATCTAGTTAGCAATGTTGTTCACTTTGTAATTCTTTATTAATTCAAAATAATAATCATAACAGTTAATGATAATCACTTGACTGTTATTCTTCAAAGCAAAAGAAAGAAACCTGAATAGATATACAGAAATGAAATAGTAAATTTTCAGCAATAGATGCAAAACTGTGACGAAGTAACACCAGTTAACAAATCACTTTATAATTCAGTGTTTTGCAATTTATTTTTGAGCTACAGCTGTACGCTTTTCTAATAACCTATCGCTGTTGTAATTATGTCTGAGTTTCTTCATACTCCTATATCTTATTAGTTATTACTAAAGGCCGGATAATATGCAGTTTGCATATATTTGCATATTTGCATATTTGCATATTTTGTAGTAATTCCGCATATTTGAAGTATCCGAGTTTTATTTATTTATTGGATGTAATTTATTATAGGATAGGCATTACTAAAAATATGTCGTGGTTGTAACAAACAACGAGTTAAACAGCCCTCTTCAAATTAAAAATAGTATTCTATGAAGCCTCTTCTCGATACTTTTCCGATAAGCGCTTCCAAAAATTTATTAATGCTGTTGCCATGCATCTAGACCGGGACAGAATTCAAGGAAAAGCTAATTCCCTGAAACTTCTAAATAAATACAAAAATACATTTTACCAGAAAATTAGGAGCACAGGTGTTTCTTTGTTATTCGGAGAAATTTATTCCCATATTCGAAAGCAATCTTATTTATTTTAAATGTCATTTTACGTTGTTTTTTTGAAGTGTAAATTTGTGGGTTGTTATTAATTATAATAGCAAAACTGCCGAAAATAGCGACTGTGCCTGGATAGATTGCACCTTATTCAGAATTGCGTATGGATGGAGAAAAAGTGTTTTGCGTAGCATGCAGGAAGATTGTAGGTAAAATTTAAGTTTATTTCCTCTTATTAATCTATAGTTTTTAAACGATGTTTAACAAAATCATCAATACAACGCTTCGACAAATAATTTTATTTTAAAATTTTATTTTAAAATGAATAAAATGAGATGTATATTTCATGCGTATTTTTCGCATATCATCAACACAATACGGAATATTTGATATTCTGTATTCTGCTGATGATTTTTAAATAAAAATCATTTCAAAATAAAATTATTTGTGGAAGCGTTGTGTTGGTTATTTTATTAAATGTCGTTTATTCCGATTGCTTCGCAAACTCTTACACATTAGTTCTTTATTACTCCTTTATCTTTTACTAACACTTATTTTATAAGAAAACAACTGGTGATGTGATATCTTTTATGCAGGTTACAAGTGAGAGAAAGTTTCAAGTCGACCAGCATATTAAAACTCCATCCCATGCTGCAAAACTATCAAAGATGAAATTGGCGAAGAAGGGTCAGCAAACATTACCGCAATGTTTGCCATCAACCTCCAAAAAATCGGAACAAGAACAATTTAACGAAAATTTGTGCCTAATGTTTGTGTCGGCAGATATTCCACTACATAAAATAAACAATTTAAATGTCCAGTTATTTTTGCAACCGACGAGAGCACCTTAAGAAAAATTATATTCACCGTATCTATGCAGAAACATTGAGTAGCATTAAGAAGGCTGTGCCAAACAATTACCTTTACATATGCGCAGATGAAACTACTGATAGTGTGGGCCGACACATAGTTCATGTAATGATACATATCCTTAACGTATCGGTTCCAGCAAAATCTTATTTAATTTCATCCAAACAGTTGGAAAAGGCAAATAATTTGACAATTATTATGGATCTTGATAGCGATACACAATCGGTGCTAGACGCCTGAAAGGTGTATTCAAGTAAAGAAATACCTCAACAGTTGGCGTTTATTAAAGCCAACTACAGTTTTATTTCCACTTCTATATTGCAATTGGAAAAACAATATATGTCGCTAATTGAGAGCGTTGAAATAATAAACAAATTTGAAAAGTTATGTTTTGATGTTAAAGGAAGGGTGGGAAAACCCGTGTATGAAAAATTTTTAAGTGTCAGAAAAAATAAGGGTTTTAAAAAGCTAAAGGATATTGCTAAAACCTTGTGTGGTGAGTCAGTAGAAAATATTGAGTTGACAATAGAGGATATTTCTAATTTGAAATATCCTCCTATAACAAGCGTCGACGTAGAACGAACCTTTTCAATACATAAATACATGTTATCAGACAAGCGCTACAATTTTTTACTGAAAACTTTGAGAAATATGTAATTGTAAATTGTTTTCATAGTTAATTATGTTGTAAAATGTTATAAATAAACTTATAGTAAACATAATAGAATATTTTTTTCTATAGTATTATATTTTCTAGCATTACTCCTATTTTTTATCTGCATATTTTTCATAAGAAAGTGCATATTTAGGCCAAAACATCTGCATATTTATGCGTATAATTCCACTTTTTTTTGCATATAATCCGGCCTCTAGTTATTACCATCCCCGGTCTCACTTTCTTTATTACTGATTGTATTAGTTTCTATTTATATCGGGTGTTTTTTAGCGGTATAAAACTTGAAATGAAATAGAACAAGAATCGTAGTGATGGCCATGGCTTTAACAGAAAGATAATTTTATGCCACTAGAGTTTAAATATGATGTTGGGCATGTGGGTGCCGCGGCTGGCTCGAATAAAGTGCAATATGGAATCTAACTTTCGATCACTCTGTCGAGTGGCTGCGACCATATATCAATATCGCGGCGAATTGGCATAGACTAGCGGCTCCACATATCTCCACAGAAAATAATCCAAAGGTGTTAAGTCACACAACCTTGGGCCCCAGTTCAGAGGTCCATTACGCAAGATTATGAGCTCGTCGAATGGTTCCTTCAATAAATTGATTATGGCGTTCGCTGTGTGGCATGTTGCTCCATCTTGTTGAAACCACAGCTTGTCCACATTAAGGACATTCAATTGGGGAACGAAAACCTTAGTATTCATGGATTTCTAGCGTTCTCCATTGCCTGTAACATTCTAGATGGTATCATTTTTAAAGAAATACGGACAAATAATTCCTCTCCCCATCAATTACACCAAACAGTGACCTTTTGTAGATGTAACGGCGTTTCAATAATGGCTTGTGGACTTTTTTGTTGACGACGTCATTCAATCAAAAGTGAACCTCATCGCTGAGCAAAATTTTGTGGTGAAAATGAGGATTATGAGTAATCTCGTTTTCGACAAACGACGCACACCATGGTCAAGCGACTCCAGTTCTTGCATGGGCTGGATCTTGTAAGCTCGTTAACCAAGATACTTCCGCAAAATCTTCCATAAAGTGGACGGACACAATTCCAATTGCTGTGCACGATGACGAATCGACTTACTCGGTCTTCCTCAATACTCCACAGCAGCAACGGCTTTTTCGGTAAGCACTCTACGTCGTCTCTGCGGGTGGGTATTATCAATTAGAGTATGCGTGGTGCGAAAACGATCCAAGGTTATTTGAATTACTGTATCGTATGGACGATCATGTCGGGCGTAAAATGGACGTAGGGCACGGTAGGTTTTGAGAACTGAACCATGGTTTTCGAAATAAATGCACAATTTGCAGGCGTTGTTCCGGTGTAGGTCTATTTATAATAAAATGACACACCAAATTGAGTATGAATCAGCTGTCGGCTGTAAAATTGGCTGATGCTGGAGAAAGTGTTAGCGATTCGAAAACAAGCTTTAAAAAAACCCGATATTTGTTCTACATATTGTCTACATTTCTGCTACGTGGTTAGTAGAGGTATCAGTCACTAACTATTTTTTTCTGTTTTAAATCTATTTGCAATAACTGTACCTTTCCTATTGGCATTCCTTGCTTTATCTTTTCCCAGGGCAATTCTTCCCTCTTGATATCTCCTTCTTCGCGATGCGTCACTTTAGCTTTATTGATTTCCATTTCCATTATACCGATTTGGATTGAGTTCTTTACACATTTTTTTAACCCCTTGTGATATAGATCATTTACTCAATTATTCAAGCAAGTACAGTTAAATTTGATTATTTAGCTTCAGTTTCAAAGTCCAGGTTATATCCTTGAATGTAACTTTCAAAATTAATGTATAATTCACATTAATTTTGAATGCATAATTTTGATTTAATTTCTTGTTCATGTGATAAATGTTTGTGGTTTCAATAGTTTTTGAATGCTGTATTCACGGCTACTATCGTCAAATACCAACTGCAATTAAGTGAAAGCACCAATAATATTACAGATTAAATAATAGGATCCATTATAACCTATGGAGAACTACTTGGTTCGATTTAGCACGAATGGGGACTGGTAGGTTTATTGCTTTGAAAGCAATGCAACGTGGTCAGCACAGAAGGTTATTATCACCTCGGAAAATTAACTCCAGGTGCTCACTTTCACATGCCGAGTGTACCAAAAGGGCGCAAAATGTCTTGTCAATGTGAGAGTCGAATCCATTATATCTGAATTCGCGATTTAGTGACCAGTATACACGGTATTCCTGTTAAGAATTGTCTTTATCTAGTCTGCGCCTTTCCGTAACACGTTAAAACAAAATGTATTTTGACAGTAGTTGTTAAATGTCAATGATATATATGTCAAGATTTACCGCTTACCTGCTGTACATATTTATATGTTTCACATATTAAAAAGGCAATAGTAAATTATACTGGTAGTATATTGATTTATTCCATACAAAACCCTAAAAATTCCATCCAACTGGTTTATTGGAAGTTTATTATGTACCAGTTTTAAACAGAATGCTATAGTTTTTATTAGACTTTTGTATTAAACACATTAAAATAAGTAGATTCTTATTTTGCTTCCCTATACTTACATAGAACCGTTGTTCAGTTACTTCAAATTATATCTCTCCTCCTGTTTGGACACCGGATGTTTTAGAACTAGTTATTTCAGCCAATATTGAAACAAAGTTTCTTAAGAGATGATATTAGTTTCTTGTCCGGTGCGGAATTAATTGCTAATATTTCTTCGGAGTTCTGAAAATACATCAGCTGTGACTTTGCAGATTCCGTCATCGACGCCGTCTGTTTCTAGTTTTCCGTTGTCTCAGCTGGCTGCAACACTGCCTCTAGGATATCATGGTCTGTGAGTTCTTCACAATCATCTGCGACAACCCATTCGTCCACATCACTTTCGTTCATGTGCTCACATCCAGGAATTCTATGGACCATATCTAGAAAGTTTTCAAAACTTTCTGTTTCTTTTTATCATCTTCTTTCCCCATCATAAAGTTTTCTCCAGCATCTTTGAAGCGTTTCATTTTTAACTTTACCCCAAGCCCGCGCACACCAATAAATCACGTGTTTCATGTTAATTGACTTCAGCGCTTCATTAATCTCTTTATTTTGCACTTCGCAATCTTGTAGGATGGTTCGCAACAACATCCCTCGATAGTGTCCTTTAAATGTTTCTATTACACCTTGATCGAGAGGCTGAATGAGGCTGGTAACATTTGGGGGAAGAAAGCGAACAACAATATCGCTGCTTTTTTATCCACTGGGATGTGTGGGCGCATTATCAATTAACAAGATAGCTTTCCTTGGCAAACTTTTACCGGCTAAAAACTTCTCAACATTTGGTCAAAAAGCCATTCTTCAAACGGATCAGAGGATATCCAAGCACTTTTTTGTGCTCTATAAAAACACGGCAAAGTATTTGGCGCAATATCCTTTAATGATCGAGGTTTCTTCGACATGCCGATGCACATCGGTGGCAGCTTATGAGTGTCAGAGGTATTTGAAGTTAATGGAACTGTTATGAAAAATAACAGTGGCGTTATGAGTTGGAGGGGGAGTCGAATCATTTCATGAGCGTGTTATTCATCTCGTCGCCACACCGATGAGTCATACAAGCACGCTCTGCTCAGTGACAAGAGGGGTGGCGCGGTGTGTCGCTGTTTATAATAATTTCGCTAGTATTTATATACATAATTACTCATGAAACCGTTTCGGTTGACCCGGGTTTCCGTTAACCCGAATTCGGATAACTGGGGCTCTACTGTAACTCAAGCTTTCATGGAAATACACTATGTAGCAAGAATTATTTCCAAGTGGATACCTTAACCACCGGTTGTGTGTGCGCAAGTGGACAGACAGACTAACGAGAGAGATAGAGAACAATGGCCGCTGGCCTGTCTCACTAATGTGTACTGTGCATTTTTCTATTTAGTTTTACCTTAGCTTTGTATATTTTATTAAATAATGTGATCAACATTTGAATGGCGATTTAGTCCTACATAAAGAATTGGCGCCCAACTTAAGGCCTCTTCAACGTAAACGAAGTTTTGTTTATGCAAGAGTTAGAAGAACCAGTTTCCCGCCTTCCATGTGCTATCCAAGTGTGAATAAAATAAGCAAGGTTAGAGGTAAAGAATTAAAAGAAGCAAAACTCTAAGTACTGCTTTTCAAGTCTTAATTGCGACAATGTATTCTCACGTGAATCGTGCGTGCACTTCAACAATAGACTTGCTAATTTTTCAAAAATTGTGCATTTGTCTATGAATACGATCGTAGAAGTATTTATACGGCCTTTTATCACATTATTATTCGGTATAAGAATGGACTCTCAGTGGATATTTCATGTATTTAGTGCATGCGCATAACTATATTACTCGAACTATTACGTTGTGTTCGTTATAATTGAAAGCTATCTATAGTGCGTTTCATATGGACATAGTCTCTACACACTCCTATAGCGCGTTCAGCATGAACTTTTGTAAAACATTTTAATGAACTTTCAGACCTTTTGTGTGCACTATACGCTCACAAACATTCAGTTACATGAGCTATAATTTAAGAAATAAGCTGAACGATACGTGCCGTGAGGAATCATCAATTTCTAAAATGCCAAATCCGGTGTTGATGACACCAGAACAGCTTTAAGCTCTCAGCAATGGAATGACTCAAACCCTAGTTACTACCCAAGCTCAAACCCCATCACCAATACTCAACGGGAATTTTTCGAACTGCGCTTCGCGATTCTCTGGTAACAGAAGTGAGGATGTTGAGACTTTTATGAGGGCTATTAGCGTTTACAAAGATTGCGTAAATATTTCGAAAGAAAATGCAATCCGTGGTTTACCCATGTTGTTTGACAGTAATGCTGCAACGTGATGGCTAGAAATCAAGTAGAGTATATCGACCTGGGATGAAGCTTTGGCAGCTTTGAGACATTCTTTCGGCTATAACATGCGGCCGTATCAGATTTTCAAAGAATTGTTTCCACGACAACAACGTGACAAGGAACCTACAGATATCTTTGTAAATTGGGCTCGTGCGCTCTTAGGACGCATACCTGACGAACCAAAACTACATGCAACTCATCAGATTGACATGATTTATGGGTTACTACATCGCAGGATCAGACATGGGTTACCAAGGGAACAAATTGATATCTTTTCGGATTTAATCAAGAAAGCTCGATCCATTGAAGATAGTCTCAATGAGGTTATACCTATTGCTAAGCACCCGAGCCCAAATGATGACAAGACACGAATTCGTCCCAAGTGTAATTTTTGCAAGAATTTCGGTCATCTACAGACAGATTCTAGGAAATATGCAGCTAGTCAGTCCAGAGTAGCTTCAACAAGCACTACTGCAAAAGCTACTACGTCTACGAGTATCAGTTGTTTTGGCTGTGGAACGCCAGGATATATACGTTCCAAGTGCCCTAATTGTCGTGTTCGTACTTCAGCACATAGTACGCCTTCTTCAGCTGTAAATGCTGCCGATGTATCTAGTGCAGATACATCATGCTTAGATGTTCTCACGATAGAAATTGGTTTAATTGACATGAAATATAGGCCCATGGTTCAAATAGAAATCGCAGGAAGACGAGGTCTTGCCTATATCGATTCTGGTGCGAAAAGCACGATTGCAGGAAATTTGTTATACTCTCATTCTTGTGAGCGAAATTTGCTTTACAAGGAAAAACTTGTACAGATGATTCTAGCTGATGGACAATTACGCCAAGTACATACGAAAATTTTTGAAACCGACGTCGTACTTCAAGAGAAAAGAATCTCTACTACATTCTTAGCGATGCCTGAGCATAAGAATAGCAAAACACTGCTTGGAATAGACTTCATTACCGATGCCGGTATAGTTTTAAACATTCGTAAGTGGCAATGGTTTTTCGAAGAAGATTCTTCGACCAAATTTTGTTTCTTCTCAGAACCTCTAGTGAACAAGGATAATGGTCCCAAGATTTGCCAAGTTGAAATTGCTCTTAAGGATGGTGATTGTCCATACTTGACAACGGAGCAAAAGGATCATGCAGAGCATTCTATACAGTTGACGGATGACAATCCTGTTTACCAGCCGCCGTATCGTCTTTCACCTGGTAAGAAAGAAATCCTGCAAAAAGAACTCGATAAATTATTAGATGATGGAATAATCGAGGAATATGAATCAGCTTATGCCGCTCCAGTGGTTTTGGTGCCTAAACCTGATGGATCTACTAGGCAATGCGTTGATTACAGACGTAGATGATTTACTTCATTCCACAGTGAATGCTGCCTACATAACTACTTTAGATCTAAGAAGTGGTTATCATCAGATACCGGTCAACAAAGCAGACCGAGATAAAACTGCTTTTGTAACTCCTTTTGGTACATTCAGGTACAATGCTATGCTTCTTGGGTTACGAACAGCACCTGCAACATTCCAGCGTTTAGCAGATCCCTATCGTTCCGGATTATCGCACATTTCCATCTTAACATATTTAGATGATTTGATTATTATGTCTCCAACCTTCCAGAGACATCTGAATGATTTGGAGGATGTCTTTAAGAGACTCTGGTTATTCAAGCTTCATGTAAATCGTGGCAAATGTACTTTATGTGCCGATAGTGTCAAGTACCTTGGTCACATAGTGAGTAAAGGTGGTTTCAGCCCGAGCCCGGATAAAATATCGGCCATTATGAACATGAGAGCCCCTCAAAATGTAAAACAAGTTCTCAGCTTTCTACAAACCTGTTTATGGTTTCGAAGATTTGTTCCAAATTTTGCTGAAATTTCTAGACCATTGAGTAGCCTAACAAGAAAAACTTCTAATTGGAAATGGGGACCCGATCAAGAAAATGCTCTCAATCAACTGGAAAGGTTATTGCCTACTGCATCTGTGTTGCGTCAAGCTGACCCAGTCAAACCCTTTACTATTAGAGTGGATGTCAGTTCCTATGCATTGGGAGCAGCTTTACTCCAGGGAGAGGCAGCCGAGGAAAGAGCCATAGAATATGCCAGTTGTCTGCTGAGTCCTGCGCAGAAGAATTACCATACAACCGAGCGCGAAGCCTTGGATTTAGTATGAGAATATTCGAAATTTCGTGGATATATCGAAAGTTCCAAGGTCATAGTGAAGAGTGACCACCAACCCCTTCGATGACTGATGTCTCCAACAGGACGTCTTGCTCGATGGGCTCTGGCTTTACAACCTTACGATTTAACGATTGAATTTGTACCTGGACGTCAGAATGCCCTGGTTGATACGTTAAGTCGCCCTATCTGTCATGATAGCAAGCAAGGTGATACTTGTAATGTATGCCAAACTACTGGATATACGCCAGCATACCTCACCTTTGGTAGAGAATTGGGTACGCCTGATGATGTACGCCGACATTTCAAGGCCATTATCGATAATGATAATTTTGTCCCGCAAATAACTCCGTATCTCCGCTTATTTGCTGGTACTCTTCATGAAGCGCGAGATAATCATGAACGTCAACAAGACGCCCGTAATGAATACGCTGATACTAAGACAAGAGACGTTTCCTTCAAAGTATCCGACTTAGTCCTGGTTAACACTCATGTCTTGAGTAGAGCTAGAGCTGGGATTACTTCAAAATTTGTACCCCGTAGAGATGGTCCTTACAGAATTTCCCTAGTTGTTAGTCCTACCTCTTACGAAGTTGTGGATCCATCCAGCCCATTGGTACCCTATGGTGTATACCATGTCCCCGCACTGGCTCCGTATAAACCTTCCACATCGGAAATGACCCCGCATGTGCCAATACACCCACTTCGGATCAGAGGAAGACCGCGAGCAACCCCAGGAGCTCCGTCTGTGCCTCCCAGTCGTCCCAGAAGAAGATCCCAAGCGACCCCAGGAGCAGCGCCTGTGCCTCCCCGTCGTCCCAGAGGAAGCCCTTGCCGAGCCACTCCGGAATCTTCATCGACGCCTGCATCTGTTTCGGCTTCGCGTGAACCGCGTAGTGTACCACCGCGAAGTGCCGTTTCACAAAAACCGTGCGCGATCAACGAACCACGTAGATGCCTCCGGTTAAAATCTCGAATCACTTGAAATAATTCTTTGATCGTGTTGTATCACATCCGGGTCGGTTGTGTGATCTAAAGGGGAGTGTGTAGCAAGAATTATTTCCAAGTGGATACCTTAACCACCGGTTGTATGTGCGCAAGTGGACAGATAGACTAACGAGAGAGATAGAAAACAATGGCCGCTGGCCTGTCTCACTAATGTATACTGCGCATTTTTCTATTTAGTTTTACCTTAGCTTTGTATATTTTATTAAATAAAGTGATCAACATGTAAATGGCGATTCAGGCCTACAACTGTATATTTGCACATTATTGAAATTAGAATAGTGCTTCCTATCAAATTCTATTAGGATTCCCTATAGCTGTCTCCAGTGATGTTCGAGTTATAAATGCCTTTCTGCTGTTTCAACCGAAGCTGTCGTAATGAGATTCAATCCCTTAATAGAAGACCTTGCTTTTTATTGTTCTGTTTTCAAGAATGTTGGCCGCAGTCAGTCACTATATGTCTGTGCATCTGAATTATTCCTCTTTAACCAGAAAATAGTTAACATTAATGACAACTACTCGAACAGAGATATTTTCAAGTCATGCTTTATTCGCGAAGTATGCAGTAAAATTCTGCATCGAACTTATTGTATTTTCAATAGAGAGGTCCTAAGTATTTCGTTCATAGTTTGCATCTGGTCTCTGTACATTCTTTTTATTTACTACAGTGCTGAAGTGCGAGGAGCGTCTTTTATGCTTTTTCAAACGACACCGGCAACCCGCAAAATTGAATGTCGAATGAAACTGGACAGACCGAAAGAATATCATGGTACAATACAATTTTTTTAGAAAAACTCTACAGGGTTTTTAAAGGATCCCGGTCTTCCATCTACGTATCTACTTTTATGTCACGAGGTATTTGAAGAGATAAGAAAATCTTAGTGAAGAAAACTGATTCTGGGTAAGCGATTGCAGCTTAATAGTGCTACTGACCACAATAGATCTGCAAAGGTCGCAGTGGAAGAGGCAGCATTGCCACCTCAAGTAATCTAATCTAATAGTGCTACTTCTCTGATATAATGTCCATGAACCAGAAAAAGTTGTAATAAATTTTTTTGCAGAATCTAAAATCGAACACAAAATGTTTGCAGTTTTATTTTTTGACACCAATTTCTGAAGTTAGGCAAAACAATACCGACTTCAAGAATAAATCAAATACCGTTTGGTTCGATATTTGGGAAGAAAATATCTGTTAGCCAGGTTTTGAAATGATTTAAAGTAAGCTTTCCAGAAATCGAAGAAGACTTTTTACGGATCTAAAAAATGATTCTGCAACTGTATTTCTATATTAAATCTATTTCATCGGCGTTGTATACTTTGGTTCTGATGATATTACTGTTACTACTCCCTATTCTAAGCCACCTGTTAATTGGCGAGTTTCTTTTAAGAGAAACGGAACAAAGGTGGCCTGTAAGTGTACTTAAATTTACGTTTCATATGGTTTTAAAATTGACTGTTAGTATTTTTGTAGTGTCTTTACAAAAGTACTGTCAATACGGTATTTATTAAACAAGGAGACGGTATTAAATAAAACATGATTAGCTATGGTCTGTTATCGTTGGCCCATATATACCAAATAATCGGTTAAGAGTTTAATCCTCGAGTTCCATGGTTTACTCTTTTCTGGCACTTGCCTTTCATACACTCTTCACGCAAATTTGTTATATAACATGCGGCACACATGTCCAAACAACCTTCATTGTCCTTCCACTATTTTCTTCCGTACTGGTTTCATTAGTAGTTTTTTCTATGTATGTCGTTTTTGATTTTACCTTTTTTAATTTTATTTATATGTGCTCAGAACCTAATTTCCATTGCACTGGTTTTTGTTGCTTGTAGTCTACATTGGTAAAAGTGTAGTAACAGTCTCTTCATTTGTAGAAATCCCATGTGAGATTATTTAAACATGTTGTTCAACATCTCCTACTAATTGTAAATATCCTGGTTTCAGTTCGTTAGAGATCTCAGGTTTTTTATTATATTATATACATATAATATATTAATTTCCTGGTTGCAATAACAATAGATCTATGCTTACCTTTTGTCTATGATTAGGTAGTAAGCTTTTCTATACATACCCTCCTTTATCTTGTTTCTTTTAGTTTTATTGATGTGTCTTGAGAACCTCATTTCTATTGCACAAGTTTCTATGTTATGGGAGTAGGCGATCGTAAATGGAGGAGTGAGACTATTTCTGTATTTGCACTTATAAGTTTATCACTAAAATCCTTACTTGATCTATCGTAAAAACTAATCTCGATAGATTACATGTGAAAGCTAGTATTATTGGTGATCCTAAGATAAAGATAACTTTCGATAAAACATGAAGGAAATATAAAGAATTGATAAATGAGTTAAAGAGAATAAGCATCATAAGGTTCCTCAAAGAAAACCAAAATATCAACAAGACAGTGTGAAAAATTATTGGCTCGGAAATAGATAGTAGAAATACCAAAAAATTACCATAACTGAAAGTAGCCTCACTGCACATGATTTCAGTAGCTTTCTTAGCAGTTTTTGAAGATAAATGTTATGCTCAATCCTAGAACCCACAAAGACTATGTGCCGTTCTTTACCCTCAAAGGCTGTGTCTCCTTCTTTACGGATCTGAACAGCAAGGGGTAGTCGTTTTGATAGAGTAATCGAGCCTCTGACACACCTTATGAATGGCTCATTTCCAGAAGGAGACGACATAAACACTTTGGACACTTATCAACCCAAATTGATACTTCCAGCAATGTCGAAGATCTACGAATTGGACATAAAGAACAGACTAATAATATTTCCCGGAAATAAAGATCTATTGAGTGATGCGCAGCAAGGTTGTACGTCCACAATGAATGCTCTTTTGGAGCTGGTGGATGGAGTTGCTGTTGCATTCAATGGTAGAAGTGAAATGTAATTGCTCTATACAAACCTAACTAAGATATTTGGCACTGTGAATATATTAATCAGAAAATTGGAGAACTTGGGAACTAGAGGGATTGTACTTCAACTCATCAAGACTTATCTCGAAGATCGTGAACAACTCAGGCCTTGAGCTGGAGAAACTTTATTTGTTATCATAGCGCATCAAGGGTCTATACTGCGTCCAGTAATATTCATTGTTTATATGAATAATCTTTCAAATGCCGTGTGATGTCAAAATAACCAGTTTCTGGTTACAAGGAATGGGCCGGAGTCGAAAAAACACAGACTTACTTTCTCAACCAGCATACCTTAGGGAGAGGCGGTGACGGTGATGAGTGTTTATGTTGATAGTAAACTCACATGGACAAACCATGTAGTGAACCTGCAGGAAACGTTGACAACCTCCACCTTGATTGCGGGTTTAGAAGCAGTAGGGACCACTCTAAAACGGACATATTTTCACTTTATCTCTGTGCTACATACTCACATGCTTGATGAAAATACGTACCACACAGAGCCTTCAATCCAATGGCGATGTCCACCATTACAACACCCGGAATAGAAATAGTCTTGTGGTGTCCTTCACCGCATATACAGAGCAGAAACCTGCGCAAATTACCAAGCAGTGAAATTCTACAACGTCCTGCCACCATAGATCCAAATGCTGACTGCTGCGTGCACCACAAGTCTCTTCTTAAGATAACTGTTTATTTTCGTTTCGTGATTTTGATATGTATTATATAACCGCTTTTCTCTTTTTGTTATATTCATATATTTATACTTTTATGACTAATGCAATCCATACCATGCATAATACATATATACATAATCTTTCCCCATTGTACCTTACAGTGTCGAGGTTATCATGTATAACATTAATATATATATATCGCCGTCTAGATGAGATATCTGTGGAAAATTGAAAAAAAATGAGAACGTATAAGATCAGAAATATAACAATAACAACAAACCTTGAAAGTCAGATACGATGAAATAGTTGAAGAGCAGCAGATGGGGTGGTTGGGGAATATTTTCAGAATGGAGGACAGCAGAATAACAAACAAAGTAAATGTAATGAGAATTGGGGGAAGAATAATGTGGGCCTGCCGCGAAATACATAGTACGAGTGATCAGGTGAAGAGAAGGTGAGTTAAGTGGAGTAAGGTCTGATAGACACAAATAGGAAACAGTTTCATAGTCCGACATCAAAACGTAAAAGAATTCCGAACTAACTAAGTAACTAATAAATAACGATATTTTTATTAAATCTTATATTGTCGGTCATAATTTCAGCTATAGCAGAGTAAAAGGTGCATTGTCAGTCACCGACAACGGACGCGGACTAAACGGAACATCTACTGTGGGTCACTGGTGCCTAGTGTGGGGTTCCACGTATTAAAAATCCCATTGTTTATGGTTTTGAGAAATGTCGTCCTAAGATCTTTGAAGTCATGTATAGAAGTTGTTTAACGGAAGAAGCAAATTGTCTAGCCAAATGCTTATGATAGGAACGCGTTGTTAGATTACGACGTTATCTTGTTAGGAAAGTGGTTGATTCAACCTTCGTATGTACGTAATTACACTAGGCTGCAGGATGTTTATATGTAATTATTTGCAGTCAAACTTTCAATAAGAAGAACGATCACTGTAGATCCAAAGGCAAATATTAAAACTCGTGAAAGAACGCAATTCGATTCCCAATTCATATTTCCCAGACTGATTTGCCATTACACCATTCAATTTGAGGTAGTGGTATAGATAAATAAAAGTAGTCTATAACAGCGATCACCAAGCGGTGGTTCCTGAGAAAATTTTGGTGATGCATAGGACCCTTTCTTCAATTCAATATATGCCTATTCATGTAATAGAATTTCGATGTATCTTCAGTAATAATCCAAGTTTATAATCAGATGGTGGGCGGCTTTCACTTATAAACAGACAAAAACGCCGACGGTCATTCCACATCGTTTTAGTTAAAACGGAAAATAATGTATAAAGAGAGTAGATCTTCCACACTATAGTCTGACTAACTCGATTTGACCGGTTGAAAATATGCGAACTAATCTGACACACTCCTTGCCTCGCACCTCTCTGGCCCTAAAGCTTAAGCTGTACAGTCTCGTACTCTTTGTTGTCATTTATTGCATAGTCGAGTTAGGTTAAGTTACGTATTTGTACCAGTTTTGTCAGTTTATTTACTATTTCCCGTTGATACTATTATTTTATTCAATTCCATATCTATTAATAGTTCTTTTCAGAGCTATATTGTCAGTTGTTGTCAATCTAGGTGAGCAACAATTATATTTTAACGATCCAGCATTACATGTACAAATTGTAATATTTTTAGGCATAAAGCAGTCAATATGGCTAGGAAAACCACCGAAAGGAACGACTTAACGATGCTGCACAATATTATTAAATTCTGTGAGTATGAAAAGGAAGCAAACGCATATACATTTTCTGTTAATCAGGTAATAGCTCGCGTGTCAGCTATGACGGGGAAATCTGAAAAAACAATTCGAAGAATTAAACAAAAACTTAGCCAGAAAGAATTGAAATCTAATGAAACACAATCACAACCCCATTGTTCTGCAAGCATGTCAACAATACAAAAGTTTTCACGTATTGCTTTGGATGACATAGACAAGTATAAATTTATTTTTGTATGTGTATTTCTCTAATTTAATATTATTGTACGTGTGTACTTCGAAATAAAATTCATTCGTTATATGCTGTTGATAAAACTGTGCCAACATTAAATATTCTGCATGCATTTATGATGCAAGAAACACAATTTAATGGTTGTAAAGAAACATTACGGAAACTTTTGGGAAATATAGGATTCAGATATAAAAATGCGATTCTAATAGAAAATATTTGATGGAACGTTACGATATTGTTGCATGGAGGGCTCGCTATTTGCGTTTCCTGAAAGATAACGATGACCTCGGAGGAAATAAGATAGCAGTAGTATATTTAGATGAAAGTTATGTACATCAAAATTATACTGTCACTAAATGTTGGCAGAGTTCTGATGAAAATGGAGTTTTAACGAAAGATGAGGCTGGACAGAGAGGGATAATGGCACATTTTGGAGGCAGTATGCATTTTATTGAAGGAGGTTTGCTGTTATTTAAATCGAATACAAAAAGCGGGGATTATCATGTTGACATGAACTTCGAAAACTTTTCAAAATGGTTTGAAACACAGTTAATTCCAAATTTACCAGATAATTGTATAATTGTAACGGAGAATGCACCATATCACCCAGTACAAATAAACAAGGCACCTACATCTGCATCGAAAAAATGTGATATAATTTGCTGGCTTCAGTCAATGAATATACCACACCATACAGGCATGTTAAAATGTGAATTATTAGAAATCGTTAGGAGATATAAACCAATTCCAGAATATGCAATCGATGAATATGCAAAATGTAAGGGCCACACAGTACTGAGACTTCCACCTTCCCACTGTGACTTAAACCCAATTGAGTTAATTTGGAGTGTAATTAAAAGATGGATTGCTTCACATAATATAGGTAAGGTAAATTTGGAAAATTTGATTAGAGAAGCAGAAATAACGCCCAAATTATGGCAAGCAGAATGCTCCCACGTAAAGAAAATTCAAGACCAGTACATGATGAAAGACCAGCTTCTTGACGATATGGAGGAAACCATTATTATACGGTTAGGTGATTCAGACAGCGATTCGATGCACAGTGAGTCTGATTGTGAAGTATAGGTAATTATCCTAAATTAAACTAGCGTCCACATGTTGTTTTACATTAAATAATATTTACTTTTATTTTATTTTGTATTGTCTCGATTTGCTTTACATTAGAATTAAATATTGATGTTAAGTAGTATACATTGAAAATAAGTGTAAGTTAATTATTTACTGTATGTATAAATACAAGAAATAAAAAATACTGTTCTGATGTTATGTAACAATTACATGTACATTCAAATAAATAATAAATAGTTATGAAACAAAAAATTTGTAACAGAAAACCACTATCCCTCGTAGAAGTAGCATATGGTAACAATATTTTTTGCTTCAGAGGAGAGGATCATATGCAACTCATTTCTAACTATGCAAATGATTTGACACAACAATAAGACAAATTCGGAATGGATTTAAATGCAAATTCAGAAGAAACCTCATCTGACTGAAAATATTATTTTTTTGACAACCAACTAAATATTATAATTGTAGACCAAAAATAATATCTATATTTATTAACAATGTCAATATTTTAACAACATTACTTCATATGACATTTATATGTCAATATTTGAATTAACCTCCTAAAACTTCTTTCCCCGAATGTACCATTTCAAACGACAGTACTGCGCGTTGGATTGGTTTTACTATAAATTTCTATTTTCACCTAATTTTGTACCATCCATTTTTATTCCATGGATCTATTCTCGCTCTATATTTACACTTATATGTATGCAATTTGTTTCTTATTTACAAATGTATATTATTATATAATTATAATTTTAAATTTATACGCATCAGACACTTTAAAGTAACTCTTAATCGTACCTCTTGAGTAAGAGTTGAAAGTTCGTATCCAATTTTATAATATTTGGTTTCGTCTTCTAATACATCTTTATAGAGAGTATTGAATTCTCTTTCTATCTTTTGGTTTGTATACCATACTTAAAATGGGGCTACTTAAAATGTGAGAAATAGACTATACAGGGTGTAACAACTATGTATATATATATATTAAACAAAATAATATTCATAATTTATATTTATTTTATCAGTCAGACGAATCTGAAGTATTACTGTCATATTTTGTGGAGTCACTGATAATTTGATCTCCATTTTTACCTTGTTCTTCAAAATTCAAAATTGTTGCTGTTGGTTGAACGTATCTAACAAATTTAATACAGCTACAGGTAATACTGACTGTACCTTTCCGGAACATCTCTAAAACTATTTATGACTGGATCAGATGTAATAAGTAACATATTTAATAAATCTGTATTACTTACAATACGGGTAACCGACAAAAACTGTTTGTTTGGTATATATATCAATTTTGACTTCTGAAGAGCATAGTATGATGGAAGTACAAGGTGACCAGTTTTCTGCAGCCACTTTCGTGTAACCTTATAAGAATGCATAAGTTGATTTTGAGCCCACATAGTATACTAAAGCTTCATCACTACTTAGAGGTCTTCTGATGCACTCATCAATACGAGTTTGTTTTATTCTGCTAGCTCGTTTAGGTGACGTGCTTCTTACTTCTTTGATTAAATTTGCTGTGTCTCGTTGCCCAGAAGCACGGACGGACATTTCCGCAGCAAAAGTTAATACACTTATTTTGTGGGATTCTAACAATTCCTGTACTCGCCTTCTTTTCGTCCTAAGTGAAGCGTTCCCAAATTCCAACTCGGGTCTTCCAGCTTCTGTAGAACTAGAAGATTGTGGTTCGTCTGAAACACCCGGGACAATTTCTATTTTAAAATTAGAACTTCCTGTACTCAACCACTCTTCATTATTTAAAAAAAAAAGTTCTTGTTTTCGTGAAGAATCATTCCATTTTTGCAACATTAAAAAACAATTTCACAGAATTGTTGAGTTGTTGTAAGGAGCGCTGTGTTAGGTTACTTGAGTTGAAATTTTCTGATAAATAATCGCATAATTTACTAACCCCATCATTTTTCTTGTATCTAACCCATTCATCAAAAATTCCTGTCTTGAAATTTCGAAGCATCTCTCTGAAAAAATACGAAAATTTTGGTTAAAGCAAAGAAACGCAAAATAAATTTTGCACAGCAAGAAAGCAGACAATTAGTACTAAAACATGTTAAAAACCAAGCCGGTACTATTCGGTACAATATAACAAAATCTCTATTGAAATATGCAAAATGAATTTCATTCTAGACAAATTGAAATGCTCATACCTAGGGCCATTGTTGGTACTGCCAACCTAGAATATTTTCGCTTGTTAATACCTCATCGTCTATTGGAAACCCCCTTTCGACAACACAGTAACTGCTTGCAGTATTGTATTATTTGCATTCCATCTTTGTTGTTATCTTAAAATTGATAGTAGTGAATACTATTTAAATAGCAACTTGACATTGTTCTCACGGTTTAAAATTAACCTGTGTTAATGGTTATATTTATTAATTGGAGTAGAAACGTAAAATTCATCATCTGAGATCATTGCATATGTGCATATGAATACCTATGCCAAAATATTAAATTTATAAAGGTTGAACGTTGAACATGGAATTGCCTTAGACGTTAAGATAGCATGTTCCTCTTTCACGAAAAATAGATTTGCAATTTGCATCGAGATACATTGTAGCACAATATTTTTATATAAGGACATAACTTGATAGGTACATGAACTTAGTAAATAAAGTACCTCAAAGCTGCTAGAATACAAACAGTATTTAAATTATGGAAATTTTTCTTGGCGGCCTTGCACTTTAGCACAAATTTAAACGGCTTTAATATATCATGAAAATGTATGAAGTCAGAAAATATAACAGACGGTTCTTACCGTAAAGGCAAGTTTTATGCTAATACTTCTTAAAAGTCGAGGTTTATTTTGTACTTGATAGGGAAATGTTAAAAGCTGGCGGTTAGTCAAGATTGGACGATGCACTTCTTTTATACGGCTCTTGTTCCTCTGCCTTTTTAATTAAGGTTTCGCAACTTGAATTTAACATAGAATGTTTGGTTTTGATTAGCTACTCAATGTTTTAATTGGCCCAGGTAGAATATTAAAAATCCATGATTATGTCTTATGTTGGTAACTAACGAGTGTAATGATAGGACTATACAATGTATGTATGTGTCAGCGTTTTAGCATTTTAAATTTTAGTAAAGGCACAAAAATAAAGCATACTAAATAATGATTTAATAGCGTTTAAAGAATAATTATAAACACAGATCTTGTTAAGAATGTCAATTAGAATTCTAAACGTGTAAATTTTTCGCTTTAACCAATACAAAGGAAGTATTTCATACCTGATTGGGATTAGATGTTTCATTTATAAAACGAATGTTAAATGCTCCTACAGTAGGATGCAAATACTTGTAAGAATAGACTGCAACGTACCCACCAGGGTTTGTTTAAATATTTTAACCAGGTAGGGACGTTCATAGCTTTATAGAAAGGAGAAACAAAATTAATTTAATTTAATTAATACTAAGGGATGTAACTTGTGTCTACCTGTATACGTATTCGGACGCAGATATATACACAATGTTTTCCATAGGTATTTGAATTCTTATAAAGTGATGCATGAGACATGGAAATGCGCTATTTAATGCTTTAATGCATTATACTTCGATTTCAGCTGACTAATTGTAAGTAAGAAGCGAGGCAATCTCTCTCTAGAATTTATTACTTACAGTTCTCCTGCTATATTCACTGCTTTATACTTTATACATAATGGTGCGTTCAATAAATATACGAACTGTGAAGCCATACTGGGCAATATGCAATGAGCCACATGTGCTGTCGTTTTTAAAGCAACTTAACTTGAATCTCACTTGAATAAGGCGGATAACATTTCATAATAGGTAACTTTTATTTTATGAACGTTTAACTTTGACCATCATGAAAGGGTTTTACGTAGAAGTTGCTACAGAGTTGTTTTTGTAGTAATAATTGGATGTATTATAATGTTGAAGACACCATTGAGCTTGACCCATTCATTATGTTCACTTACTTATGTATTATAATTAGGAATGCGCCCTTCAAAATCTTCGTACATCTCAACTACAGTGGGATATTTATTGTTTTATTAAGTTATTTCATTGTAAATTAGGGTTCTTATACATTTTAGATATAGTCTTATACCGAAAGGTAGGGAGGCTCCTGAATTAACTAAGTAAGTAAGATATTCGGTACTGGTTCTACTTATTATACTTTGCAATTACATCCCAGTTATTACAGCAAAGCTCTTTTACTGGGGTTCTGCGGAGAGTTAATGGGGAAAAGTCTGGAAGACGCTTGGAAATCCTCACTAGACGCTTTTCTAGTTTTGTGATTTTCTTGCTTTACAATTCATGTAAATATGATTGTAATATAATTGGACAAATAGTTACTACAAATGATTAATGCACAACTCTTATTGAAAGTTAATTGAGGTGTAAAACAAATTACTGGATGTCATGATATTGCATTTGACGGGATGCTATAAGAAAACAATGCTATAAGAAAAATGAAAAGATAGTAGGCTATCTGGGAATGGGGGCATCCCTAGTTTTTAGTATGAGATTGGCGATTAATTCTGATATGCTCTACTATACTCAATCCTTCTGTTAATAGTTTAGTCTTTCCAGATGTGTCAAAGTTCGCTAAAGTTTGTGTAAATAGTAGTCTTGGGGCTGATGTGAGGAATTATAGCCAAATTTCTTAATGATATAATTTCGCTAATGTATTTCAAATTACACGCCTTTCTCCTATTTACTCAACGGTTACCAATCTGATCTATTTTCTTTTCGGCTGAAGTTAGTAACACAAACAGGTACAAGTCATCAATATGTTGTATATATTGGGTTTCGCTTCTCGCGTATCAATTGTTGTCTCTGATCTGGCCCAAGAATCGCATTTATGTCCTTCATTATTGTTGCCTTTTATTGTTGATGTCTCAAGTTTATTTATTTATTTTACATTTAGTGTTAGTAACAAGAGATTTGTTACTATAATTTGAAATGAAAGTTTTATTTACATTGCTTTTATTAAATTCTTCTCTTATTTGTTCATTTAAACCTTTTTTATAATGAATTGCAGTATAACTTTTTACATCATTATTTCTAACCTTTATTATACAGTATGCACCCGGATTGAGTTTACAATAGGTATGATTGACCAAAAATTTTCGAATTGGAATTTGATATTTTGGGATTGCGCTCTGCTTGGTGTGAAACTTACTTTTAGTTTACTTTCGATTTTTTAAAGTCAAGTAGGCCTTTACAGTTGAGCAAACACTATTTTAGTTCTAGGTAAACTATCTTTTCCGTTCACAGTGCGCCAAAGTGTTACTAAGAAATGTTGTTCAGAATGAAAAGCTATGGCGTATACAGATTTTCAGAATGATCGGTCCACTTTGATAAAATCCAGTATTGGTCAGTTTCCTTTTATGTCAACTTCATTTTCAACTTCGTTTTGTGTCAACTTTGTGTCAGCTTGACTTTAAAGAAACAAATCTGCAATTGAAACTGCAATCATACCTTGAGATGAGTTAATGATCACAAAAACAAACAAGTATGTATAAGAAATTTTCAATTAAATTATTAATTTAAAATCATTATTGTGAATTGGTTCAACCGTAAATTTGGTCACCGTTGGGTGGGTAGGAATGGTCCAGTTTTATGGCCCCCAAGGAGCCCAGATTTGACTATTGCCGATGTTTATTTGCGGGGACGTTTAAAACAAGTAGTGTATGCAGAAAATTTACCCAATGATGCCGAGATATTAAAAGATCGCATAAAAGATGTTATATCCGCCTTACCAATTCAGGAAATCCGGAATAGCTTTAAGGAACTGCGACGGAGGATTGAATTATGCAGCGACGAAGGTGGAGGGTTAATAGAATAATTTAATACTTGTTTTTTGTTTTAATAATTTGATTGAAAATTTCTTATACATATTTTTTGTTTTTGTGATCATTAACCCATCTCAAGGTATGATTGTAGTTTCAATTGCAGATTTGTTTCTTTAAAGTCAAGCTGACACAAGGTTGGCACAAAACGAAGTTGAAAATGAAGTTGGCACAAAAGGGAACTGACCAATACTGCATTTTACTAAAGTAGGCCGATCATTCTAAAAATTTGCATAACGCCATAGCTTTTCATTCTGAACAATTCTTCTTGGCAGCACTTTGGCGCACTGTGAACGGAAAAGGTAGTTTACCTAGAACTAAACTAGTATTTGCTCAGCTGTAAAGGCCTACTTGACTTTAAAAAATCGAACATAAACTAAAAATAAGTTTCACACCAAGCAGGGCGGAATCCCAAAATATGAAATTCCAATTCGAAAATTTTTGGTCAATCATACCTATTGTAAACTCAATCCGGGTGCATACTGTATAATAAAGGTTAGAAATAATGATGTAAAAAGTTATACTGCAATTCATTATAAAAAAGGTTTAAGTGAACAAATAAGAGAAGAATTTAATAAAAGCAATGTAAATAAAACTTTCATTTTCAAATTATAGTAACAAATCTCTTGTTACTAACACTAAATGTAAAATAAATAAATAAACTTGAGACTCTGATGGATGTTACATCGGACAGATAAAACAATATTTGAAGAAAAGAGTGTGTAATCATAAGTATTTTTGAAATAGTGATTGTGGTGCAGTTACGGCTGTAAAAGAGCATTACAGATATTTGCTTTGATTTTGAAAACGAAGACTAGTATACGAAATGAGCAATATACAAAAGGATGTAATTTTTTACAGATCCTATATATTAAGAAATCCTAGTCGTTAGGTATTTTGTTGATAGTTCCCAAAAAAGACAAATGCTTGTTTATACATATGTATATATGTAATTATATTTTAACTGACGAAGGTTATCCGAAAATGTTATTTTAACGTTCTGGCAGCACAGCTATTAACTTCTCATTTGCTATTAGATTTATCTGAAAGTAGTAAAGGAGATGTATATATATATATATTTCGTGACCTTTTTATACTTATCTTATATGATAGAGATCTACCACTAATAGGTCAATAAAACAAGGCTGGTTTGAACGATAGTTATATTTTCAGAACGTTTACAAACGTTTTCGGAACACCTTCGTCAGTGAAAATATAACTAGATAAATATATAAACAAACTTTTGTTTTTATTTGGGACTATCAACAAAATAACTAGTGACTAGGATTTCTTGATATAGAGGATGTGTAACCAACTTTTACATATATATAAATTATAAAAACTAAATTAATGTGTAAACATACATGCAAATTAAGTAAAACCTTATATCAAAAATCTTTGTCGAAACCTTAACAATTCTGTTCAAGGACTAGGGAAAACCAAATTCAAAAACCTAGCCAAAGGTTTCCTTCTTAAGAAATGCAAATGTCATTTTAACAAATTGCTATATACATTACTTAAATTTTGAATATCGGTCCTGAAATTAATAGTTTTAGTGTCTTTCTGTATATTTATCATTTCATATATTAGTCTTTTTTATAATTATTCTCTGTTTTTAATATAATTGTGTTTTCAAAATCAAAGTAATGCCCAAGATCTTTGTAATGTTTTGTTACAGCGGTCATTGCACCAAAATCATTATTTAAAGAATACTTATGGCTATACAACCTTTTCCTTAAATATTGTTTCGTCTGACCGATGTAACAACCATCACAGTCTTTACAGTTTATTTTATAAACTACATTACTCTGATTTTGTTTAATTATTTTGGATTTAGTATTAGTAAAAGAGATCTGTTACTATAATTTGGAATGAAAGTAATGTTTATGTTGTTTTTATTAAATTCTTTTTTTTATTTTTCGCTTAAACCTTTTTTATAAGGAATAGCGCTATAACATTTATTGTTATTAATTTTAATTCCTCTATTATATAATTTGTTAATTCTATTTTTTATTATTTTTCATAAAAACTATTTGGATAATTATTTTTATCTAAGATTTCTTTAACTTTGTTTAAATTTTTTTCCCTAAATTCAGGATTAGCTAATCTAAATATAAATAATAATAACGGCATTGTGAAAACAAATTGGCATATAAAGTCTACCAATACAGGAAGACATTTAAATTATTTTTCAGAAACATCAAAATTACATAAAATTAATGTAGTTACCGGTTTAGTTGATCAAGCGGTTAGATTAGCTAATCCTGAATTTAGGGAAAAGAATTTAAACAAAGTTAAAGAAATCTTAGATAAAAATAATTATCCAAATAGTTTTTATGAAAAATAATAAAAAATAGAATTAACAAATTATATAATAGAGGAATTAAAATTAATAACAATAAATGTTATAGCGCTATTCCTTATAAAAAAGGTTTAAGCGAAAAAGTAAAAAAGAATTTAATAAAAACAACATAAACATTACTTTCATTCCAAATTATAGTAACAGATCTCTTTTTACTAATGCTAAATCCAAAATAATTAAACAAAATCAGAGTAATGTAGTTTATAAAATAAACTGTAAAGACTGTGATGGTTGTTACATCGGTCAGACGAAACAATATTTAAAGAAAAGGTTGTATAGCCATAAGTATTCTTTAAATAATGATTTTGGTGCAATGACCGCTGTAACAAAACATTACAAAGATCTTGGGCATTACTTTGATTTTGAAAACACAATTATATTAAAAACAGAGAATAATTATAAAAAAAGACTAATATATGAAATGATAAATATACAGAAAGACACTAAAACTATTAATTTCAGGACCGATATTCAAAATTTAAGTAATGTATATAGCAATTTGTTAAAATGACATTTGCATTTCTTAAGAAGGAAACCTTTGGCTAGGTTTTTGAATTTGGTTTTCCCTAGTCCTTGAACAGAATTGTTAAGGTTTCGACAAAGATTTTTTGATATAAGGTTTTACTTAATTTGCATGTATGTTTACACATTAATTTAGTTTTTATAATTTATATATATATAAAAGTTGGTTACACATCCTCTATATCAAGAAATCCTAGTCACTAGTTATTTTGTTGATAGTCCCAAATAAAAAACAAAAGTTTGTTTATATATTTATCTAGTTATATTTTCACTGACGAAGGTGTTCCGAAAACGTTTGTAAACGTTCTGAAAATATAACTATCGTTCAAACCAGCCTTGTTTTATTGACCTATTAGTGGTAGATCTCTATCATATAAGATAAGTAGTAAAGGAGAGCATATTTAAAAGATAGTATATAGCCCACGAAGCATATATATATATATAGTATGGTATATATATATATATGGTTACATACACACACAGTTAACAATAATAGCAATAACGTGAGAATTTTTGTTCATACCACGTCGTAACAATCTTGTCGTCAATAGAAGACTACTCTACTTCACGGACGCGACCCTTGGTTCCCTCTCAAATCCTACTATCTGCTAAAAATCTTGCGCTTACCTTTGTTTCTCTTTTCACAAATCTACTTACTTCTTCCCATATCCCAACAATTGCCAAGTACCTGCGCGCATATACATATCAAAATATGATTTCTACTTGTATAAACTAATAAATGTATAGTAAGCTCGATTACTGCTCTAGCACATAATTGATTTGAACAAAGTCTAAATTTATAACGGTCGACAGACATAATTAACGGATATGCGCTTGAATTACAGACGAATTGTAATCAATGTATGTATATATGGATTGCTTAAACACAACCGAAGAATAAGTGCGTTGATCTCGATGAAATAATTCGAATATTTTCAGCGTTAGTCAGTCTTTTTAGTGCTTCCAATTTATTAGGTTTCGTTTATCATTCAGTAAATGTATATTACTATGTAACTACTATGAGGTATATGTGAAGAAATCATCATTTTTAACAGCTATCGTAAATGATAAACTGTGACGTAAATAATTGCATTATATGGAAAATATTGCGGAAATCTCTAAAAACATCATTCACTTGCTTTATGTTATTCTCCATGTTTAACAAATACAACTTTTTGGCAAATGTTAACTCTAAACGTCTATATATTTAAAAAACTGTCGGCCGTATTTTATTATATGAAACCTGAATTGTACATCCTGCTGCTCCTTGGATAAAATGAAGTACTTATTGTAACATTTACTCGTATTCCTAGAAAAGGGAGAATGACAAAAATATAGTTTTATAAGTGCTCGTAAATACGTAGATCTTTTCCCGCTTCTGTGTTGCCTAGAACAATATAGATGGGCTCTTTTGCACCTTGAACGTGTAAGGAGTGTAAACATAGGCATGCAGATAATCTTTCCATTGTTGTTATTGGCAAGTAGTCAACCATTATTAAAGGACAGATATTTTTTATTGTGGCGGATCAATCGTGCCACAGTCCGCATTAAACCGAAAACGACGGTAATATGTAATATCGTTCAGGTGGTGATCAACTCTAGGCTGACCTGGAATTCACATATCGAAAGCGTGGTAATCTATATCAACCCATCTTTCTTCAATACAGAAGAGTTAGTTTGCTGGTGGGTTCCTGTGGGGAAGGAACCGGGAACGGGAATCTATGGAAACCGACCGAGGGCAAAAGTCAGTATGACGATAAATATATTGTGATAATCCTCACAATTGTTTTTCCATCATCCATGAGAGGAATTACTATATTTTTAGGTAGTCTGGGCAAACAGTGGTAATTACGAAATAAGTTATGACAGCCTACATATACACAGAACTACTGGCATATAGCGTACTGACTAGAATGGGGAGTCAGCGATGTTGTCGTAACTTCTTTCGTAATTGTACGCTGTAGCGCTGTTTCCCCAGACTAATTATACGCATATGCAAATTAGTGCTTATCTAGTAAGCTTTTGCACGGATTCTTCTGCCTATTAACGCACCTAATTTATTGTAGAGAGTCTTCTAGATTTTATTTTGTTAAGATTGTGGCTCTCAAAAATTATTTTTATACATATTCAGGGTTTAAAGAAGTAAATACGAATGTTCACAATTATTTTATGATTTAAAATTATAAATATACTGCTCCTACTGTAAGCGGAATCACTCTTCATCCACCTGAATTTTGGAATTGTCAAATCCACTTTAAGAGCGATGCTGAAGGAAAATGATTTGAGACTCAATTTTGATTTGAACTGTTCGCGTACATGAATTTCCTTAACTTTGGTTTATAATTTAACGGAGCATATTGTTGAGGTTCGTATTTCGGCTGTTTTAGTGTCCCCCGAAATTACTGTGATTCTTGTTCCTATTAAGAAAACATACGGTTGAAGAAAGGTGGTTATTTATCTCTTCATTTGTCGCTAGGATAGTTTTCTTTAAAATCGTATAATTACGTGATTTTAGTTTGTTTGGAATTAGGAAGATGTAACTGGTTTGATGTTGTGTTAAAGTTTTTCGTTACAGAATTTTGCTTAGGGCATTAAGCAAAATTCTGGTTGTCGTTTGAGTTCCGAACGACACGGACGTGCTTCGCCTCTTTATTATCGGGCGATCTTCATGGGGCAACAGAACTGTAACCTACATAGTAAAACATAAATACATATAAACTTAAAGACTACCACAACTGGATGCAGTTGTTGTGGTTTGTGTTAGATCTTGCTCGGCCGTAACCAACAATCTTTCGACATTCGGTATTATGCGCTCCATTTGTTTTGCCACCTATTTATTGTATTGGATCTCGCTAGAGTCTTCGTCGTACCATTATATCCGTCCTTTCTTTCCTTTATTAGTAGCTCAACGTGCGGCAGCCTCGCGATGACTCCAAATCCTTCAGCCGATACCGTTCCATATGCGCTGCATATTCTAATGCCTAAAAGTCTTTGTATCTTTGTTAGCTTTATGACTAGGTGCTGATTGACAGTTAGTCTGTGTCATATAGGTACCACATACAATATCGCAGAGTATACGACATTAGCCAGCAATTTTAGTTGCGAGGCTCTCGGTCCCCTATCATTGGGCATGATGTCCGATAGCGCATCAATGGTTCGCTCTACGATCCGAGTGATTGACGTAGGCAGCAAACGTACATTTGGTGTTCAGCCAAATCCCAAATCTTTGCTCAGTGACACCGCAGCATTTTGCACCCTGAACTCCATTGGAGTTCATCGTTTGGTAGTGAGGAGTACGGCCTCGGTATTTTTTGGCGCCAGCTGTCTACAACTTAAAACACAAAACAACACAGTTCAATCTCCTAATTTGGTTTCAACCAAAGAAACTGATTGCGTGTGAAGCTTAAACTGATTGGATAATTATCCCTAAATTATCGAGCTTGCATCATACACAAGCAACTCCAACAAAAACTATATCCCTCACTCAGCAACCTCAAACTAATGCTCATCAAACTCATGATAATCTCCTTAACAGTATAGATACACCAAGTACAAACAATAATTTCAGTTAACTAGAAGAACTTCCAAGTAAACTTATGGAATAAGTGAACATAATACTTAATCTATTAACTATAGTCATTTCCAAACTTTTTTAATAGACGAAAAAATGTTTTCATGTACATGTTTGAGAGTTCATAACATATTTAGTTCACCATAAAATTGGCATCATGCTAATTTCAGAAACAGACCTCACCAATAAACACTACATATAAATACGACAGTATACGATTTATAACTCCAATCATCCAGACGACAAGCCTCCTGCAGGGACAGCTATAATCTTCGAAACAATGTGAAACATGTTAGAAGAGAATGCCACGGCAAATGCCATCTAAAAGTGACAAGTATATTCATTGTAATTAGAAACGGTCCTATAACCATATCAGTCACCTACTGTCCTCTTAAGCACAAAAACAAAAACGAACGTTTTGAAACATTTTCTAAAACACTAGGTAACCGATTTCTAATTAGAGGCCACTTTAATGCTAAAAACACAGCACAAAGATCAAGGCTTACAATCACGAAAGACCGAGAATTGTTAAAGGCCATAAATGACAATAACTTGAAATACATTGCAATATGAAAAGCTACATACTGGTCTTCAGAGATTGAAAAGTAACCAGACCTATTTACGTTTGCAATAATCAAGGACATTGACATAAAAATGTAACGCAGAATCCTCCCTAAAACTCCTCAAACCACGGGTGTGTGGTGCGTCAAAGTTAAAGTACAATTACGCGTTGTAAAAAAGGTAAAAAGACCCTCTCTGTACAGCAACAAAACAGATTGGAATCTATTTAGATGGAAACTAGAACAATCTATCTTACTAGGCTGTGCACTGAAATCGGGTATAGAAATAGATACGGAACTTGATAAGCTGATCAAAAGCATTAATGCGAATGAAGCTAATGTAGAAATTCATTTACACATAAAGGAAAAAATTGCACAAAAGAGACAAGTGCGAAAAGCCTGGCAAAAATCTGGAACAGCAGAAAATAAAACTAAGCCTATTCACTACGGAAGGCAATTGGGAAAATAAACATACCATTATTTTACTGCCCACCCCTGAGAACCAACATATATACATAGGTGGATAAGAAGCAACAAAGAGAAAGCTCAGGCTTTGACAGAGTACCTGGAGGATGTATTCAAACCGTTTCTATCCGTAAATACCGACAACGACGAGAACGAAATTGAAGAATACCTCGAATCGCCCTTCCAAAGGGATATCCCGCATTGCAAAATTAAAATAACAGAATTAATTAAAGCAACTTTCAACTGAAATAAACGCCAAAAAAGCATCGGGATATATCACCGGAGAAATCTTACAATTATCTAACAAATATCTCAAACTCATAAGATACATACATATTTAATGCAATTTTCGGACAACTACGTTCTCTACATTTGAAAATTCAAACCTTTTGAAAACGTATACATACAAAGGCTAAAAATCATATTGGATAACAAGGAAACCATACCCGAACACCAGTTCGGCTTCCTGCTAACGAATAGTACTACAGATCAAGTACACAGAATTGTGAATAAGATAAATGAGATCTTTGAGACCAACAAATACAGCTCGGCTGCATTCCTGTATATCTCGAAGGTATTTGATATGGTATGGCACAGGAGTTTTTTGGAAATTAAGGGCTGCTCTCGCATACTCACATTACTTATTACTTAAATCCTACTTTCATAACAGACATTTTGTTGTGAAACAAAACAACGAATACCTAAATTTATATCCGACAGGGACAGGAGTTTCCCTGGGAAGTGTACTGGGTCCAGTAGTATATCTAATTTATACAGCAGACATCCCCATCTCTAAAGAGGTTCTTTTAGCTACATGCGCTGAACACAGCAGTTCAGGCTTTCTTTCCCAAACATTTACAAGACAATTTAGACAACATATATGCATGGTTAAAAAAAATTGCGGATAAGAGCAAACGAGGAAGTCCACCCACATCATCTTTACCACGAGAAGAGAAACAAGTCCTCCTGTTAAAGTTAATAAATTTCACCTTCCACAAACTGAAAACGTCAAATATCTCGGAATGAAAATACCTGGAAACACCACGTATCCACGAAGAGAAAGTAACTGGGTCCGAAATTAAATAAAATGTATTGGCTATTGGGGCGGAAATCACAGCTGTCGTTTTCTAAGTTTCTGCTATATAAAGCCACACTCAAACCAGTGTTGACGTATGGCATACAACTTTGTGGTATCACCAGCAACAGCAACATATAAATCTTACTAGAACAAAATTCTACGAAGCATCATCGATAAAAAAATCGAATAAAGTCATACACCAGTACATAAACATCCCAACTGTTAGGTAAGTGATAGTTCAGTGCTAGTTATCATGAAAGAATATCCGATTAACTAATCTCGTTGGCCAATTAAGTTTTTTAATACAGGGACGACGCTAAAAGACTCAAGCGATTATTTATTTCAAAATAATTTTATAATTACTTACACACTAGTCAATAATATTACAGATCTATGAGCTTTGAAAAAACTGATTTTATTGTAGAAGCAGCAAATACCAGGAAAATACGCGTAGAGCTAGACAAACACACACTACAACAGCTGACGAATAACTGACTGAAATGCGGACTAATATTTGTAGGTCTGACGCTATATCACCTACCCATCAGTTATCAACAGAGCTTGCTGGAATCGACGAAGTCGTATTTAGACACGCAAATAGCTAATGCCTTAGGGCAGATTAGGCTAATCAGAAGGAAAAAGGATGACCTTAACAAGCGATTGAACAATGTCATACGTTTTATTGAGACGCATTTTAGGATTTTCTGACAGGGGCGTTTAAAATACGTAATTTGTTAAATGTTTCATTCTGTTTGTCTGTTTGGCATATAATAAGTCAATTAGATCTATTAATTCTTTCGTTGTGTCCTCGTTCCCGTTCACACATATTTCTTTATACTTTCTTTACCTAATTCCAACTTTTAGCTTATGCAGCTTTAATAAAAATTAATCTACGCCATCGAGTTCGCCCTTTCCTTCTGAAGGAAGATAGGGCTCTTGGATTTATCTATCGACTCGCTGAGGTTACTGCAATAAGCTCTACAGAACACTTCTGTCACTTTGAGCTCATCATTCTAAACTAATGTAAGATACAGTGTGCATATAGAATCCCCTATGTACCGTTATAGACGGGAATTTTTGCCATAGTTTCCTCTCAACATTTTCGCCCTCCGGGACACACATGATGTGTCATTGGATATTTTTGTCAAAGGCCGATGGGCTTAACTTTGACAGTGAACGTGTTAAGTGAATTGAAGAAGTTTTTAGCAGATTTGTAAAGATGGTTGATCATGCAACATTTTGTTCAAATTCGAAATAATTACAGCAATGCGACGGTAGCCCTTATTTCCACAATAACGTAACCGCTAACAATTATATTTACAAGATGCTTTGTATTCGACTATGATTGAGTAATGACCTAGAAACGTTCTCATACAAATTATGATTGATGATCTTTTAAAATAGATGCTGCCGACGTTTAAAAATTAGTCGATTTTCATACAAAATTATTATCTTTTGTTGTCTACTAAAACATTGTTTATAGTAGAATGAGACTTAATTTATTACTACGGATGTTGACAACCGCTAGGTATATTCAAGTAACTAACACGTACTTAGTTTGTCATTTTGTAGATTATATGCTAGCTTGTGTGGTATTATCCATTTAGAATTTTAAAAACTTTTAATAATAAACTTCTAATTATAGGAACCAACTTTAGTGTTGACAAATTGTATTTACCTTGAATTCTTATCGTAGTTTTTTTTTCTTTACGTCTAGTATACTTGTTAGTAGAACTAAATAAATAGCAAATCCATATATTTGTATCAATCCCATATTGTATACAGTATAATCGGCAAACTCCAACTTTCAACAGATTTAATTTCTGAAATCTGCCTTATGTTGATGTTTCACTTACTAATTTCTTTAATACTACGTAGTGAATAATACTGCTAACTTAAACATACATTGTAGCCACACAATTATATATACAGGTGACATAGAATAAACTGCAATGCATAGCACCACGCGATAGTGGACCAAAAATAATAAAAAACTCCTAAACACTCATGTACGATCGCTTTTTGTTTTCAAGCTAGAGGCTGTTACGTTTTTTTATTAATTGAAAAGGCTTTTATTTAATAAAACAACATTAAAAATGTAAGGTATTTAGCTCTACATAAGGTGTTCAATTTGGTGACCTTGTTCTTGAATACACATTTCCAATCTTCGTATTAATCATTGACGGCATCTTTGAAAATGTTCGGATTATTACGAAATGCAGACTCCACAATTCTGTTCCATATTTGATCTACAGTATTTATTTCTACGACATACACTTCATTTTTCATAAACCCCCAAAATGAAAAATCGAGGGGATTAAGATCGGGACTACGAGCTGGCGATGGTATAGATCCCCACGACCAATCCACCTATTTCCAAATCTTCTTTGAAAAAATTCCCTTGCTTTTCGAGAATAGTGAGATGGCGCACCGTCATGCATGTAGTACATTCTTCTTATAATATCCAATGGGGCATCTTCTAATAAAGTGTTCAGTTCATTTTCCAAAAAGATTTGGTAGAGTTCGCCTATCAATAGTCTGGGCAATCGAACTGAATCAATTAAATAATTATCGATTATACGTGCCCACACATTAATGAAAAACCCATACTGGTGATTCCGTATTACGGTATGATGAGGGTTTTCATCAGTCCAATAATGCATATTATGCATGTTCAAAACACCATCGCGATTAAAACCAGCTTTAGCTTAAAAAACCTCAACAACCTGTAACGTGGAAACAAAAACCGATCGGACATTAGCGTATAGGAATTTTCTTATTATTTTTTGGTCCTTTATCGCGTGGTGCTATGCATTGTAGTTTATTCTATGTCACCCGGTATATATATATATATATATATATATGTATATATATATATATCTACTTTGTTTTATATTTATAAAATATTGATCCATTTATTTAATCCAATTATTATTATTATTACATATTTTATAGATAACCATGATCTGGTATTTTGTACTTCCGGTTCTTTATACGTATATATCTACATAAAATCTTAAAATTGGCTCCTAATATGTTGGGTCAACTTTGTACATTTAGTTTACCGTTACTTCGGGATATTTTTATAAATGACGAATAGTGTTTACCGTAATTTTTAGAATGAATAAACGGTTGAAAGTTGAATGTTTAGTATTCCGTAGAATATTTCATATTTGTTCTACCTAAAAGCTCTACTAATGAATCACTTTCTAAGAACACAATGGATTACTTACAAAAAGAAAACAGATTAGAATTAAATTGGCAATAAAATCATTTATCGTAGATCACAAGAGCTGAGCGGATGTATTCGATATAAGCTTGTAAATGGAATACAGAAAGGAAATTAAAGTCCATAGTGACCTAACAATTAATTTAGTGTCTCTCATTAATTTGTGCCTATTTGCTAATGTTGAATAGCTTTATATATCCATTCTGAAATTGTATGTACGTTCATATATATATACACACGTGTATGCAGCCTGGGTAGACATGGAAGAAGTCTTTATGGAGAGAAGAAAATTTCGACTGAACTACCACTAACAATAACAGTATACTATAATTAATGTGCAGTACAGTGTATGCCTAGATACCTTGTTTGTTTTGGTAGTGGAGATTAAATACGGGATAGTATAATTCCCTCTAATTAGCCTGACGCCGAGCAAACACAATTTTAATTAATCAGCTATCATCAACAACAAGGAATTGCTGCATACAATATTGAAATTAGACAATTCAGATTTAACAGTTTAGGGAAATGAAACGATGAAACAGAACTCTAACACTGCCAATAGGTTATAGTGCCTATTAATTTTATTATCTTATCAGGAAAAGGTGATATGAATATGTGGGAAAGGAATTATGTATGCCACGGTCACACAATACATACATATATGTACATACATGTGTTATGTATACAAGATGTTCACATTGGTTAACGTAATTCAATCAATACAAATTAGCTTAAGCTTGGTTTATAATTTGATTTGGTTATATCGGTTATTGAATAATTTAATTATGTCAGCCTTAATATTAATAGCAATATTATTTCAGTAAAATTAGGTTAATATAGAACGTTATTTTTTCACATTCCACATGGCATTATTACAATATTTTTAATCTAGAACAGCCATTCCCAACCACGGTTTCCTAAACCACCAGGGATTTGCATGCTTTATAAAAGGTTCCAGAAGAAAATATTAATATTAATACTACAATAATAAAAATGAGACAACAAATCAATTAAATGTCAAGTTCACGAATATAACTTCAGTCACTTACGCGTTGCAACGGCAGTTTATGTAAGAAAACAGATTATAATCTATAACGTGGAAGGAAAAGCTACGATCCAGACCCCTCGAAAGAACGAGAGTAACGTTTGCTGATATAAAAACGCCGCGACCACATAAGAGGGAGTAAAGTCGAATTAAATTCTAGGACATCCTTAAGAACCATAAGTGATTTTAATAATAATAAATTACTGTAAAGGCTTTCTACTTAAACGTGCGCACATCGAATGTGAAAGTGAGTAATTATTATTCTGTAATGTTGTTTGAGCACTGATGCTTTGGAATCAATACTGGGTAGCGATACTGATAGTTGTAGCGAGCTACCGCCTCATCAGATAGAAACCAAAGAGAAGAAATGAAAATATGACAGTGATTATTTACGAATGAGTTTGCATTTTACCAGGAATGAGTCACAACATAACCTCTTTGCGTAACACAATTCAACAAAATTGGACTTTTTTTTGTTGTTACCTGAATAAAACATATCATTTCTGGTATATTTTGGCGCTAAATCCAAATGCGCTGATATTTAAGGTTATGCTATAAGAACAGCATTTCTCAGCTCATTTCTGCTTATTTCAGGGGTTCCCAAACTTTAGCGGTCCGTAACGCCCTTACAGATTTAGTCTTTTTTCCGGCGTCAAAATATCTGAACAATTACTCAAATCAGGCACAGAAATAAAAACAAACTGTTAAGATAAACCTCACAATGTAAAGTTCACATTTTAGTACAGCTGCACAAATAGGTTGTCGCAAAGGTGTTACATTTTAATTTCCATATGGTCTAATTTCGCTTTCTTTCCTGTTGAAATATCAATTTAGATGAATTTTTAATTCGGATCCGTTGTTCTAACGCCAACAGTATTCGATAGGCGAAGCGAAACCGGTAAATGATTTATTTTGGTTTTGGTAGTTGATTAATTGATTAGCATCCAATTGGACGTCATCTTCATTTACGCTAGTAGTACCTCTTCGCTTGGAAGTACCTTTTCCACTTTTTCGTTTTGAGATCGTTGTTTTTGCTAGTCTTCCAGGCTATAAGTTGGGCTGCAGCAGCGTTCCTCGGCTATGTTGACGTTATTCTGACCTTCTAATCTGGTGTTTTCATGACCTTCTTTCTGTAGAAAATTGTGAATTTCTCAACGTAGCTCCAATGCACGGGTTAAGACGTGGAAGCCATGGTGAACTGCAGTAGTATAGCAGGATCGTGCGTTCAGCTCCCATGTCCATGCATAGCTGTTTTAAAAATCTGGCTTTCAGTAGCCTAGTTTTTATGTAGTTTATTACGTCTAATTGTAAGACGCGTTCCGATACCAAATTCAATCGTTATATTGTTTTATTTTTTGCTTGTTCTATTATAGGTTTTCAATATGTTATGCTTTTATTGTTGTATTTTACTATTTTCTTTTAATATACTTGATAAGTAACTTAAATCTATTATTTTGTACGTTTCTTTGTTATAGTGGCTTTGTTGAACCTACGAAAAAGGGTAGTAAATTACCATGGTAATTTACTTAAAAAACTTTAAATTACGCACAAATAAATATTAGTAAGATCTAAGAATAATTAATCATGCTAATTTACCAAAATTATAACAGTAATTAATACAATAATTTGATATCTCTGGTTGTGGAACACCCCGTGACAATGAGAAAACATCCCAGCATATTACAGAACTAGTGGAACGTATGTCGACATACGATGATAGGAATTGGGAGATTAATGACTGACAACCAGGTAGCCATTCAGACTTTGAGCTCTCCATCACCATCAATTCCAAGTACGTTTGGGAAGATTGTAAGAAGCTGAACAGGGTTCACGAACACCTTTCGCAGGGGCTCTGATATTTTCTGAACTACAATAGCAATTCCATCAACAGACGATACAGAGGAAGGAATAACAAAACGTACAAAAATACAAGATAAATCTTTCTGACTTAAGGTCGGCAAGAGTTTCCTATCGAGACATTACAAATAAGACGATCACCTAGGTAAACTGGGAATAACTAACAGCAACAGTTGTAAATGTTGTATAGAAGCGATAGTGATTCCATTCTATATAGGACAGTATAGGCAGTGACAAATTATACACTAAATCTATATACATTATATAAAAATTAGTTGTAAACAATGTGTGTTGATAATTTACATGTATACAAACGGAACACATATAAAAAATTAATCTAATTGTAGTTCGTGTTACTCATATTGTTGTTAATACGCTTTGATTCTGGGCTCGACGAATATGTTCAGTTGGTTTAGTGATTGCTGTTGAGCTAGTGGTATGTCGAGGTCTATTGTATCGGTCACATTAGAGTATGAAAGCACCAGCAAAAAGTTGCCTGGATATGATCGAAAATTAAAGTTTGACGCTAAGAATACAAGATCTTCTCGATTGTTGCTAACAGACATCGAGCTACATTCATCATATATCTTGCATTTATAAAAATTATTACAAGGCTCAAGGAAGGTTTAAATACCGCACTATTAATAAAAACTGTCAGATGTGTGTTTCGCAAAGAGAATATCCATAGCACATATGCAATATTTAAACCAGTGTTGACACCGCAGCGTAGTAAACGGTATATGCAGTGGGCGTAATGACCACAAACCATCATTACTGGGAGAATGGAAACGGGTGGTATGATCTGATAAGTCCAGCTTGACTGTTTTCCCCATTTGTGATCGTGAATATGTTTGAAGATCGTTCAGTGAAGCATAAAATGTCGACTGCTTGGACCGCAGTGTCAAGTGGTTCTCGCCTCAGAGAGGAGACGGTAGGGGGAGAAGGGGACCTTTATCATTTGTGGTGTGACTTCTTGGCATTCCTTGGGCCTGATATTGATTTTCGAAGGAAAAATAACAGCCAAGTGATGCCGACAGTATAACAATGCCCCTCTCCGCATTACCTTATGGACTCGATATTGATTTTTTTTTAATAAAGTTAAAAGTCTACCCTGACCAGCTAAGTCATATTTGAATGTTGTTGAACTTATGTGAGGTATTCTTGAAAACATCGACAGTAATAGATTCCTGCCGTTTGCATTCGTCAAGGAGTAGGCTGCGACATTAGTTGAAGAGTGGCATGAAATCCAGAAAAATGGCAGAAAGCGGTTCTACTCCTTAACCGGTGTAGATCAAGAGCAGTACTGCTCAAAAGTATTTGTCTATCTCGAAAATTAAGTATTCTTGAGGTTAGAAAGTAGATTTAAAAACTTCTGAGTAGTATTTATAGTATATTTAGAGTAAACAAAAAATGAATACAAAAAATTATGTGTGCAGTTCACACGCAGTAGAAGTGAAACCTTCAGAAAAGTAAGCTGCGAGAAATTGAGACGAATGCAGTATCAGTAGTGGAATAATTGTACGGTATATTTATTATACTATTGGTATCAAAGCCTTGTATACGCATTCACACGCGCACGACACACGTACTAACACAGGTACAAACACACACAGAACGCTTTGACCAAAGCAAGTAGTGATGGGAAAAATCGTTATCTTAAATCAATTTTATTTATTTAAAATAACAGTTTCGCCCGCTATTGTTATTTTGAAATAAGGGTTGCAACATAACAGGTTATCGTTATTTCGTTGTCAACAGTTCTACGCTATAACAACATTGTCGTTTCTGATTCATATTATAGGCTGAGCTTTATATTTAGTTATTTATATTAGAATTATGTTATTTTCTTCCATATTATATAACGGTTTCTTTCCAGTTTTTATAAATAATTTTTTTATACAATATTGTTCTTTTATTTTACATTTGATAATTGCAATGCATACAACTATTTAAAAAATACACCGGTAACGATTTGAAGACCAGCAATACCAGACTAACAGTCGTGTACGTTAAGCGTTACGCTGCGCTCGCTTGCTTGAAGCATGAGTAATATTACATGTATAGAAGGTACACATAAAACTTTAAAATCAATTTTTCAAAAACTAGTCGTATAAAAAGCCAGTAGCCAGGTACTAAGGACAAGTCCCTCTACAACATATCTGAAACCCATCGAAATCCGTGATTAGCAGATCTGGTCTCGTTGTCACTATACAACGCCTTTTCTCTCGGTTCGGCTCGGCAATACGAAGGCGCACACAAGCATATATATATACACAACGCTTGGTAGAAAAGAGTAGGGAAATCCACTCCTGGCAGTGGGCACGAGCGGACGTGTCTTTCCGTATCTACAGCGAGGCGTTAGAATCGACAAAGCGTTCCGAGAGCGGTCCGTGTACGGAACAGCTCAGCGATATCACGGCGGCATCAATCCGATGCGCCGAGGCATTCGACATCGAGGTACTACCAGAAACGGACGAGTTTCTCCGAGTGTAGAAATATTCTTTCTACAAACCACCACTACCGGAGTTAATCTCCGGTAGGTTCACGAAAAAGAGTCATCAACTAAGTCGAAGTTGTTCATCGAGGAAGCTTCCGACGGGGAGGAACCGGCATAGCCGGCTTTTCGCCGTTCAAAGCGGCAAATTTTCGATTTTCGAAGTTCCGGCTCCGGAAATCGAAAACATTTGCACAAATAACTTGTTTTCGTCCATTTGGACAAATTTCAGATGGCTTCTAGCCAACAACGCCTCACCGCAGGGGATTTCCCTCCCCTCCCCCGTTCCGCCGAGGAGTCCATGGACGAGGGCTCCTCATCGTCCTCCAGACCGGAATCCCCCTCCTCCGGCCCCCGCGGACCCCGGCCGTCTGCTGCAAAGTTCCTCGCGTCGCTCGATTACGACGACGAAACCCTCGTCCGGTTAATCGCCGAGCTAACCGAGGAGCTCCGAAGGCGACGCATTGCAGCTTCGACTGCAGCCCTTCCCGCCGCCCCCGTAGCGGCCTCCCCTGCCCCTCTGCATCCGACGAGTCGGTCTCCGACTCCGGTTCAGAGCGCGACGATGCCGGCTGGACCAAAGCTGGCAGAAAGCGTAAGGCCGGTAAGAAGAGGCAACCTTCTGCCTCGAAGAGGATGGCGCAACCGGCCACCACCCCTCCACCAGCGCCGATAGCCAGCAAAGGCCACCGGCTGCCACGGCCACAAAGACCGCCACCACCGTTCCTCCACCGACTTCGGCTTCAACGAGCCAAAGGGCGCTGCTGCTTCGCAGGCCCCCCCGTCCAAATCCAACAAGATTCCCCCATCGTCCTCAGGGAAAAATCCACCTGGGGACACGTTACGACGAAATTCTCTGAGCTTCGAGTCATCTTCTCTAAGGCCCAAAATACGACTGACGGAATCCGCTTCTTCCCCGCCACGGAGAAGGATTTCAGGGCTGCCGTAAGGGTGCTCGACGGTCTGGTACTACCGTACCACACTTATCAGCTACCTTCGGAGAACCTCTTGAACATCGTGATCCGTGGGGTCCCCGTCGAGACCCCCTCAAAGAAGTGGAGGAAGAACTCCTAGAGTTCGGATTCCACCCCGAAGGCATCCATCGCCTCCGCCACCCCCGGAGCAAGAAGGAAATGCCCCTCATTCTGATAAAGCTCCCGAGAAACGAGAAGGACATCTTCGCCCTGAAGGAGATCTGCAGACTAGTGGTCTCCGTCGAATCCCTCCGCTCCCGAACAGCCGTCGGGCAATGCCACCGCTGTCAGCGGTTCGGCCACGCCCAATCCCGCTGTACGGCAGCGATCAAATGCGTCCGCTGCGGCGAAAACCATCGCGCCGCAGACTGCCCCCTATCTAAGGAGAAAGGCGACCCTGCCAAATGCGCCAACTGTGTTGGCTCACACACGGCAAACTACAAGGGATGCCCTCACTACCCCAAACCCAGATTGCCAACCCGATCCCAAGCCGCCCCTTCGGCGAGAAAGACCCCGGCTCAAGCGCCTCCCCAGGCCGCTACCCAAGCCACCCAATCCTCCCAGGCGACTTCCTCTGGCAGAAAGTATTCCGACGCCACCAAAGGGAAATCATCTCCCCCTCCCCCTCCTAAGGTGCTGCGTACCGACGTGCCCAGCCAGTCCCTGCTAGGCCCAAGCCCCCCGCCACCAACAACACCGACTTCTTCGGCGCCGTGACCACCCTTTACAGCTGGTCGGACAATTCTCGTCCGCACTACAGCAGGTTCAGGGCTCCATCCCTCGTAACCTCTATTAATCTATCAACCCGTTTATGAATACATCGGTAAGCATAAACCAGCAAGGCATTTCCAGAATAGTCGCCTGGAACGCGAACGGCATCAGAACTCGTATACCTGAGCTAAGAGACTTTCTTCAAGAGAACCAAATCGACGTTGCCCTTCTCAGCGAGACTTGCCTCCGCCCGGGGGACAGTCTCAAGGTCGTGAATTACAAAACATACCGTCGAGATCGCTTGACGGGCCGCGGCGGCGGGACAGCTGTACTCGTCAAAAATTCAATCCGCCACTCCGAGGTCGTAGTGCCGCCGCTGAACTCTCTGGAGGCGGCGGCAGTCATCATCTGGACCGATTTCGGTCCGCTAAAACTCTACGCGACGTATAGCCCCCTCCCCCTCCTGGCGGGGTTTCGCGCCAGGATTTCGACCAAATCTTCTCCGACCCCAACGCGGTGTTGATGGCGGGCGATCTGAACGCGAAGCACCACCTCTGGGGCAGCCGGATCATACGAGCTGAGGGCAGGCAGCTGCTTGACATCATCCAAGCCTTAGCGCCTTTCGTACCACCCTCCCGACGGCCACACGTTCTTCCATACTGGCGTCCAATCCGATGTCCTCGACTTCGCCATATCCAAAGACATCCCTGTAAACGTGACCGTGAAAAGCATCGCTGACCTTTCATCAGATCACAACCCCATCCTAATCACCCTAGGTAGTGAACTACTTCATCTGGGGGAAGAAGTTCGGCGGCGTACGAACTGGAATCTTTTCTCCTCCAAAGTTGTCACCAACCTCAGTGTCAACGAAAATCTTCAGGAGGCGGCACTCTTAGAGGAAGCCGTTAACAACTTCACCAAGGCGATCTCTCGGGCCCTCGATGAAGCTTCTACCATCAGACCCCGCAGACACTCTCGACAACTCCCACCCGACCTAAGGGAGCTAGTTAGGGAAAGACGACGAGCCAAGAAAAGGGCCCAAACCACCCTCAACCCCGCGGACAGCCTCCGAGCAAATCATCTTGCTCGACAGCTCCGAGAGGCTCTCAAAACCTTCGAGCAGGAGAACTGGGACGACAAGGTCAAGTCTCTCACGACGGAGGATGGCTCCCTATGGAAACTATCCAAGGCCTTGAGAAACCCCTCAAAAAACCCCCAAACCGGCCTCTTCACGGCACCCACGGTTTAGGTTTCTCCCCGAGGAGAAAATCGAAATCCACGCCGACCACCTCGAAGAAGTATTCCGCGGCATTCCGCCCCCAATCAGCGACGACGAAATAATCTTCCGAAGAGAAGTGGAAACGGTAGTGCACGGGATCCCCGAGCTCATCGGAACCCCACTCGATCCCGCCTCCCTCGACGAAGTCCGAGCCCTCATCAAAAGGCGCAACAACAAAAGGCCCCAGGGGCGGATTGTATCACCAATCTGGTCCTAAAGTGGTTACCCCCGAAGCTACGGAGCATCTTTGCGAAATCATCAACGCAATGCTCCAAATTCAGTACTTTCCCTCCTGCTGGAAACACGCCGAAGTTTGCAACATCCCCAAGCCCGGGAAAGATCACAAATTCCCACAAAACTTCCGCCCGACCAGCCTTCTCTCCAACGTTTCGAAAATAGCTGAGGCAATCATCCTGTCTCGGTTGAAAGAACTCAGCGACGATGTCATCAAAGATGAACAGTTCGGCTTGCGAGCCGGACTGTCCACCGAACTACAACTATTCCGGTTCTCGGAATACATCCGAAACGGACTCGAAAGGCGAGTACCCGTAATAATAATAATAATAATAATAATAATAAAATTTAGTGCAAATAAACAACAGAGTGTTTAGCAGCAACAGGTCCAGTGAAAACTGATAACAATAATAATAATAATAATAGTAACAACAATTGTAGTAATAATTAAAATATTAGTTAATAATTAGATATTTAAATAATCTTCTAGAGAGTAGCAATTAAGAGAGAGAAGTAAATTTTTAATATTAGATTTAAATTTATTGAAAACGTTTTCATTTCTGATTTCTAACGGTAATTTATTAAAGAGTTTACAACCCATGAAATAAAGACTTTTTTGAAATAAAGCAGTTTTATGAAGAGGCGCAAGAAGGCAATTAGCGTTCCTTGTATAATAAGTAGAACTGGATTCAGTATGAAACTCGGACCTATACTTAAAAACAAAACAAAGTACTTCCAGTATATACACGTCGTAAAAAGTTAAGAATTTTAAATTTTTAAACGCTTCCTTACAACTATCGCGCCGATTCATATCTAGCATGATTCAAAGTGCTCTTTTCTGTAATAAAAATACACGTTGCACCGAGATACATCTACCCCAGTGAATAATGCCATATCTTGAAATTGAATAAAAATTTGAATAATAATAGGTTTTTACAGTATTAAAATTACAACTAAGTTTTAAATGGTATAAAGCAAAACAGCTGCTTGAAAGCTGTTTACATATGCTATCAATGTGAAAGGACCATTTTAAATCCTCATCAATTATTAGACCTAACAATTTGCAAGAGCTATTGAAATTTACAAAAGTATCATTTAAGAGAATCTCTGAAATATTATAATTACGATCATTCCTAAAAAGTACACAATTAGTCTTATCAAAGTTGATTAATAAACGATTTGTATTCACCCATCTGCTAATAATGCTAAAAACATAATTGGTTTTGACAATTAAATTATGTAATGTAGGACTCTCAATAACTATATTTATATCATCAGCGTATAAAGCCACTGAAGCTAAAGAATTAATAGTGCAAGGTAAATCATTTACATAAATTAAAAACAAAGTGGGCCCAAGAATCGAACCTTGCGGAACACCAATATTAATAATTTTAGACTCAGATTTTACATTATTACAAACCACCCTCTGTGTCCTATCACACAAATAAGATTTAAACCAATCACTGATATTACTCCTAACGCCATATAGTTCCAATTTGTATATCAAAATCGAGTGATCTATGCAATCGAAGGCGCGAGAGAGATCGATGCACATACTAATGCACGGAGTTTGACTATCAATATTTTTGTAAATATTTCTTAAAAATTGAAATAGAGCGGTATCCGTGGAACGCTTGGAGCGAAACCCATGTTGATGATCCGACAAGATATGAAAATGGTGTAAGTAATTTATTAATTTTTTATTGATAATTGATTCAAATATCTTGGAGAAAACCGGAAGCAAATTAATCGGACGATAGTTTTTTATATCATTTGTGTCCCCTTTTTTAAAAAGGGGTTTGACAATAGCACGCTTTAATATAAAACATATAAATAACAAGTATTGTGACAGTTATGCTACCTTGATATATATATATATGTATATACGGAAAGAATGTAGACACTTAAGAAACATGAAGTTAGAGAATACACGAAACAAGTCGGTCGTCCAGTGTTCTTATTCCTGTATCAATCTACCCTAGCATATCAACCCATAATAATCGTCAATGAAGAACGCAACATAAATACTAGCGGATACCCGGCGTGTGTTACTGTGCTAAAACACATTTTGTTTATTTGTTGGGGAAAAACGGAAATTGTGTTCCTTTACTAACTTTTTTATCTTAATGCTAGCGCATAAACAATATTTTGAGTTTTTTCGGTAGGTGTGTAAACATAAAGATTTTTAGGCGTTCCAATTCTGGAGTAAGCTTCGATTAAATTCGGCGATAGTTCTTTCACAACAAATCTTGTTCCGTTGCGCAATTTCGGTGGATCTAAGTGGCGAATCAGCATCAACGGTGAACCAACTTTTAAAGTTAAGATCTGTGGTAGCATTCCAGATGGTTCCAAAGAGTTAAGAAACTTTATTGGAAAGTTGAGAGCTTGTTCCTCAGCTATAACTGTGTCAATCAATTTGTACGTGACAATTTCACCGGGTAGCTTCAATTAAATTTGCTGGTTATCATTCTTCAGAGCTAAAATTTCTCGTTTGTACTGTCTGAGACTTTTAATCTAATATATTTAAACGAGCAATTCTTGTATATATATATATACCATTGGTTTCTCGAAAACGGCTCTAACAATTTTGATGAAATTTAGTACCTGGGGGTTTTCGGGGACGAGAAATCGATTTAGCATGGTTCCGATCCCGGGAAAATTCATTTTGCCCCGGTTTACACACATTTCTGGTATTGCGGTATATGAAATTGGTTATCGAAAATGACTTTAGCAATTTTTATGCAATTTAGTATGTGGGCATTTTCGAGAATACAAAATTGATCTAGCATGGTCCCGATCCCAAGAAAATTTTTTGTGCCGCTTTTACCTATTTCTGTGGTACATAAAATGTGTTATCGAAAATTACTCTTAAGATTTTGTTACAATTTAGTATCTTGGAGTTTTTGGGGACGATAAACCGATTTAGCATGGTCTCGGTCTCGATTCAATCCATTTAGTCCAGGTTTTCACCCATTTCGGCCTAAACGTGGGTTAGCAACTTTTTTAACATCATGCAGCCAATCGAAATTATAAGTAATTAAAACTTTACTACTAAACCATAGATGGCGCTGAAAGTAGTATGATAATAACAGAAAAATATCTACGAAAACTAACAACAACATGTAAATTCACATACTTTTAACCTTATAAACTTTTAATATATATGTGCTACTATATATACTTAAAATATACAATATAAATTAAATATTAAAACAAAAATAAATGGCGTTATTATTTGGTTCAATATTATTCAAAAAATTTTGGGAATTCCGAGCAAGGCTCGGTCCACCAGAGTACTATTTTCTAATTCGATTATTTTACATGATCGACGCGATAACCACAAATAATAAAACTTTCTGATGACAATGACAGATCAGTGTTTTTGTGTTGACAGTCTGTATTCCGGAAAATTTTTGTATGGGAAAAGTCGAAAATCGACTTCATGAATGGACCGAATGTGCCTAATGCATTGTTTTAGTGGTCTAAAACCATTTTTGCATAATTGCCATTCTAATGAAACCAGTTTGGGGCACATCGGTTAGATGGTTTCAAAGTCTATAACGGACATAGTTAGAAACATTTTTGTGTTTTATATACATATATAGACTAATGCTGCGGAAAGTAAGGAAATGTCACTAGGCGGTCTAGGAGCGGTACGGTATACACATATGTGTGTATATGGCTCGGTGGCTCCGAACAAGCCCTGTTAGTGCTGATATATATATATATGTATATATATATGTATATAGATTACAAATATTATTATAACATTTTTGACTCTTTATGTGTTCACCTTTTTTTAAAAACCGCTTTACAAAGTTTCAGCATCTTTTCTGATGAAAATTTGTTCCATTCTACCTGATGTTCCATACGCTCTTAGTAGAAGTGAAGATAATAACAAAAAAATAGAACACTAGGTTAAAAGTACGTAAGAATCACAAAAATATAGGCGGGCAAATACTTTTGTGCTGCAGTGTACATATCTCAAGATAAGCGTAGTTTGGGTTATAAAAATACCCACTGGGTCGGCTGCCACTTGTGTGGGTGCAATTTTCTCGGGGTCATATGGTACTTATGTATATTATACATCCATAACTACTCTAATTTGGGAGTCTACATATTTTATAAAGAACTGTACGACAGTTGAATTTAGTACATAGATAATAAAAACGAAAACTTCCCGGTTAGAAAAAAGGAAATTAGTTATTTGGCACTATTTGCACCAATAAAGTACAAAAAATTAATAATCAGTAATTACATTCAAATTTTCAAAGTTTATGAAATGAAGGTAGAGTAATAAAAGCCTTAATTATATACAGAGAGATCAAATATGATTGATTTAGTTGACATCACTGATGAGTTGGTATATAACTAAATCGACTAAATTCATTATAATTAATGTTCAGTAGCGTAGAAGGGCTTTCGTAAATAATGAATTGTGTGTAAATGTATATATGTAACCCCAACATCAGGAAGAAAAGTTTAATTTTACAGTTGGGGCGCCGTGTCTGTGAGACCTGGCGTTCTGAAGAACGCTCGTCTTGTCATTCGTCGTAGAATTTTTTGCGGTCGGTGCATTTGTGTTTAATTGGTTTTATGCAAGCGTTGACGCTAAGCGATTTTGGATTAAAATTTCATATCCGAAAAAGTCTCACAGATCCGGCGCTCCGACCCGAGTTATTATTTTAGTCAGTTAGCTAAATTTTGCTTCTGGTAATTTGTAAAAACGCATATGTTGGAGTGAATACAACAATCAACGAAGAGCTTGAAGCTTTCAGGGGACGATGCGGTTTCAAGAAATATATTATGGGATTAAAATTCTTTCATTGGTAGAGTCCTCCACGTCATATGCTTCAAACCTAGAGGCTTATGTTGGAAAACAGCCTCTTAATCCATATGGTAACCCAAAGGACCCATGTAGTGTAGTTTTGAGATTGATTGAGCCGGTTTTGGGAGCGAATAGAAACCTTACCTGTGATTACTGGTTTGCCAGTATTCCTTTAGTTAAAACTTTGCTCACAGACCACAAAATATCTTATGTGGGCACTATAAAAAAAAGATAAAAGGGAACTTCCTCTTGAATTTATCAATATAAGACTGAAAATTCCTCAGTATTCGGATTCCAACAAGATATGACCATCGTATCTTACGTAGCCAAAAAATATAAAAATGTAATTTCGGTGTCCAGTTTATATCACGATGATGCCATTCATCTATCTTCTGTTGATAAGTATAGTTTTTTATATTTTTTATATTAATCAAGGTTTTAACTTTCACATTAGATGGTTATTTTTAATTATATATTTAAAATATTAAAATTAATTTGATAAGTCTATGGGGACGCCCCGTCTGTAGGGTTAAATTAAAATCATCAAATTTATTAACTTCAATAAACAAAGCAATACATCACTTTAAGATGAATTTATACAACTCTGTAATAAATGAGACCCGTTATAAATTTTCATTTATAGGAAGTGTTGGAAATGCTGTCCTTGGTTTACTAAACATAAATTCACTCTTCGTTGTAAGTTTTGGAATACAGCTTGTAAACATTCTAATGGGATATTTTGGATTTCATTAGAAATAGCCTTTGCAATTCTTCTAAATTATGTAACCGATTAGGGTAAATTCTATTTTTAAATATCCAAATAAAAAAAAATCAGGAGGTGTAAGATCAGGCGATCGTGCTGGCCACAGCCCAGTACTTATAATTCTTCTGTCCTCATCATCTAATTGATTGATAAATGGTTCCAAAATTAACTGTCTATATCATATAATATTTATTGTGTCATTGAAAAATATTGGACCTATTATACGACGCCGAGAAATAGCAACCCATATACCTGTTTTAATAGGATGCAAAGCACATTCTACAAAATTATGGGGATTATCAGTTCTCCATGTTCGATAATTTTGTGAGTTCACATATCCAGATAGATGAAACCAGGCTTTATCAGTAAAATATGTCTTGTCTAGAATGTTTTTATCATTTATCTTTCTCTCAAACCATTGACAGTATTGAACACGGGCAGCATAATCCATAGGAAGCAAATGTTGGAAAACAGACACTTTATACGGATGCATATGTAAATCTTATTTTAATATTTTTTGGCAAGTTCCATATGAAAAATCTATGAAATTATACGTAATCAGTTATTTATACATTTCATTTATCATTCATAAAGTTACCTATTTGTTCGGACAATTGTCTGAAAGGTTTATTAGGACTTCGTTCCATTCGAGTTTGAACGTCTGCCACCACCTGTTCTGTAAGTTTTGGCCTTCTAGTAGACTTCCTCTTGCACAAGTTACCAGTTTCCAAAAAGCGATCAACAATACGCTGTTGACGTTGTTGAAACTCTGGATAGGCAATGTCAATCTCCGGGTACATTGTATGGAATTGATTATAACATTCCAGTAAAGAATATGACCACAAACCGTTTTGATTCTGAACACCAGTGCGGAAATATGCCAGCACAATAAAGACATATTGTTCCTTTAAAAAAGGCATCTTTGGAGGAATCTAAAATTCAATATTTACCTGTACATAGTGTTTCCATATGAACTAATCAAATTACTTACGCTAAATACAACCAATATATGATAAATTGTTTTGAGAAAAACAGATTTTATACATAAATAAACGCAATGAAATACTAATAAAATAAAATACAAACCTACGCCGCTGTCAACTATTTTACGGAGAAAGTTACAGTAACATCAAAATTAATACCAACCTAAATTTGGTTCCCAACGCTGCCAACTCAATCAATCATATTTGATTTCCCTATATATATTTCTGTTACACTTTTCCTAATACACAAATCAATTTTTGCAGACTAAACTTCCGTAAGTAAAATAAAATTATTCATTCCATCCCACATTTCATTATTATTTTTTGGCTTTTATGTATTTTTACTAATATAATTTGGATATTACAATCTTTCCCTTGGGTCTATAATATAATCGACGAAATTAGAAACATATTCGTTACTAAATTAATTGCTAATGTAGTTCTTAGATAAGTAAATAATATTGTCAACATGACACTGACGCATTGAAATTGCTCAATACACCAAATAAATATACGATGTTATATCTGGAAATTCACTTTTCCATCATATTCGTTGTCCATATAACAGACTAGTAACAACATGGAGAAAGTTAATATTGAGACAAACTGTTCGGTCCAGTTGTGTATTTATATTCAGATAATATAAAACATTCCTAAACGTATTTGGTTCATGCAGTGGACTGAAGTTCGAGACGAAAAACGAAAAGGTCATTCAGGTCGTCCGCCCACCGGCATTGACGATACAGCCGAGACGTCCTAGAGTCCCAAAAGAAGCTTTCGTAAATGTTCCATAATAATGTACGAGTATCGCGTAGGTAATCTTCTCTCTAAGGGATTTTTATTGAATGTTCATCGAAAAGTACTAAAATTGCTTTTTTACAACGAGCTCAGAGAATTTGGGATGTCTTGTTGGTTTTAATTTTAAGTACGACAAATTAGACTAATTAATAAGGTATATGTAGATATATGTACATACAGTACAGCCCCGGTTAACCGAAATAAAGGGGGACAGCCGTTTCGGATAACCAATTTTTCGGTTAACCCATGAAAATCTAAAAATAGCCTACTAAAATGGGTGTGTGGTAGAAATGAATTACAAACAATTTCTTTAGGTTATAATATGGTTTTATTTATTAAACAACATGTATTTCAATTTAATTTTTCAGTACATAATTACAAAATACCTAAGATAATTTAATTTAAAAAAGAAACTTGTGATTTCTTTTGTTTTTTTTTTTTGTGTGCCCTTCGCACCGTTTCCGAGCAGCGATGTTCCTTCATCTTTTAATCAAAAGCACGTCAGCGGGTGTGGAGTCACTATATTGTTCGACAAATTTGAGGGCAACCTAAAATAATAATAATTTATGTACTTTCTTTAATTATGTACATCCTGTCTGACTTACCTCTAATGCATTAAATCCCTTGTCAGCTGTGACTTTGCAGATTCCGTCATCGACGCCGTCTGTTTCGTAGTTTTCCGTTGTCTCAGCTGGCTGCAATACTGCCTCTACGATATCATGGTCTGTGAGTTCTTTACAGTCATCTGCGACGACCCATTCGTCCACATCACTTTCGTTTATGTCCTCACATCCAGGAATTCTGTGAACCATATCTGAAAAGTTTTCAAAACTTTCTGTTTCTTTTTCACTTCTTCTTTCCCCATCATAAAGTTTTCTCCAGCATCTTTAAAGCGTTTCATTTTTAACTTTACCCCAAGCCTGCGCACACCAATAAATCACGTGTTTCATGTTAACTGACTTCAGCGCTTCATTAATCTCTTTATTTTGCACTTCGCAATCTTGTAGGAGGGTTCGCAACAACATCCCTCGATAGTGTCGTTTAAATGTTTCTATTAGACCTTGATCGAGAGGCTGTCTGAGGCTGGTAACATTTGGGGGAAGAAAGCGAACAACAATATCGCCGCTTTTTAATCCACTGGAATGTGTGGGCGCATTATCAATTAATAAGATAGCTTTTCTTGGCAAACCTTTACGGGCTAAAAACTTCTCAACATTTGGCACAAAGGGGACGTGTCATTCATCTCGTCGCCACACCGATGAGTCACACAAGCACGCTCTGCTCAGTGACAAGAGGGGTGGCGCGGTGTGTCGCTGTTTATAATAATTTCGCTAGTATTTATATACATAATTACTCATGAAACCGTTTCGGTTGACCCGGGTTTCGGTTAACCCGAGTTCGGATAACCGGGGCTCTACTGTACATATTTTTATACCGTGTGCGTGTGCCCCAATTTCGATGAACAACATTCTTATCTTTGCCATTATTAGAGATAGAAGAAAGCATAAATTAGATAAGTTTTGCATAATTGTGTGCTGATTACAGATATCTTTTCCACATTATTCTATCTTGTTTAGTTTTTGAGTTAAGAAAAAAGAAATGAAATTTGTCAATTTTATTTTTATTCAACACTTTTTCAATTTATACATTATTCGGACACTTTTTAATTGTGCTGTTATATGCTAAAAGCAATTCTGTAGCGGGGATTATTTTTTTACTTATCAACGTCAATTTAAGAAAATGGTCTATAAAGCATTGTTGGTGTCGATAAACTGCTTTGCAATGAATGTTTTAATGTTCATGTGTAATCAAAAAGTTAAATATTCTTGAACCGTGGACATCATTTTGGAACTTGAGTCTTTTAGTTTGAAGGCTGGGGTTCATTCGTTAAGCTCGAGAAGACACTCGATCCCTGCCTTTTTCAGCATATCGATTTGAAGCATTATAAAATCATGACTTCATAGAGGATCCTTAGCCCATTCTTCTATGAGACAGAAGACTCTTTTAGTTTACAGACGGGTCCCTGGCGGGAAAGGGAGAGAGAGCACGAGTCTATGTGGACCGACCAAGGATAAGAATCAGTATATCCCTTGCTTATTACCTTACGGTCTACTAAGCCGAGATAGTTGATGTCATTGTTTGTGCCCAAGAGAATCTCAACAGATTCAAACTATTTTGCGGTCTTTTTTGTTTGTCCAGTATACTGGTGCATTCTGAAGTATATTTATCATTTAACCGTTTATATCGTGTACATGTGGGCCAACCTTAACAGATCATAGCAAATGACGTTTCATTAAAACCAATTCCTCTGTTTACTGTATACCATATTTTTGGCAGTTCGTAAATATAGACAATTTTAAAACCATATAAAATGTCGATTTAGGTACAAAATAATAAAAAATAGCATAGCTGGGCCATCTCTCTTAAAAGGAAATCGTGGATTAAGGGGTTAATGTGCTTATGAACCGCTTTGATATTAGAGTTTGAAGAACTGATGTTAACGATTGTTAATACAACTATCGATCATTTACAATTCTAACTGATTTCTAGAATTTCATTCAATTCTTGAATGTTACTGTTTTCATTCTTTCATCACTTCATATTATCTGCTAAGTACTTGATTACAAACTGTTCTTTTAATTTATTTTTCTCATACTCGTGTGGTTCCTAGACTACTGCATCGAAACTTAATGACTCATTGTGCTCTTTATCTGGTTTACTCCATCAGGTTGCTGTGTCCGGTAAAACCCACCACCTTGCTAATGGGAAGCTTTATAATTTCTTTTGGTTGCGGGAACCCATACCCAAAGTATTTAAGTTTTAGAGTTCTCAGCATGTGGTACTCCCATGGAACATGTTGCAAAGTTTGGTATGACGAAATTTGTTCAACTGACAGTATCCTATAAATTGACCCACTTCCCAATTTTTGTTATTACACATTTGTAGCAACTGCTCTGTTCTGGTATCTGATGGTTCCGCAATGTAAAGACAGAGTTGTTTTAATCTTTTTTCTTTGAAGTAAGTAATATGAAATCAATGATAGTGATTTCAAGGACTGTAGTGTATTTACTTACACTATATCACATCGGTAAACTCCTCACCATAATTGCTTAAGTAATAAATTTGGTAGCACATGATCTGTGATCATATCAGTTTTAGGGTGTTGATAGTGCCTCGCGCTAGCAAAACACGTGTCACCGAATTTATTATTTTAACAACTGTGTGGTGAGGAGTTTACCGATATGATGTAGTGTAAGATGATACCAGTCTAGCGGGTATCGTTGCAAATAATATTAAAATATAACTAACAGGTGATCAATATTTGTTTATTACTGTAGTTTACTAAGCAATCGGCTGGCTTAATTTGAAGTCTAGTAGGAGTTACCTGGTCCAGTGATTGGATTGTATTGAGTATCGGTATATATCAGTAGCAACGAAGAAAGGAAGAAAGATACGATTATTGATAATAGCACGATAAAGAAGTTATGAAGATGCTGAGATGCTTGCACCTTGTTTGCCGTTACCATTTCGACCGGAATTGCTCGTCAAACTAACCCAGCATGTACGCTTTTACGGTGGATGTAAAAGTTGCGATATCATGCTCAGGACCTATAAAGGAAGTTCTACTGCCCTACCCGTTTATGCACGCATTTTATTTTTGATTATGTGTTCTTCAAAGAAAAAGAACAACTTTCTGTAGAAAGGCTTAATGGCTTGTTTGAAATATCACATGCAAATGTTTTGAAGTTGTTGAAAATAGATGAAGACAAACAAGTTTTAGTTAACCAAACAAGAAAAGAGCGACCTGGCTATATCCATGAGATTGAATATCATCTTGCTTCTTAGGAGAACACGACTATAGAAAGATCTGAAAAGATATTCCAGCAACTGAAGCGACGAGTTGAAGAACAATGCAGATGAATGGAAACAATTATCTATTCTTCATCAAGTAGTAGTGACGAATGTTAATATCCAAGAAAGAATCTTAAAAGAAGAACATGGTCTATTACAACCGCAAAAACATTGATGCCTGTAAGTGACAGATACGGAAGCCATTATTTGACAACTGTACCATACGCATTAGGATATGACACTGCATCTTTGTCCATGAGCAGATCCACATTATGGCGATCTAGGCAACAAATGCGTGAAGGAAGACCTTTAATGTTAAAAACGGCAATTAGAAATTACAGGTGGTTGGCATCAGTAGTCTACTGGGATGCAAAGCTTCTACCTTCTTTAATGGTATACGTTGGATAACGTTGGTAGGCTTGCTGTCTGTGCTACCAGTGGAGATATTGAGCAATTTCTTAGTTTCCGTTTTGCCGAATTCAACAGGAAAGAACGGGCCACTGCAGTGTAGGACGCGCTTGTCGAGTGGTATAACAAACTAATAGCGTTCTGTTGTGACAATTTTGCAACAAATGTTAGAAAGAGATACTTTGTTCTTACCATGCAGGCACTATATATTTAAAGTTGTTTTTAAAAGTGTTTAATATAAAAATGTCTTCATGTGGTGAAAAACGTACTTTTATTTCAACATTTCAAAGAATTGTGGCTTAAATAGATCAAAATAAAGTAAAGTCTGGATTGCAGGAAGAAAAGGTTAAACACATTCTAGAGTCGGTTAAAGCAGGTATTGCAAATTTGATACATTATGTTTAACAATGCAACAACGCCGTAACGATTACAAGAAGTTTTTATTGGTTTCTAAGGTTTTCATCGCAGAACAACCCTCCGACAATAAATTTTACTCGTTTAGATGCATTGGGGCACATTGGAGATCTAAGGCAATTTATTGTTTAAAAGTATTTGCTTTTCAAGATCAATTGAAACTAACGCAAAAAGAAAAGACACACAAAGTGGGTTGTGGTTAAAGTTTTGAAGAACGTAAAGCCAAATGCGGAAGGCATTAAACGGTTGATGATAAATTATGTTAATGACAATTAAAACAAGGAAATTGATAACTTTATATGCGATAAAAATAAATAGTTTTTCATAAATTAAGCCAACTTTCATTCGAAGATAAATTAAGCTTACCTATAGACTACTTAGAAACTGATCAAGCAGCCTTTATTTGTGGATTAAACATAGTATTAGAACTATATGGAATAGAAAAGCTATATTGTGATAATAGCCAAAATTAATACGTTGTTTCTTTTTAATTTATATTAATTTTTTCTAACCTGCAATTTTATGTTGTCATAAAAATATTTTATATTTTAATCATTGTCAAGTTCAATACAAAATGCTTTATAAAGTGTTAGATATTCGTATAAACGTTGCCTTATTTTAGAAATTATGAAATGCAACAAACTGTTAAAAACACTTTGTTAATAATAAAAATGGGGTGTTTTAAGAATAGAATTATGTTACGTAATCATTTTAGATCAGAATTATTGTTCTTTTTGCATAAACATCTTAACCATCAACTATTTTAGTAATTAAATAATATATGCCACCTATGATTATACAGCTCTGTAGAAGCTCAATATTGGTTTAAAGTATTAAAATAAGTACACAGAATTTAACCATTTCACAATTTCGTTGTCATTATAAACAAGTAGTTGTGCTTGGTATATTTGTTTCTAATTCTTCATTCTTAAACTTGTGCGGTAACGCATGTTAATACAGTCTTTTGTAAAGTAGTGGGAATGCTGCGTCTAAGCAAACGCATGTTTACAACGCTGTGGTTCCTTTGTTAGAGGATTTGTGATGGTACGTAATTTTATTCGGGAAATCGCTTCTTGTAAACAGTGTTCCAGTTGCTACAGGTAATCATCCACTATTATTTACGATTGAGAAACGTACGCGTGTGTGTATTTTTAAAATTATAGTTGTCCAATATCTAATAGGACTAGTACATAACAAATAGTTTTTGTTATACAATAATATCCATTTTAAGCCGAAATATTTTTGTTGGTACTATACAACGGTGTTAGACTTCAGGGAATGGGTAATCGTTTGCTAGGATAAAGTACCAGGCATGCACAAATCCTTCGTACTTATATTCACTTGCACCAAAAGATCTTTGGTACACCACCAAGAATATGGCCAAATCTCAGGGAGTTTCATTTGCAGTACCGATTAAAGGGGTTCAAGAAAAAGTCATCTCAGGAGATTTTTGAGCTTATTTGTATACATGAAAAATATTATAAGTTATAAGTCTGCACTAGAAGTATGTGGTCAAATCAGATACAGGAAAAAACAGAAAAGAACAAAATGGTGGACTAAGGAAATACAAAAGGAAGTCAAAAAGAAAAAAGATGCGTGGAGAAAATATGTTTTAACAAAGGAACAGCAATACAAAGAACAATATGTTAAAATAAGAAACGAAGTTAAGAAGAGAATCAAAGAAGCGAAAAAGAAAAGCTGGGAAGATTTTGGAAATGATATTAATGAGGAATATAAAACAAATAACAAGAAATTTTGGAACCTAATAAGATCAATGAATGGAAAGAAAAAGAAAGAAATAAAACCAATTAGGAATACTGCGAATGAACTAAAAACAAGAACAGAAGATATACTTGAAATATGGAAAGAATTCTTCACGAAAAAATTCGCAGATGCAGGAGATCATACAGATTTATTGCCAGAATCAGGAACACGAAATGAATATAATGAAGAACTTGAAGAGATAGATATGGAAGAGGTAGAGAAAGCACTAAAAAGAATAAAAACAGGAAATGCCTGCGGTGCGGATAATATAGAAGCGGAAATGGTAAAATGGATCGGACAGGTGGGAAAGGAGTGGATCCTTGACATCTTTTGTAAGGCATGGCGAACGAACACAATTCCTGCGGAAAATAACCTCATCACTCCCATATATAAGAAAGCCGATCAAAGTCAGTGCGAAAACTATACGGCAATATGCCTATCGACAGTATGTTTTAAGGTCTATACCAAAATAATAGCGGAACGACTTACACATTTAGTAGGAGACAAACTGGGAGAAGAACAAGCAGCCTATAGAAAAGGGAAACAAACGAACGATAATATCCACATAATTAAAAACATCATAGAACGTAAAATTGAGACAGGGGAGGAAATCTACTTCAATTTCATAGACTTGCGAGCCGCCTTCGATACAGTAGATAGAGGGAGTATAGATATCTGTCTAGAGAAAATAGAGGTTCCAAGAAAAATGCGCCAAATAATCAATAGTATATATTGTCAGGTTAGGGGGATAGTACAAGTGAATGGAAAAAGATCAGCAGATTTTGAAATGCAAGTGGGAATAAAGCAAGGAGACAGCTTAAGTCCAGTAATATTTATTATAGTAATGGACAGAATCCTGCAAAATACGAGGAAACGCACCGAAACTGTGAAGACTGGAACCTGTAGCTGTGGATGCATTACTGTACGCCTAATAGCTGACAGTTATGTGAAAATGGAAAAATTAACAAAAATATGGACAGAAGAAATAGAAAAGATGAAGATGGAAATAAACGTAGAAAAAGGCAAACTAATGGTGATAAATAATAAAGAGCCAGCCAGTAATCTATTAATTAAAATAAACGATAAACAAGAAGAAATTGTCGACGCATACGAATATTTAGGTACTATTATATCGAAGGATGGAAAAATTGATCTAGACATAGCAAAAAGAGGACGGAAAGCCACAAACATATACTATGCTCTGAATCAAACCATCTTTGGAAAAAAATAGAACCCAAGATCAAACAGATAGTATACAATGCAGTGGTAGCCCCCACAATAATGTACGCAAGTGAGTCCTGGACAATACAGCAAAAACACGAAAGCAAAATGACAGCTATGGAAATGAAATTTTTGAGTAAGATCGTGGGGAAAACAAAAATGGACAGAATAGAAAACGAACAGATAAGGAATATGATAAATCAAGAAGATATACTAAAACGAATTGAAAAATGTCAACTGAATTGGTACGGCCACATAATTAGAATGGAACAAAAGAGTTTAACAAAGAAAATAATAGAAGCCAAAAATAACGGGAGAAGAAAAAGGGGAAGACCAAGGAAAAAATGGATTGACAGAGTCAACGAATTAGGACGAAAGCGAGGGAAGACCATAGCAGAAATGAGAAGAATGAGTACAGACCGGACACGATGGAAAGAATGGATTAAATCGTTGTAAGATCCAAAAATAATCCGACGCTGAAAGGCATAAGGATTGACGAGAAGAAGAAGAAGAAGAAAAATATTCGAATGTTAATAATTATCCCAAATTTCAAGAATTGGGGGCCGTTTGTCTAGGAAACTTTCAAGCAAACTTTCTGCCTTTTTTGTGACCAGAAATGTATCCAAGTGAAAATATAAGGTGGACGGGAGTTATAATATGGTGAAGGTAGTCTCGAATTAGGCGAAATATTTTATTGAATGCTACGTTACGTTAAGAAAGATATGATACTGAGAAGAAACTCAAGCAATAGAATTCAAAGCAGATCAGTTTATTTTGGAAATATATTACTCTCAAATTCTTTATAATAGAAAGCAGTGCCCTAGTAGGGCAATGACCTTCATCACAACAGTATATAAACAAGTAAGTAATAATTTTACGTCTTCAGACGATGTTAGTGTCAAACAGTTTATTTTAAATGTAACCACATTAACGAAAACATAAGTTTAACGATGTGTATTCTGAATAACGGTTTAAGTTTTCTCATTTAACGTTCAATAAATTCGACATATTGTTAAATGTATGATAAACAAAGCAGTTTTGGATGTACAAGCTCAGCAAATAGAAAAGTACTTTTAAACATCTTTCTCTTTTTGCACATATGCATTAGACCATTTACAAAAATAGCCAAAGTTGAAATAAGTAGGGTCGAGCGTAAGCATAAGAGCATAAGCGTCAGAACGTAAGCGTTAGATTTCGAGAAAGAGTATGATGTGCGGGCGAGAGGCGATGAGTCAGAGAAGGCTACGTGCATACTTGCTTCGTCTGAAACAGAAAGAAAGACATAGAGAGTATGATGTGCGAGCGGGAGGCGACAAGCCAGGCGGCTGACTTTAAACCACAATAGGTGCTGCGCTTAGAAATACATAAACATAAAAGAAGAATACCAGACACTTCACGGTCGAACAGGTTTCGAGATTAAGTAAGTAAAAAGAAAGTAAAAAAGAATAAAATAAAATATGATACATGAAACCTCCGAAAAAGATTTTATACAGCCTAATCATAATGATATCCGAATCATCCTAACTTAACGTATAAGAACGAATGAAATAAAACATTATACAAAAACATCCGAAAAAGATATTCTACTACCTAATGCTACTGATTTCCCAATAATCAAAAACACATGGAACGAAAACGCGATGACTTCCAAGTAAGAAATGCGACAATTAATGGGTATTCACTTCAGACGTGCGTAAACCACATACACCAATGTTTTTCTTTTTTTTTTTGAACGATGGCAGTGGATATTTCACAATTAGCAAATGGTGAAAATGGTCTTAAAAACCAGACATACTCGTATAGTATCCCGAAATACAGAACATAATCCCGTTAATTCATCGGGTGTATTCTTATCAGCAGATAAAATAGAATGAAGCTGAATGCAAAAGAAATAGCCCAAGCCACAAGCAAAAGGCCTGAATGATAGAAACAAGACAAATGAATCAAGATATGTTCGACCAAAATAGAAAAAATAATACATTTTAAGGAAAAAGAGCAAGAGAGATAAAACTACTAGAAATAAGTGACAAATGACAGTGCAAATGCAATATAAAAGAAAAGAAAAACAAGTGGATTGACAAAAATCTAAAAGAAGTAGAAACAGAGAAGATATAAAAAACAACTTGAACCAATCTTTAAAAAAAGTAAGAACAGAACACCCAGTATTGAAACGAGAGAAATGAAGAGCAAGAGGAGCAAAACAGGATATGCACTAGAAAATAACAATAACAACGAGAAAACCATTTTACCATTTGTATTTTCAACCATTGTAATGTGTTGTAATATGGGAGACAAGGTGAAGAAAAAGGAACAAAAAAAGAAGAGGAAAGTGGAAAGGAAAATAAGGAAGTAGACGGAAAGAGAAGAATGACGATAAAGTTTAATTCTTTGAAATGTGGAGTAGCAATGTACCAACTAGCACGGCAAACACGGATGCAAAATAATATGCAGTAATAATCATGTAAAACACGGTGTAAAGAGACTTGAAGAAGTGCACATAGTGCACGCGGCAATATCGAACATATAGAATACTATAAACAATATAAAGGCATATATAGAAAAGTAATTGCTAATGCTAAATTACTGCATAATAATAGACTTATGTACCAATCATTGAATAAAACGAAAACCGCATGGTCAATTGTAAATGGGTCGACTAAGTCAAATCGGGAGCCAAAGGGCATGTCTGTGCTAACTGCTAACAATGAAAATATTACGGATCCGACAGAAATTGCGGAACATTTTAATTGTTATTTTAATGAAATTGCAGACTATTTACTTCCGTCAGTTAAACAAACTCTACCACCACATCAGGTGAATAACTTTATTTCCGTGAAATCATTCTTCTTTGAACCTGTTTGTGAACGTGAAGTAAAAAATGTTATCCTTCAACTAAAAATTCGACTTCATCTGGTGATGACCAAATTAGTACAAATATATTGAAACTTTGTGTAGATGAAATAGTCATCCCACTAACGCAAATTATAAATAACTCCGTAATAGGTGGTAAGTTTCCTAAAAGATTAAAAACTGCAAAAATTGTACCTGTTCGGAAAGACAGTGACGAGCAATCTATTACTAACTATCGACCAATATCTCTATTAAACTCGATCTCAAAAGTATTTGAAAAAACAATGGCAAATAAACTCTTAAATTTTTTAGAAAAAAATAATCTACTGAATGACCAACAGTTTGGCTTCCGCAGGGGTCTTGGCACTTCAGCTGCGATAGTATCTTTTCTCGACCTATTGTACAACGATATGGATGCGAGAAACTCATGTATTGGAATATTCTTGGACCTTAGTAAAGCTTTCGACTTAGTAAATCATGAAATGTTACTTAACAAGTTGTATCTTTACGGGATACGAGGAAATATATTAGAATGGTTCGAAAGCTATCTCAATGGTCGGGAGCATTATGTGTATGTGAATGGTATATCTTCCAAAAAATTGATACTGAATAGAGGGGTGCCGCAGGGGAGTGTTCTTGGGCCATTGTTGTACGTACTGTATGTGAATGATCTGAAACTGAGTAAAAGTGTTATGTTTGCCGATGATACTTCTTTCATAGTGAGTACCGAAAAAAATCAGATCTAATAGAAGCTGCCGAATATACTTTGGAAGCAATTAAGAATTATACACAAAAAAATGACCTAATAATAAATTCCAAGAAAACAGCATTTATAGAGTTTAGAACGACCACCTATGATAGACGTGAATCGATTTTATTCAAATATAATGGCAGTAGTATAGCCCAAGTCGATACTATTAAATTCTTGGGGTTCACACTCGATTACAAATGCAGATGGAGAGAACATATCAATAACATATGCGGTAAATTGTTGCCCTTGTGTCATGTACTCAGAAGACTCAAGGCAGAGGTTAGTTTCAATGTACTCTTAACCCTATATTTTGGTCGGTTTCACTCTGTGTTGTCATATGCAACTATAGCATGGGGATCGTCACCCGAGTTTGACAGAGTCTTTAAAATACAAAAACGTGCAATACGGGCTATGAAGGGTCTTGGCTATAGAGAAAGTTGCAAGGAGCATTTCACCTCTATGGGTATATTGCCTCTGCCGTGTATCTACATCATGCAATTATTGCTGCATGCTAAGCAAAACATTAATGTACTGAACAAACTAGGTAGTTGTCATGCATACAACACACGCAACAGATCCGTACTAGAAAATCCCAGTCATAAACTATCTTTCTACGAACAGAATCCGCGTTATCTTGTTATAAAAGCCTATAATAGACTTCCGCAAACCCTTAGAACTGGAGCGGAGCATCTTTTTAAATATAATATCAAAAGATTGTTACTACAGAGGTGCTACTATTCATTGACTGAGTTCTTAAGCGATAACCTGAGCTGATGGTTTTCCTCTGGTTATTATATGTAATTTAATTTTTTAATATTTTTTTAGTTAACTGTGTGGCATATGTAAAATGTGATGTTTATAAATGTTAGCCTTATCTAAATGTAAATATTTTATTTATTGTCAATGTAAATCATCACATACAAAATATGACTTGTCCTATACTATTATTATAGTCTACAGGATTAATAAACTATCTATCTACATATCTATCTATCTATCTATCTATCTATCTAGTTTTCATAGATTTGCCTCTCGAGCAAAAGGCAAACTCCAAATTTTGGAGAAACAGGAAAAACCGAGAATACCAAACCAAATAAGGTATCTAATATAAGAAACATAAACACAAAGTATAATTTCAAGCAAGCACAGAAATTTCAATATAAACAAGGAGAGATCAAGTTCCCCCAATTTAATTAAATTGTTTATCAATGAATGTGACTAGAGGAAAAACCGAGAAAGAGGTTCATGGAAGCAAATGGAAACAATGCATTCTCAAGAAATTCAGAGATAGACGTCAAAGAGCCAAAAATAATTATCTACAAAACGTTACTACATACATATAATGAATGCTTTGAAGTTCTTTTTGTCTTTAAATTTGATTATGGCTACATATGTATGTATGTTTCGATCACTCATTTGTTTTTTAACCTTCCTATACTCACGCATACGGTCTGTGAGACCGACTTATATAGTATAGTATACGTGTTTCATACTTTGACGTGAGTATAGGAGGGTTAATGGGTCACTCCAATTAGTGTGTACGGCAGTCAATATGTTAAACACTTCTGTAATATATGTGCGTCTACAGTATGAACTTAAAACGCTTTCAAGTACGTAACAAATGTTAAATAGGAACTTTATTGAAGCTTACAATTAGATATTTTTAATTCATTTTAATTTCTATTTTACCGAATACTAATCATTTACTTGTAAGCTCTAAAGCAGCAGTTTCCAACATTTCATCGCTAGCGTGCCCCTTAGATTTTTTATTTAGGAGTATCCCTTCTCTTAAATATCCTCACACATCCATCACGAGAGTTTCCTTGTCTTAATATTTCATATTGACTAAATAATTAAGTGATATAAATTAACCTAATAACATTTATTATTTTTTATTTTAATTTTACATTTAACGGTTTATTACATTTTTCAAGTATTTCAATATAGCAGTACTAATTTTCAAATAATATTTGAGCTCGGTTACGAGGAATGCTGGAAAGAGGAAGGACTTGTGTAACGCTATTATGAGGATTAGTAATTCAGTTGCAATATATGTATATTGGGATTTTAATTAGGGATGGAATTGGGGATAGAATAATTGGTAGAATGGCAATTAATGTGTTACATTGTTAGTAACTTTTATCCCTGGAATTTTCATAATCATTTTAAACAATATACTTCAAAAACGTTATTTTTGGCTAGGAATTTAGCAGTACGAGATTCTTTCAAAGTCCAGGTATAAAATCTTCATTCGCATTGTGGATGTGAGCGATTCGATACTTTTACTGGAGACTGCAAAAATTCTTCGACGCAATTATTAGATTTTCTTTGAGCAATATAGATTCCGAAATGTTGAAGTTTGATACATGAGTTGTTAAATAGAGTATTTTCTCAAATTGGAGAAAATTGCTTTTAGATTAACCTTCCTATACTCACGCATACGGTCTGTGAGACCGACTTATATAGTATAGCACACGTCTTTGATTTTGACGTGAGTCTAGGAAGGTTAACCATGTAATTTATGTAAACCTTTCGAGTGTTGTTATTTAAACATAATAGTTCCAAATAAGATTATCTTATTTACATTTAAACGAAATTATTCTTTGAGTATTCGAAATACAATTGCTATTATTTTACTTATTGTGTCCATTCTCCTTTGTACTTGATAGTCTAATCCATAATGTTAGAAAATATGGAATTGCAGTGAAATCTTTGAAGTTATATATTTACGCGAGAAATTAAAATGGTGAATTTATGCCGAATTCAAATGTAATATGAGAACCGCGTTAATCAGAGATTGCCCGTAAGATGTTTTTCATTTGAATTGAACTTCTTAAATATTTTATTCTAGAATACTTCCTGTAAGTTATTCTTTTTCCTTGAAAGAGAGATTTATTTCTACAAAAGAATCCGCAATCGTTCTGATAGTTTTTATATATAGGGGATTTCATGCTTTTCTGGCTGAACGATAAGAGTTCTTTTAACTAATTTTAATATTTAATTCTAAATCTATGAAAAACTACCCCTAAGTTGGTTCATGTATTGGTAATTAATAATGTCTTCGTTGTCCAAGTACAAATAAATACTCGTGCAGTCTTGTAAACCTATATTTTGCTAATTTAATATTTTGCCACTGCCTTATATATATATATATATATATATATATATATATATATATATATTGATTAGAACATTAGAAACCACTGGTTATATATACACAGCTGACTGGCACTAACGCCGAATACAGGAGGTGCCTTTTATGATTTCACAAAAGACCACTAGGTGGCGCTATTGAGATGTGTCATTACAATTTTCTTAAAATTTGTTATTTTTTATGAAAACAATGGTAGCTTGGAAATTGACAGAGTAGTTTAACATAATTTTGTGAAAGGATAGAATATTTAGTGAAGGTCATCGTTGGATAATTCTTTACAATTTTAATAAAGGCCTAACTCAACAACAATGCATAATATAACTTCTTTCAACTTGTGGTAATGAAGCACAATCAGAAAAGACTGTTTACAGTTGGTTTGCACAATTTAGTTGTGGTTGTGCGTCCGTCAGTAATATATTGCGTGATGGTCTACCAAAAATAACTTACAGTGAGATAGATGAATTCTTAGGCACATCGAAGATTACAATACATTTGATTTTGCGTTAGCATTTAGCTGTGATAAGGATCTGTTTCCAACGAATTCCGCATAATTTGAGCAAAGGTTTGTGTTAATTGATGTAAGGAAATGTTCACAAAATTTGACCGAGGAACTGCAAAATCCGTAGACAACAACGTAACAGGTGACGATACTTCGTATAAACCGGAAGTTCCACATTCTTTGAAATCATTGAAATCAAGTGACATGGACCATAATCTCCGTAGCATTCTTAAGTAATTTGTTGTACAATTTTCTACATGATTTTTTATTATAAGGCAATTAGCTAATAACCTTAAATTTTTGCACATTACTTTTGGCACTTCAAAGAAAATCAACAAATATTATCATCTAACTATAGACCCATACATTCAATCAATCACCATGTCGCAAAGGGTATCAGATTATGGGGTTGTCTATCCTAAACCTTCTTTAAAATTTATCTATTAATGCACTTTTATAATGGCGTAGAAAATGCAAACTGGTGTATCTTATATATTCTGCAGTTTGCATATGTTCAAATCGTCATGACTCCGGTTAATAAATTCAAAAGTATGGTAAAACAAATGAGGAAAAAGACGAGAATACTGGCCTAAAAAGTGGACTGGCATATTAAGATTAAATATACCTAATTAAAAGTGTACATGAAATACTGAACATTAAATCAAACATGATAGGGCAAATGAGGGATAAGTAACTAAAGTGGAATAGACATGCTCTTCGTATGTCAAATGGTAGAATACCGCAACAGATTTGTCAGTGGATACTAGGCGAGAAACCAAAAAAGGTATACCAATGGGTGAATCTTATATTGGCGAGGTGCTAACGTTGTGCGGGTGACCAAGACCTGCGAAATGGTGTGTCATGGATTCCATACCTTTGCTTTCACACCCGGTTGCAACGTACCAAATCCATTCTAAAATTATATGTAGTAATGTGGTGGCCATGATACATTAGGCATTATTACATTAATTAATTGCATTATTACTCCTTGTTCACAATAAACCCAGATACTCAATTTTAATAATGACAGAGTGGGCCACCGGAATGTCTGAGTTTAAGCCGCAGATCGTCGGTTTCGCAATCAAGCCTCCTAATCACTCGACCACATCGGCGTCAACTGAATATACAATCCAGAAATTGAAAAAAGGAACGATATTTTCCATATTGTCAGTTTGTAACGAGCATTCCGCACACAGGAAGATGTTGAGCCCGCAGATTAGATTGTTCGATTTTACTCATTACAAATCTTTCTAATTTTATGTAAAATCTATACCAATACGCGAGTGCTACAAACGTCTATTAACCTTCCTATACTCACGTCAAAATGAAAGACGTATACTATACTATATAAGTCGGTCTCACAGACCGCATGCGTGAGTATAGGAAGGTTAAGAATAATATAAATATAAAAATAATAAATATACAATATGAATAGCTTAAATAGTGTAACAATACTAGTTGATAAATATCAGAGAAGCAAATTCCAGATATTTTTAACTTAAAGAAGAACACTATTTCCATGCGAGAAAATTTCTAGTCCAATCGTGCAAAGTTTAAATAAATCGTAGAGTATGCTCCGGCTTGATGTATTGGCATATTCAGGAAATTGAAGCGAATGCAAAATATAGAGATTTCGCAAGGTCAATATTATTAAAAGGATTTACAATTCTTATCATATATATTACAAAATGAAATATTTCTGATGCTGCCTACAATACATACTTTATGCAGATTAGATCTTGATGACGTAGTGACATATTTACAAAAATAAAGCTACAATCACAAGACGAAGTTCAGAAAATACTGCTTTACAACTTAACCTTGGTACACAAGAGTCATATAAATGGTAATGAAAACGCAACAATAAAGAAAACAAACAAAAAGTAAACAAACTAAGTAGACAAACATAATTATAAGTGCCTAAAATGTAATCTAACCTATCGATGATGGCGCACAAGTTAGCAGATAAGAAAGAAAGACGAAAGAAAGAAAGAAGAAATAGCAAAGACACGCATGTAATACAAGGCCACAGCAGTATCACAGATCCAAAAGAACTAAGAGAAGATTCACTGAAAAAGTGCTGCAAGACGTAATGCCTGCTCTTCAAACAAAAACCTCCTTATTGTGTTTCTAAAGGAACGGGAATTCAATATGTTATCTGGCACCCCGTTAATCTTACAGTAAATTTGAAAAGTAAAAGACCTCTCAAAAAGTGACGTTTTATGCGGAGGAGGAGAAATTCTACCCCGGAACCTAGTACCGAGATTATGGACATCTGTTCTGTACTTAATTTTTTGATAAAGAGTTTTGAACCCTCTGAATGCGGCCATTCATTACACAATCTATAGCAGAGTGGCAAATCGGCGCAAAATAGTTGAAATGAGATAAGACAAACGTTTCACATAAATTTCTTTCAATTGTTACGTTGAAGACATGACGGTAGGGATATAACTTTTCAAGTGCATGTAAGCAGTGCGTATACACTTCGAGACATGACATGATTTGAATGACATTCCCAATTCTCTATCGAGGGACCGGTTTCACAATCCCAAAGAGTATGGAAAATGCCCTTATAAGTTGAGCAACTCACTAATTATGGATTTTCTTACCAAAATAAATGACTACACAGATTTTTCGCTGGTAATATGTATTCTACATTTATACAAAGGTGGATGACATGCAACCATATTGAGATGAACACGTTAATTCAGATGATTGACTAAAAAATTACCACCTGTACTCCAAGTAGGAGAGGTACTTTCAGGTGCTGAATTTCGATAGACCAAATCTGACACGCAATAATTGTTATATGATTCGGTTATCCATGTCAAATAATGTTAACGTGACACTTACTTTATAAGAAAATATGGCATCTTTTAGTTTTATTAATAGGTTATAAATTTGAAACAGATTGTTTTTGAGGAATGAGGAAAAATTCTTGTAGGAATTTTGTAAATGTACATTTAAATAAAAAGTCGGAAAAGCAATTGCGCGATAATTTCATAAACCAGTTTCATCAAGTCGAAAAATCCTGGACTCTACGTGAAATTGAAAATACTGTAGGCGTTGGATGATTAACTGGTAACGTTTTAAAATGTAATAAATATCCTGGCTTAGCACAGGCGTTCAATGTAGCGATGAAGTGAAAGAAATAAAATTTTATCACAGATTTACCGAAAAACATAATCAATGATCTAAGCGAAAATATTTGATTCCATAACTGTACAATAACGTGACAGGTCAAACAGAGATTAAATACACATATGTTGTACATACGAACAATAGTATCCATATCATTAGCTTCTTTATAATAAAAATGTTAACATACGATGACAATTAGGTATTGTACAAGTTTCGAGAATTGGGTATTTATACTATCCTCACAACATTTTAATTTAAAATTTTGTATTTTGGGATTGAAAAAATATTTAATAGTTTTTGTATACAAGAACAAGGTTAACAACTTCTGAAACAAGTAAAGTTAAATCAGAAATATTTTAAAAGTGATTTAATTCGACAACAATCTGTGGGTTGATTGATATGAAACTTATCGTGAAGTAGGTTTGACCCTTGGTATTGGCAAGAAACAGATATCAACGATTTTTCATCAATATTCAGTTGGTTAAAGGTTATGTGTTTGATGGGTTTCATACTGCGTAACCAAAGTGGCTCGTGTAGAATAGAGCGGTAAAATGCTCAAAAAATCAATCAAGATTCTAAAAATGAACCCATACAAAAACGTATTATATTATAGGGGAGAATATTTTTAAAAACAATACTTAAATGCGTTTTTACTGTATTCTGCCTAATTGTATACCATCTTTATAAATTCTTCCAGGACTTTCTACAACAAAACGAATTACAGAAAACTCGATCAGTACCATGAAATTCTTTTCCCAAAGCAGAACTATGACACACTGATTCACATATTAACTGCCATACGACGTGCTAGTCCTCACATAACCAATGTAGTTACTATACGGTGGACAGTTAAAGTGTCGGTTGACTCATCCCCGTGTCCATAAGCCGGTTGTTTTTAGACCTGAGGGATCTTCTCCTGAATAACACAAATGGTTTGGTTTCCGAAGGTGCTGCATTTGTCGTATTATTTCTTGGATTCGCCCATCTTTATTCAAAATGCGTCGTACCTACTGATGAGAACCAACAAGATCAAAACACATGCCTACGGCTGCAAATGTTTCTGCCGGTTTTGTCGATCCTCTTTTCCTTATATGTTATATTATATATGTGCGCATTATACATTTCTCACCTTGTTATATGCCTACATGTACATCAGTAGGAATACCGGACTTACAGTAAGGTGGTTTACCATACTGCTAAATCTCGAACACCTAGCTCTTTTTGCGCCGTTGTACTAAACTATGTGTTTTTTATGTATTGATTTTTAGAAAATAGAAATTTTGGTAATTTTTTTCAAAATGCGCGCGTCAGGTTAACCAACCGATGCAAATTGGCGGGAAACTAGAGTGAGAATGGTATGGGAATAGTGGTGTAGAACGTTAAATAAAAAGGTAGTTTTGAATAAAACGTGTATTATTAAGAAAAAGAGTGATACGAGTCCGGCCCCCGACCACAAAATAATAATAATTAGCTTTTAAACAGGAAATACAGTAAAACCCCGTTTATCGCTGTTGCAGAGTGAATATAGGTGGGCATAAATAACAACACAATCTTCACCCAGAGAAGCTATTACTCCACTGACTATATTACACTTTTAATGCCAACTTAACCTTACTAAAACAATTGGGTAGATGGCAGTCCTACGACAGTACTCTCCCTCAATCTAAACATTTGTTTTCATATTATTGAACATTCAGTATAACAAGTTTAACTAACATAGATTAACATTTTATTCCCTAATTTTTCAAAAACATTTTTGTTTAGTGGTTTTCTAAGTATATCCGCTACTTGCTCATTTGTACATTTGTACTTGACCTCAACTAAACCTTCTTTAATTTTATCTTTAATAAAGTGATATTTAATATCTAAATGTTTCATACGTTTTAGCTGTTCATGAGAATTACATACACGAATGGTCGATTGATTATCTTCATATATAATCATCTTACAGTTAACATGATTGAGTTTCAACTTAAACATTAGATTTCTAAATCAACATGCTTCACTAACACATTGACATAACGATATATATTCTGCTTCTGTAGTTGAGAGAGCAACGGTATTCTGTTTCTTTGAATCCCAAGATAAGAGCATAACCAGCCAACATGGCATCGTTGTTCTTTTCATAAATAATGTTTAAATTCACAGAACCCTTCATATAACGTAGTACACTTTTTAAACTAACGTAGAACTGATCACTAGCACAGTTTTGATACCTTGATAATAAAGTTATACTAGAACATAGATCAGGTCTTGTGCTTAACATAGCATACATTATGCCACCAATAATCTGTCTACATTTATGTTCAATTTCAGGACTTTCTGACTTATTGTTAGCCCTTTTTAAAGCATCATAATCAAAATTATTGTCCATGGGTGTACTTACAGGTTTACAATTGTACATATTGAATTTCTTAAGTAGATTTTCTATGTAAGTTTTTTGACTTAAAGTTATAATGCCATCTTTAACATTTTGTTTTAAAACGGAAGAAAGCGGGATAATAGGCGTCATAATCCAATTTAACGAAAACGATGATTTCTGCGTATAGTACATAGAGAGATTTGAACGATATTGCACGACAAACAGAATTACGGAGGAAAAATCCAAGTTGCAATGTTAATCAGTTTACTGGCTACTGATGTATATAAAACGCTACGAGATTGGTGTTTTCCGAATATCCCCAAAAACAAAACTTTAGAAAAAAAAAATTATTCTCAAACAGCAATATAGTCCCCAGATTAATGTTTATCGAGAGAGAATATAGTTTTATAGGGCTAATCAGATAACAACTGAGAAGGTAATGGAGTGGTTTACCAGAGTTAAGCGACTTGCAATCATTGAAAGATAAATTTATAACTGGTATGAAACATGGACCTGTATTAGATAGATTGGTAGAAGAGAAAACTGATAAGCAACTGGAAGATTTGGTACAAATAGCAATATCAAAGAAGAGTACAGTGAAAATCCACTCCTGGCAGTGGACACGAGCGGACGTGTCTTTCCGTAGCTACAACGAGGCTATTCGTTAGAATCGATATAGCGTTCCGAGAGCGGTCCGTGTACGGAACAGCTCAGCGATATAACGGCGGCATCAATCCGATGCGCCGAGGCATTCGACATCGTGGTACCATCAGAAACGGACGAGTTTCTCCGAGAGTAGAAATATTATTTCTACAAACCACCACTGCCGGAGTTAATCTCCGGTAGGTTCACGAAAAGAGCCATCAACTAAGTCGAAGTTGATCATCGAGGAAGCTTCCGACGGGGAGGAACCGGCATAGCCGGCTTTTCGCCGTCCAAAGCGGCCAATTTTTCGATTTTCGAAGCTCCGGCTCCGGAAACCGAAAACATTTTAACTTGTCTTCGTCCATTTGGACAATTTTCAGATGGCTTCTTCTAGCCAACAACGCCTCACCGCAGGGGATTTCCCTCCTCCCCCGTTCCGCCGAGGAGTCCATGGACGAGGGCTCCTCATCGTCCTCCAGACCGGAATCCCCCTCCTCCGGCCCCCGCGGACCCCGGCCGTCTGCCGCAAAGCTCCTCACGTCGCTCGATTACGACGACCGGCTAATCGCCGAGCTAACTGAGGAGCTCCGAAGGCGACGCATCGCAGCTTCGACTGCAGCCCTTCCTGCCGCCCCCGTAGCGGCCTCCCCCGCCCCCTCTGCATCCGACGAGTCGGTCTCCGACTCCGGTTCAGAGCGCGACGATGCCGGCTGGACCAAAGCCGGCAGAAAGCGTAAGGCCGGTAAGAAGAGGCAACCTTCTGCCTCGAAGAAGATGGCGCAACCGGCCGCCACCCCTTCCACCAGCGCCGAGAGCCAGCGAAGGCCACCGACTGCCACGGTCACAAAGACCGCCACCACCGCCCCTCCACCGACTTCGGCTCCAACGAGCCAAAAGGGCGCTGCTGCTTCGCAGGCCCCCGTCCGAATCTAACAAGATTCCCCCATCGTCCTCAGGGAAAAATCCGCCTGGGGACACGTTACGACGAAGTTCTCCGAGCTTCGAATTAACTTCTCCAAGGCCCAAAATACGACCGACGGAATCCGCTTCTTCCCCACCACGGAGAAAGATTTCAGGGCTGCCGTAAGAATGCTCGACGGTCTGGTACTACCGTACCACACCTATCAGCTACCTTCGGAGAAGCTTCTGAACATCGTGATCCGTGGGGTCCCCGTCGAGGCCCCCTCAAAGAAGTGGAAGAAGAACTCCTAGAGTTCGGATTCCACCCCGAAGGCATCCATCGCCTCCGCCACCCCGGGAGCAAGAAGGAAATGCCCCTCATCCTGATCAAGCTCCCGAGAAACGAGAAGGACATCTTCGCCCTGAAGGAGATCCGCAGACTAGTGGTCTCCATCGAATCCCTCCGCTCCCGAACAGCCGTCGGGCAATGCCACCGCTGTCAGCGGTTCGGCCACGCCCAATCCCGCTGTAGGGCAGCGATCAAATGCGTCCGCTGCGGCGAAAACCACCGCGCCGCAGACTGCCCCCTATCTAAGGAAAAGGGCGACCCTGCCAAATGCGCCAACTGTGTTGGCTCACACACGGCAAACTACAAGGGATGCCCCCACTACCCCAAACCCCGATTGCCAACCCGATCCCAAGCCGCCCCTTCGGCGAAAAAGACCCCGGCTCAAGCGCCCCCCAGGCCGCCACCCAAGCCACACAATCCTCCCAGGCGACTTCCTCTGGCAGGAAGTATTCCGACGCCACCAAAGGGAAATCTTCTTCTCCCCTAAGGTGCTGCGTACCGACGTGCCTAGCCAGTCCCTGCTAGGCCCAAGCCCCCGCCACCAACAGCACCGACTTCTTCGGCGCCGTGACCACCCTCCTACAGCTGGTCGGACAATTCTCGTCCGCACTACAGCAGGTTCAGGGCTCCATCCCCCGTAACCTCTATTAATCTATCAACCCGTTTATGAATACATCGGTAAGCATAAACCAGCAAGGCATTTCCAGAATAGTCGCCTGGAACGCGAACGGCATCAGAACTCGTATGCCTGAGCTAAGAGACTTTCTTCAAGAGAACCAAATCGACGTTGCCCTTCTCAGCGAGACTGGCCTCCGCCCGGGGGACAGTCTCAAGGCCGTGAATTACAAAACATACCGTCGAGATCGCTTCACGGGCCGCGGCGGCGGGACAGCTGTACTCGTCAAAAATTCAATCCGCCACTCCGAGGTCGTAGTGCCGCCGCTGAACTCTCTGGAGGCGGCGGCAGTCATCATCTGGACCGATTTCGGTCCGCTAAAACTCTACGCGACGTATAGGCCCGCCCCTGGCGGGGTTTCGCGCCAGGATTTCGACCAAATCTTCACCGACCCCAACGCGGTGTTGATGGCGGGCGATCTGAACGCGAAGCACCACCTCTGGGGCAGCCGGATCATACGAGCTGAGGGCAGGCAGCTGATCGACATCATCCAAGCCTTAGGGCTTTCGTACCACCCTCCCGACGGCCACACGTTCTTCCGTGCTGGCACCCAATCCGATGTCCTCGACTTCGCCATATCCAAAGACATCCCGGTAAACGTGACCGTGGAAAGCATCGCTGACCTTTCATCAGATCACAACCCCATCCTAATCACCCTAGGTAGCGAACTACTTCATCTGGGGGAAAAAGTTCGGCGGCGTACGAACTGGAATCTTTTCTCCTCCAAAGTTCTCACCAACCTCAGTGTCAACGAAAATCTTCAGGAAGCGGCTTTCTTAGAGGAAGCCGCAAACAACTTCACCAATGCGATCTCTCGGGCCCTCGATGAATCTTCTACCATCAGACCCCGCAAACACTCTCGACAACTCCCACCCGACCTAAGGGAGCTAGTTAGGGAAAGACGACGAGCCAAGAAAAGGGCTCAAACCACCCTCAACCCCGCTGACAGCCTCCGAGCAAATCATCCTGCTCGACAGCTCCGAGAGGCTCTCAAAACCTTCGAGCAGGAAAACTGGGACGACAAGGTCAAGTCTCTCACGACGGAGGATGGCTCCCTATGGAAACTATCCAAAGCCTTGAGAAACCCCTCAAAAAACCCCCCAAACCGGCCTCTTCACGGCACCCACGGTTTAGGTTTCTCCCCGAGGAGAAAATCGAAATCCACGCCGACCACCTCGAAGAAGTATTCCGCGGCATCCCGCCCCCAATCAGCGACGACGAAATAATCTTCCGAAGAGAAGTGGAAACGGTGGTGCACGGGATCCCCGAGCTCATCGGAACCCCACTCGATCCCGCCTCCCCCGACGAAGTTCGAGCCCTCATCAAAAGGCGCAACAACAAAAGGCCCCAGGGGCGGATTGTATCACCAATCTGGCCCTAAAGTGGTTACCCCCGAAGCTACGGAGCATCTTTGCGAAATCATCAACGCAATGCTCCAAATCCAGTACTTTCCCTCCTGCTGGAAACACGCCGAAGTCTGCAACATCCCCAAACCCGGGAAAGATCACAAACTCCCACAAAACTTCCGCCCGATCAGCCTTCTCTCCAACGTTTCGAAAATAGCTGAGGCAATCATCCTGTCTCGGTTGAAAGAACTCAGCGACGATGTCATCCAAGATGAACAGTTCGGCTTCCGAGCCGGACTGTCCACCGACCTACAACTATTCCGGTTCTCGGAATACATCCGAAACGGACTCGAAAGGCGAGTACCCGTAGGTGCAGTTTTCTTCGACTTAAAGAATGCCTTTGACACAGTCTGGCATAACGGGCTGATCTACAAGATGATCGTCTCAGGAATCAATCCCCCATGGTCAAACTCATCAGGTCCTATTTAGCCGGCAAATCCTTCTGCACTAAATCCCATTCCGTAAAGTCCAGCGTCAGACAAATCCACGCCGGCGTTCCCCAGGGATCACTTCTAGGCCCGCAACTGTTTTCCATTTACATGTCGGATCTCCCCGAGAGCCCAGCACCGAGATTGCAATCTATGCAGATGACACTGTCATCTACACAGGCTGCAGGAAGCAGGCGCTGTTCAGGAAACGCCTCCAAAGCGCTACTGACGGTTTTCTGAGTTGGACCTCTCGCTGGGGTCTGAAGGTAAATGAATCTAAGTGTGTGGCAGTTAGATTCTCGCACGATCGCGCAAACCCCGGTCAGCCGATTAAGGTAGGAAACTCCGAGCTCGCCTGGAGCTCCGAAGTGAAATACCTCGGTGTCATCTTCGACCGAATGCTCACATTCCAAAAACAAACTGACGAAATCCGAAATCGCTTCATCAAGGCCCGCAACTTGCTTCTGCCCCTCATAGGGCGAAGGAGTCCCCTTCACCTAGGGAGCAAGTTGCTCCTATACAAGACGACGCTTCGACCGCTTTTAACCTACGGCGCTATGGCCTGGTTAACAGCGAGTAAGTCTAACATCAAAGGTTTGGAAGCACTCCAAAACCGAACTCTCCGCCTCATCGTTGACGCCCCCTACTTCGTAAGGAACGTTCAGATTCATCGAGAACTGAACGTCCCGACTCTACGTGAATTTCTGACGAAACTCCTAAAGTCCGCGTGGGAAAGAGCCCGCGCCAGCCAAAATCTCTGCGTTCAGATGGTCGTCGATCCCCAAGATCGACCCCTCCCCAAAAAGAAGGTCCGCCGCCTTGCAGATGTCATCAATCTGGACTAAGGCAATTCCCACAGGTCCCTCGACGACCATCATCGTCCTCTAAACGACTGATAAACGGCTATTTTTCAGTCTGAAATCCTCGTATGCGTTACAGGTGAAAAGTCATCTTCCCCAGTTAGCTCTTCGCTAACCAACCTCATCTCTCCCCAGGCTGCGTGATCGAAGCAGCCTACACCTGAAGATAAAAGGGCGTAAGGAATCCCCCACCGGCCCTAGTATCGACTTGAAGTTCCTAGCGAGTGCAGTGAATAATTCCATGAATGGGACAAGAATGCAAGCAGTACTCAAGAGTGAAGGAGCTCGACATCTAACATACACACCAAAGCAGAAGGTAAACGAAGGAAAGAACAACGGGAATAAGCACAGATCGGAACAAGGTTCGAATCAAGATAACTGCTATCGTTGTGGTAAGGCGCATAAAGGAGAATGCAGGTATAAATTTTATAAATGTAATAAGTGTTCACAAGTAGAACATTTGCAGAACATGTGTAGAAATAATGATATTAAAGCCATAGAAAATAGTGAAACATTAGTAACTGTGGATGATGCTTGTATAAATGTTGTTAACTCAATATATAAGGTAGATATAAGCAATAATCTCAGTGCCTGTCCTATTTTAGTAAAAATCGAAGTTAGTAATGTAGATTTAAGTATGGAATTAGATACTGGTTCTGTGATATCGGCTGCTAACACAAATTTTTATAAAAAATATTTAACAAATCATGAACTTAAGAAAACAAAAAATATTTTTTAAGGATATTCAGGCGAACAAATATTACCATTGGGGTATATAGATATTCCAATGGAATATAATAATATACAAGATATACTCACATTTTATGTTATAGAACAGGGTTTAGCATGTTTTTTAGGTAGAGATTTTATACATACATTTAACCTATCTTTTCCCATATCTGTAAATTCTATAAATCCAGCAGAATTAAAAAAGATGTTAGAAACTGAGTTTCCAGAAGTATGTACCACAAAACTAGGAACATACAAGTATGGTAAAATATCATTGGTCTTAAAAGAAAACGCGGTTCCTATACATCAGCGACCCAGAACGGTACCATTAGCACTCAAAGAAGAGATAGAAAAGGAATAACAACGAATGGAGGTAGAAAATATAATAGCACCTGTTATTTCAAATGAATGGTCATCACGCATAGTTCCAATGCTGAAATCGAGTAATTCGGTAAGAACATTTGGTAATTATATAGCATTAAATAAGAATCTTAGAGACATATTTTATCCTTTGCCACGTATTGAACAAATATTTGCAACTTTAAGTGGAAGTATCAAATTCTCAAAGATAGATTTAAAAGACGCATGCAGACAACTCGAATTAGATGAAGAATCAAGTAAGATCATCACAATTTCGACACAGAAAGGTTTATTTAATATGAAAAGATTATCTTATGGCATAACAAGTGCAAGTTTTTATTGTCAAAAATTCATTGAGCAATTATTTCAACCAATAGAGCACGTGACAGTTTTTCAAGACGATATTTTAATTGGACATAAAGAAGGAGAAAATCATGTTGATAGATGTAAAAAGTTTTGGCAGTATTAAGAGATGCAGGCTTGACGTTGAATTTAGATAAGAAGATAAGAATTTTTTAAAGACAAGGTAACTTATTTAGGATTTGATTTAACGAAACAGGGTATATCAAAGAGTAAAGAAAAAGTGGAGGCAATAGTGGCAGCTCCACAACCGACTAATGTCACGCAATTAAAAGCATTTATAGGTATGGCTAATTACTATTCAAAATTTGTAAAAAACATGACAGATCTGTTACCACCACTGTACACATTACTTCATAAGAACGTCATATTTAAATGGAACTAGCAGTGTGAAAAAGTGTTTGTAGAAACTAAAAAAGTAATAGCTTCTGACGATGTTTTAATTTTATTCGATCAAAATTTACCGATAGTAGTAACATGTAATGCAACAACAAACGGTTAGGAAAGAACTGTAACATGCGTTTCAAGGACGTATACACCAGCTGAAAAGAACTATTCCACAGTTCACAAAGAAAGCTTGGCATGTTATTGAGTATTTATATATTATATTATTATATTGAGTTATTGAGTATATGAGTACAAACATTTGAAGAGTATTTATATGGAAAGAAGTTTGTTCTGAAAACAGATCAAAAAGCTTTAATTTCGATATTCGGAAATGATAATGAAGAATTTTGTACTGATTTTTCAGTGGACTGTATTATTTTTATTAGAGATGGGACACTCGAATCCGCGAATCCTCGAATCCATCGAATCCTGAAAAGATTCGAGATTCGAAAACTCGAATCTTCGCACGATTTTCGTAATTCGAATCTTTCGAATCCAAAAAAAAATAATAATAATGATGACTCATGTAATCATGACACATATGAATCACTGACTAGAAAGATCTCGACGATTCTCTTCGGTTCTCGTTCTTTCAGCCACAAAGTATTTATAAGCTGGTATGCTTTCCTAATGTTTGTGGTATTTTAATAAATAAATATCTTTATTCCTGAGACGAGAAAAGGTATGGAACATGTCAAATACAGACAGCAAATAATATAACTAATCTAATTACAAAAATTATGAAAACTTATTAACTTATGTACATTTAGTTCTAATAACTAGCTAAGACTATATCATGTTAAGTCAGTTCAGTCAAGTTTTATATTTTAAACACCATATATGCTACACTAATACCATCTATCGCTCTTTATGTGATTCTAATTAACATCCTGCGCTCTCTCGTAAATTCTAGCAACTATCTCGTCTTGAATAGTCTCGTCGGTTCTGGATGACTGAGCTCTAATACTGGATTATTCTCGAAACTCTTGATATATGATATATAAAAGGTGCGTGGTGCGAGTAAACTTCAGATCGCAACGACCACTTTATAGTGCAGTACTCTTCAGTCTGTGACGTTTGAGAGTGGATATGCGTGGTTTATACGATATATGAGGTAAGTTACTTATTTTCATTTATACTGTATTGATATATAATTTTTTTGCACATATTAAGTTATATTACATTGCATGCGGTGTTAGTTGGAAATCAAATTGGGATGTTATATATATGTAATTGTTAAGTATAAGAATTAAAAAAATAAATAACTTGTTAATTGTTGTCAAAGGCCATTTCAGATGTCTGTCAACTGCATTATTAATTAATTATTCACGGCATAGTAATTTTGTACATTTATTGCAGTTTTATTATTACTGTTGCATACCGTATTTTCGCGCAATTATTACAGCTAATAATAAAATTACAAGGATTTTAGGATTTTAACATGAAAACTTAATTTTTTTTTTTCTTTTTCAGGGGAGTTCTGAAGTTGCACAACTGTCACTGTTACATCATATTTGTTGCATTCAATAGCAACCTATGAAATGGCTTTGTGTCCTCAGGCAACTTCTGATATTTGGAACTATTTCCAAATTTCAGAAAATGAAAACTATGCAAATTGCAATCTGTGCTCTGAAAAAATATCTAGAGGGAAAAAGTCGCACACTACTTCAGCTATGTGGAAACATTTGAAAACCAGGCATTTATCCAAATATCAAGAACTGAAAGGTACAAGTTCATCAAACTCATTACTAATTCCAACTTCACCCTTAAGCCCTTTGACTGTCAATGTTGATTCTTCATTTGAAGAAAATAATCCAGATGATATAACTACTTTTGGGAGTCCTGTGTCAATTAGTTCAACTCCGAGTCCAGGTTAAAAAATTTGTTCTTATGGCGAACAAAGGTCTTTGAAACAATGCGCAGTGAAACGCAAAGCAGAACCTTTCAACCAACCTACTCTGAAAATTTTTTTGATAAAATGCAAAGTTTTAAGCCTGGGGACAAAAGAGGCAAAACAATTACCAGATTGGTTGCTGAAATGATATGTACAGATAATCAACCACTGTCCATAGTGGAAGATAAGGGGTTTAAAAATTGATTAACCATCTTGAACCAAGATATGTCATCCCATGTAGGAAACATTTTTCTGAAAAGGTAATTCCAGATATGTATGAAGAAGAAAAAATGAAAGTCGAGGAACTTTTAAAAAATACTGAATACATTGGAGTCACAACAGATATGTGGACATCAACATCATCTGATGACTACCTAAGCCTGACAGTGCACTTTGTAGATGAAAACTTTGAGTACCATCATTTGTGCTTAGAATGTATTCCTTTTTTAGAGGTTTCACATACAGCATCTGCTATAGAAACTTTCATTAGCAACATAATAAAAGAATGGCATCTTACAGAAAAAGTTGTATGCTTCATGAGAGACAATGGTCCTAATATGGTTGCAGGTTTAGAGCGTAGCATCTTCACCCACTTGCCTTGCCTAGCCCATACGTTTCAGTTAGTTATAAAAGATGGTTTACTGAATAAGAATGAAATTAAGGAAATAATGATATCCTGTCGGAATATTGTGGGACATTACAAACACTCTTCTAAAGCGACAAAAATGTTAAAAACTGCTCAAGCTAAGTTAGGTCTTAAAGGTCGTCGTTTAATACAAGACGAGCCGACTAGATGGAACTCTCAGCTTCACATGCTCAATCGACTTGTGGAACAAAAGCAAGCCATTTTATTGTCTGCTTCTGACTTGAATATTCAGATAGACCTTTGTCCTCGACAGTGGAAACTTATTGAAGATATTATACGAATATTAGAAGTGTTTGATAAAGCTACATTTGTGGCCAGCTCAAGTAAAATGACAATTTCAGAAATAATTCCTTTAGTGAATAGCACCATTCGTGCTCTAGAAAATTTCAAACCAAAATTAGGTTCAGTACAGGGTTTCCGAAATGATTTGCTTGCGTCACTAAAAGGCGCTACCATTCTGTTGAGACAGAGAAATTGTATACTATTGGTACTTTACTGGATCCCCGATTCAAAGGGAATGTATTTTTGAATAAATTGACACTGGCTAATGAAATTTCATCCATCTATATGCAAACAAATGGTGATCTGCAGTCATCAGAGAAAACTCAAGCAAATGCCACAGATATATCTTTAACTGAACAAGGTCATAGTATGTGGAGTTACTATTCTCAGTTGATGACCCCAGCTACCTGCAGTGATGTGGATTACAGTTCATCTCCTGAAGAAGAAATAAATGCCTATTTTGCAGAACCACTGCTCCCACCAACTGCAGACATCTTTAAATACTGGAAGGGCAACACAAAATACCAAAATTTGATGAAACTAGCAAAAAATTCTTAATTACACCACCATCAACAGTGATTTCAGAAAGACTATTCAGCACATCAGGCATCATAGTGGATAAAAACGTAGTCGGTTGGATCCAGAGCGAGTTCGAAAGCTGGTTTTCTTAAATAAAAATCTGAATTAAAATTCTCACTTATTTCTTTTAGGTTGAGTGCTTTCTTTTATATACTAAAATATGTGTTTAGATTTTCATGTGCAATATAAATAAATATAATAAAAACTTGTTGCATAATCATCAAGATTTTAACATAATTTATCTTTTAATATTGTGTAATTTGTTTTTTTTTAATTTCATTTGTAATATAAATATGTTCAAAAAAATCGTTTTTAATAAATATTTTTAAACACTGTATCGTTTTTAATTAAAGTAGCTTTAAAATTTTCCTGTAAAATTGTTTTTCCTCTCTGTCCTTTCTTATTATTGTAATTATATGATGGATTCGAGAGATTCGAGATTCGAAGGATTCGAGAGATTCGAGAATCCTTTAGGATTCGGATTCGGATTCGGATTCGAGAAAATTTGGATTCGTCCCATCTCTAATTTTTATTATAACAAATTACAATTAAAAGTTACAACTAGAAATGAGCAACAACTAATGGTAAATGTGGCTGTGTGTCAAGAAAAATCTAATAAAACATATAACAAACATATATAATAAACATCTTTTATTTACTACTATGTATCTTGTTTTTTTTTGTAGATTGGCTATGGGAGCGCGCATTTCAAACTATACAATATTAAGATACATAATTAAGCAGGAAATTCAAATATACTTATTAATCTTAACATGCCGGCTAGCTTGAAAACCATGTGGTTTTCAAACTAAGTTGGTAACTTGCACAAGGATGCCACTGAACGTTTAAGTTCACCATTTTTTGTATTTACAATCACCACTCTTACAGCACCGTCTTTACCACCATGGAGCTGGATGACTCGTCCGACAGGCTACTGTAGCGATGACTGGAGATTGTCCACCATCACCATATCACCATCTCTTTCATATGTGCTGCTTAATTTTTGTAAATGTTGCCACTTACTCAGTCGATTCCTGGATAACCTCGTAAGATCCACGTCGCAAACCTCTTCTGCAGAATTTGAATCAACTAAGAGAAAGTGAAAGGGAGTGAGAGGAGAAAGGTCAGGTGTATCATTTGAAATAGGACAAATAGGACGACTGTTTAAACAATATTGGATTTGTGTGATGATTGTCGCATATCCTTCAAAAGTGAGCAATGTCTTGTCAATTACTTTTCGAACTTAATAAAAATGGATGCTTTTGAGTTTCAGAAACGTTTGCCGCTTGAACTCGACCACCAACCCGAAGCATTTCGTTGTAGTCGAGAAAAGGAGTTAACGCTTTTACTTTGCTTGATGATTTCACCATGTGTGATTTTTTTCAATTGTGCTATCTCTTCTGCAAAATGTGTCCGTTGATCTAGCTTTATGAGAGCTAATGTTGCATATCTAAGTTCTTCTAATATAAGAACAGTGTGTATTTGCTTGTGTCCACGTAAATAATTGTGTTTGAATCGTAAACACCATGCAATAACACGATTAAGTTTTGTGAAACTTGAAAATCTTTCAATGATGCTCATGTCATATTGAATAGCTATTGTGCATATTACTTGTTTCTTCCTTTCCAGTATTTCATCTGAAAATATGTGTGAAATGTAAACTTTGTGTCGTCTGTAATATCATCTGTGAGCCAAGTTGGACCTTGAAACAAATGATTTATTTGCTACTAGTTAGCTTGGCGAAACTCCTCTGGAAAATAAATCTGCAGGATTTTCTTTCCTTGGTACATGCTTCCATTTACAATTTTCAGTTGCCTTCTGAATTTCTGCAATTCAATGGGAAATCAAAAGCTTGAATTGATGTGAAGTGGATGATATCCAAGCTAATGTGATCATCGAATCCGTCCATAAATAAATGTTATGAATGTGTAATTTTAGTGATTCTAAGACTTTTTGTAATAATTCTGAAAGCAATAGTGCTCTACAAAGTTCAAGTCTTGGTAGCGTAATTGTCTTCAATGGTGCTACGCGTGATTTTGAACACAATAATTTTGTTAACTGTTGATTTGTCTTTGTGACTGTGTGAATACAAATGCAAGCTCCATATGCATGAATAGATGCGTCGCAAAAGCCATGTAATTCTATGGTTGCGTAATCTTTGTGATGAGTCGTTTGTCGTCGTATACCCAGTGTGTTAAGATTGTTCAAACCTTGTCTAAATTCCTTCCATTGTGAACAAATGGTTGGTGCTGGTGTTTCATCCCAATTCATCTGTTCTTGCCACAACTTTTGCATTATACATTTTGCCCTAGTTATTACCGGTCGAAGTAATTCTAATAGATCATATATTTGCGCAATTTCTCCTAATATGATTCTTTTCGTGATGCATTGCGATTTATATGATGATTTGAGTTGATATTGAAAAGTGTCTAAATTGGAGTTCAAATACATACCCAGTGTTTTTTCAGTAGTGTTTTCTACTGTAATCATGTCTTCTTCAACATGCTGTGATGATAAACCTGTAAGAACAGATGTATTGCTACTTCTCCACTTTCTTAATATAAATCCTCCTTTAGGCTGAAGAGCATTTAAATCCTCGACAATTTGATATGCTTTTTCTTTAGTTTCTGCTCCAGTAAGCAAGTCATCTACGTAGAAGTCATGCATTAATATCTTTGAAACTGATGGAAATTGATTGCGTTCTTCAGCCAGTTGCTTGAGACATCTCGTTGCTAGATACGGAGCTGTCTTTGTTCGGTAACTGTAAGTAATTTGTACGTTTTTAGCAGTTGTTTAGGATCTGATCTCCATAATAACAATTGATAATTAGCATCGAATTGATTCATTCTTATCTGGCGGTACATTTTAGAGATATCTGCTGTTATCGCTATGTTTAAATCTTATTATCTAAATCTTAGAAGTATATTAAATAAGTCTTCTTGAACCACAGGTGCTTTTCAACACATTGTTTAGCGAAATTCCTGTAGACGTGGATGCCGAGCCGTCGAATACTACTCTAGTTTTCGTTGTCAAACTTTCTGCCTTGTGCACAGCATGATGTGCTAAGAAATAATGTTCATCTGGTATGTCATGTACTTCTTGCATATGTCCCAATGCTATATATTCTTCTACAAAATTTGTATATTGCTCTTGCTGTTTTACATTTTTCATGAGCTTCGCTTCTAGTGCCAAAAACCGATTAAATGCAATGTCTCGTGATTCTCCAAGATTCTGTTGTTTCCAGTTGAAAGGCAGTTTGACTGTGAATCTTCCTGTTGAATCTCTAAGATACGTTTCCAAAAAATGAGCTTCTACTTCCTGTTCTTCTTTAGTAAATGTGTTTTTCCACTCACATCCTCTAGCTTCCAAAAATTCTCCAACTGTTTTTCCAATGTGAGAAAATTCACTGTATTCCTGCTTACTCCTTCAACCTGATACTACCCATCCTAAACGTCTTTTCTGTAGTATTGGTGAATGTTTATTGTTTTTAAACTGACCAATATAGAGCAATTCAAAAAATATTTCTGCTCCTATGAGCATGTCAATGTTTGTTGACTCATTAAAATTCGGATCTGCTAATTGGATGTGTGATGGTATCTTGAATTGTAGGATGCTCACCAAGGGTAAACTGTCAGTGATTTGTGGTACAACTAAACATTTTCAAGTGACCTTGTGATTGTTGACTTTAGAATATATTACAAGTTCTATTTGTTCAATAACTGTTGTAACATTATTTCCAAATCCTGTGACTGTAGATTTTACCCTCTGAGGATTTAGTCGTAATTGCTGACAAGCATCTTTGGTAATGAAATTGGACTGTGAAGCTGAATCAAGGAGAACCCTTAAAGCTCTACTGTTTCCTTGTCCATCAGTAACAATTACTAGGGCTGTAGACAACAATACTATATTTTGTGTGTGATAGTTTGAATTTTCGGTGAGTTTTGTTGAATGACATGATATCAATGATGTACTTGCCTGTGTTTCAGCTGATTGAATTTGTGTTTGTTTTGATTGCTTCCCTTGTGAAGTGAAATATCTAACTTCTATGTGCAATAGACTGTTGTTTTTCTTGGAACAAGTTTTGCATCCTCCAGAAGTACATTCAGATGAAATGTGTGTCGTCTTTAAACAATTGTTGCATCTGTGGTTGCCCTTGACATAAGCCAACCTCTGATGTGGTGTCATACTTAACAATTTTGTGCATGCAAACAATGGATGTGGTTGTTGACATGAACCATATTCTTCTTTAGTACTATTTGCTCTTTTAATAGTGGGATCGCTATTTCTGGTGAGATGGGTATGAAACTTAGATGTACGTTTATCTATTTGTGTAGATTTTACATTAAGTGACTCATTTGTGATCTGTGATCTAAAAATGTCAACAAATCTTCTAATTTTGGTAACATCTTTTTGTTTCCGTTTTTTAATTCCCATTGGCGTTTAAATTTCGTATCTAGTTGTTGTTTTATCCAAAATATAATTCTTTGTTCCTATAATTCGCTGTTTGTTAACTTCAACGACTTTAAACCACTTATATGTTGCTTTATAACTGATACAAAACCTTTCAAATTTTGTTTTGGATTGCATGATATCGAAAGTAAAGAATTCAAGTGTGCGTCGACAATGTATTGTTTTTATCATATGTTTCTATCAAAATTCTGCGTGCATTTTCGTAATTCTCAATCGTAGGTTTGAGGGCTTGCACATGAGAAGCTGCCTCACTAAATAATGCCATTTTAGATAGTGGAACTTCTGAATAACTGGTATTATGGGATTTTCATGTATCATTGAATCACAGCTATCAATAAAACTGTTCCAATCTGCATAATCCCCTTCAAATGTAGGTAACCTGATTTCTGGTAACTTGATCTTAATGTTTGTGTTTGAATTTGAGTTCATGCTTGAACAGTTTTCCAATTCATGTAACAATGTCAAATTATTTGATGTAATTCTGTTTTTCAAACTTTCAATACTTGCTTTCACATCCAAATATGTATTTTTAAATAATTCTCTATTTTCTGTGTATTCTTCTTCATTCAATTCCTCTAATGCTGATTGATTTGTATCATATTTTGTCCAAATTGTGTCTAATTGCGTATATCTAGCCTAGTTAGTTGTTCTACACTATCTGTTTCTGTGTTGAACTTATTTACAAAATTCTTGATTCTTGTAAGAGAGCCCTTAGCTGACTTCCTTAATCGAATAAATCTATCAATTTGCTCATTTATTTCTAGCGACATGACAGGAAAGGATGTAATCTGTGACAACAAAGGATTAATGTTTACCCACCTTGGTTGATTGAAAATAGCTGGCTGCACTAAATAAATAAATAAATGTTGAATGGATGTGTTCCGTAAAGTTTTCTCAATACAAATTTCTTCTTATCGTTGCTGTGTGCGATAATTTCTTGCTTTATTCTCTGTGTGTGATGTAACTACGCTGATTAATACCTTGATCGAATGGACCACAAAATAATGATAATGAAGAATTTTGCTCTGATTTTTCAGTAGACTGTATTTTTTTATTATAACAAATTACAACTAAAAGTTACCACAAGCAATGAGCAACAACTAATGGTAAATGTGACTGGGTGTCAAAAAGAATCTAATATATATCAACATTCTTTGTTTACTACTATGTATCTTGTAGATTGGCTATGGAAGCGCGCATTTCAAACTATACAATTTAAGACACATAATTAAGCGGGAAATTCAAATATACCTACTTATAAATCTTAACAGAAAGAGAGATACCAACTTAATGTATACTAACCGAATTAAAAGATACATATTATTAGAGATGGGACATTCGAATCCGCGAATCCTCGAATCCATCGAATCCTGAAAAGATTCGAGATTCGAAAACTCGAATCTTCGCACGATTTTCGTAATTCGAATCTTTCGAATCCAAAAAAATAATAATAATAATAATGATGACTCATGTAATCACGACACATATGAATCACTGACTAGAAAGATCTCGACGATTCTCTTCGGTTCTCGTTCTTTCAGCCACAAAGTATTTATTATAGTATTAGTATTTAAAGGTCGTCGTTTAATACAAGACGAGCCGACTAGATGGAACTCTCAGCTTCACATGCTCAATCGACTTGTGGAACAAAAGCAAGCTATTTTATTGTCTGCTTCTGACTTGAATATTCAGATAGACCTTTGTCCTCGACAGTGGAAACTTATTGAAGATATTATACGAATATTAGAAGTGTTTGATAAAGCTACATTTGTGGCCAGCTCAAGTAAAGTGACAATTTCAGAAATAATTCCTTTAGTGAATAGCACCATTCGTGCTCTAGAAAATTTCAAACCAAAATTAGGTTCAGTACAGGGTTTCCGAAATGATTTGCTTGCGTCACTAAAAGGCGCTACCATTCTGTTGAGACAGAGAAATTGTATACTATTGGTACTTTACTGGATCCCCGATTCAAAGGGAATGTATTTTTGAATAAATTGACACTGGCTAATGAAATTTCATCCATCTATATGCAAACAAATGGTGATCTGCAGTCATCAGAGAAAACTCAAGCAAATGCCACAGATATATCTTTAACTGAACAAGGTCATAGTATGTGGAGTTACTATTCTCAGTTGATGACCCCAGCTACCTGCAGTGATGTGGATTACAGTTCATCTCCTGAAGAAGAAATAAATGCCTATTTTGCAGAACCACTGCTCCCACCAACTGCAGACATCTTTAAATACTGGAAGGGCAACACAAAATACCAAAATTTGATGAAACTAGCAAAAAATTCTTAATTACACCACCATCAACAGTGATTTCAGAAAGACTATTCAGCACATCAGGCATCATAGTGGATAAAAACGTAGTCGGTTGGATCCAGAGCGAGTTCGAAAGCTGGTTTTCTTAAATAAAAATCTGAATTAAAATTCTCACTTATTTCTTTTAGGTTGAGTGCTTTCTTTTATATACTAAAATATGTGTTTAGATTTTCATGTGCAATATTTGCTGTTTATCTATGTTAGCTCTCCCTTATTCTCATTCACAAAAGTTTCTGAAAAGATATCGGTACTGTTATTGATATATTAATTTCCATATGCTAAGGAAATTAAATATAAATAAAAACTTGTTGCATAATCATCAAGATTTTAACATAATTTATCTTTTAATATTGTGTAATTTGTTTTTTTAATTTCATTTGTAATATAAATATGTTCAAAAAAAAAATCTTTTTTAATAAATATTTTTAAAAAACTGTATCGTTTTTAATTAAAGTAGCTTTAAAATTTTCCTGTAAAATTGTTTTTCCTCTCTGTCCTTTCTTATTATTGTAATTATATGATGGATTCGAGAGATTCGAGATTCGAAGGATTCGAGAGATTCGAGAATCCTTTAGGATTCGGATTCGGATTCGGATTCGAGAAAATTTGGATTCGTCCCATCTCTACATATTATACTTTTCTAGTTTTGACTTTGAAGTAGTTCACATAAAAGGCAAAGACGATTATGTAACGGGCTGTTTATCACGTTTACCTATAGAAAAGAATGATGTAGAAGACGACGAAGGTGAAAACAATAAGATATTTTTGCAAACATTGATTCACGGTTAGATCATAATACCATAGCAGAGGCAACCAAGAAGGATGAACTTTTGAAGGAGGTTTGTCAATATGTAAAAATCTCATTGCCAGACAAAATTCAAGAAGAATTCAAACCATATTATCGCAAACGATATGAAATGGATATCATCGACAACTGTTTATTTAATGGTCATAGGATGGTTATACCTAAAACATTACAAGCAATAATACTGGAAGAACTGCACAGTACTCAGGAAGGAATGGTACAAATGATAACACGTACCAGGACACACGCTTCCCGGAATTGATTGAAAATCTCTGTAATGTAATAGCTGTTTACAAAACCGGCAAAATCCCCGAAAACAGAAGTATCGTGGCCAGAAGTGAAAGAACCATTTCACACGGTACACATAGATTTCTTTTTACTCAAAGATAAAGAATACCTGATTATACTAGATCAATATACAAGATGGTTGGAAGTTATATTAACCTTCCTATACTCACGTCAAAATGAAAGACGTATACTATACTATATAAATCGGTCTCACAGACCGTATGCGTGAGTATAGGAAGGTTAAGAAAAATAAGTAATTTACGTAAGTGTCCAAATACTTCTTTGAATTACGTTTTCTTGAAGTATTAACTCACCACTGCATAATTTCTCTGTGACACGTATCTCGTTAGAAGAGAAGCTGTCATCGTCATTGTAAACTTGCCAGCTTACCGGCTTCGTTGTTGGCGAAATATACAGTGTGTCCCAGGATTGATGTTACAAGAGGTGTAATGGACTGAAAATTTTTGAATTTTATTTTGAGATTGTAGAATTAAGCCGTGCTTGGCGTGAATAGAATTTTAAGAATATTTTCAGTTTTTGAAGAACAAGTTGGCCTTGACGGTGAAGCGAAAACTATTTTCTTTTCAGGTAACCTACCCTTTTTGTTCATGATACGTCAAAATATTACTAAAAAAAGTTGTTCAGAATGAGAAATTATGGCTCTATGCAAGATTTCAGAAATATTTACGTACTTTGACTAAACCGTCATTTTTTTAGATTAAACAAAATAAATTGTATGTAGTATTTACTCAAAAATTAAATTTACAAAACGTAATAACATTGTTGTACATAATGTAATAATAAATTATTTATTCAATGTAATTACCGCCATTTTGTACACACTTTTCTATGCGATGTCTGAAATCTCTGAAACTGTTACGAACTTCCTCGATGTGTATTTGCTGTACGCCGTTTCTTATCCGTTCCTTTAGTACTTCTCTATTGTTGGGTATTGGTTGAGAATAAACCAGTTGTTTGAGGCGACCCCATAAAAAAATCTAATACTGTGAGGTCGGGCGACCGTGGAGGCCACGCAATCGGACTATTTCTAGCTATCCACTTTTCTCCAAACACCAAATTTATCGATTCAGCTACGCGTGTTGTCGAATGTGCAGCACATCCGTCTTGTTGGAAATAAATTGCTTGTCTTTCTGTCAGCGGCAAGTCATGTAAGTACTCTTCCCTGAATCTTTCAAGTAGCTGTACATAAACATTCTGATTTAACCGCCCCTCTATGAAGAAAGGTCCAATAATGCCAAAACGATATGAAACGGCACACCATACATTCACTTTTTGGTAATATTGTCGTCTATAATTGACCCGAAAGTTTGGATTTTGTGTAGCCCACTAGCGACAATTTTGCGAGGAAACAACGCCATTTGTAGTAAAATTTGCTTTGTCAGAAGGAACAATGTTTTTATAAAAATTTCGTTCTTCAATACATTTCTCCCCGATGGTAAGACAAAATAATAATTTTCGGCCTTCATCACCTTCTGCGATAGTGTGCACAAATTTTGGTTTGAATGCCTTTACCTTGTTTGCCTTATAAATTCTTTGTAATTCCGATTTACTAACATTAAGATTACGTGAACGTTCCCTTAATGATAGTTTAGGATGTTCTTCCACCGAATCAAGAGCAATAATAGTTACGGCATCGTTTTCATCATGTTTCTTCTTTTCTTTCTTTACGTTAAGAACGCTGCCAGTTGCAAGAAATTTCTTAACTATTCGCATGGCAGTCATACGTGTAAGGTTGGTATTGGGAAATCTCTCGTTAAACTGCTGCACCACTTCTCTTAGTGCAATTTGTCTGAGCCCATAACACTGAACAACGTAAATTCTCTGCTGTAACGTTAACATGATCTAGCATTAATTGAAATTTGAACTGAGGGATACTACAAACTATTGTAATCTGACAGTACTTAAGATTAGTGAACAATTTTGTTTTCATGGCCTCCCATTGTTTTATTTCACGCGAATTCAGACATCCCAGACTTAAAAAAAACAATTTATTTTGTTCAATCTAAAAAATACGTAAATATTTCTAAAATTTTGGATAGAGTCATAATTTTTCATTCTGAACAACTTTTTAGTAACATTTTGACGTATCATGAACAAAAAGGGTAGATTACCTGAAAAGAAAATAGTTTTCGCTTCACCGTCAAGGCCAACTTGTTTTTCAAAAACTGAAAATATTCTTAAAATTCTATTCACGCCAAGCAGGGCTTAATTCTACAATCTTAAAATAAAATTAAAAAATTTTCAGTCCATCACACCTCTTACGTAACGTCAATCCTGGGACAACTGTATATTGCGGATAAATGAATAATTATGAAGGACTGTGTTAGTGATATAGTACTACATCACAATTGCTCCAGTAACTGTGAAGAACTTGAGTTACATTATTTACATGTTCTGAAATTATATTAATTATACTTCAAATATATATATATATATATATATATATATATATATGTATATATGTATGTATACCGTATGTATTCCAATGTTTCTAAGTATTCAAAACTAATGAAAAGGTGGAGATAGTTATCGAATGCTTTTTTGAACCGCTGTAGTTTTTACTACTGACGTAACAGTATATTAAACGCCTAAATTTAATGCAGTACAGTTAACGCAATAAATATCTCTCCAGAGAATAATTATGTATATAGAATTCGTAGTAGTAAACCATTTGTACGAGAAACAAAGAAGCGTTGGAGAACTAATGTAAGTAATAAGTAAGAGAAAAATGTAGTGCGGAGAACTCGGCAGGTAGAAGCCTGGCCTTGGTGTGTATCCCCTTACTGCGCAGCCGCATACCTTCACGGCCACTGACATCCACTGCCCTTGTCTGCCTCGATTCTGCTACTGCAGCCCTGCGTTTGAACCCTGTCTTTCAAGACGCCTCTATCTAAAACCTGTACCCACTTCTTTGTTGTCTTCTCCTTCCTCATTATAATCACTTAGTATCACATCGGCCTTCATCACACATGTTTTTTTTTAAATAAACTGTCTTTATCAGCGTAAGCACTAGAAAAGCAGTGCTCTCACAGATTGTCGTAGATTATTCTCAAGAATCCGATCTTTAAATTTACTGGCATACATCTTATGAGAATGTTAGGGGGTAATTCAAGTTGTAGTGGATATATACAGATGTATGTATGTAATTTATAGATCTTGCGAAAGATACATATTAGTTATACACATAATAATCTACAAGACAATATTAATGAAGAGGTATGATACCTTTTACATATCTGAAACATTAACATCGTTTTATGTTTGGATACGAATTAAGTAATTTGAACTTATGTACGAATGTAACTTCATAGAATATGTATTGCACCACCTTGTCTACTAATAGAGCTAATATATGTAACGATTGCATCAATTCAAGTTTCTATTTTAATTATCTTAAGAGATATATTACATAAATATAACAACAAAATGAAAATGAAAGTTTTTTTAATTAAAGCAAAAGTTTATTGGCATAGTATTTGCGCTAGCATATTCTTAATAAGTACCTTTAATTTAAATATAGACATGGTTAAACAGCAGGTCGAAGGTTGCCGCAATTTTACTAAAATCAATTCAATTCTATTTCTATTTAGGTTTACTATTGTAGTCGAAGAGCAAGAAGATATTCACATCTGTTTGCGCATTAATTGGAACAAAATCAATAAAATCTGTAAATAGTTAAAAGAAGAAGAAAGAGAAGAAGAAACGATTCGAAACGTCAACCTTAATTTTTAAACGGGTAAATTTTTGTAAAGCACGTAAAATGATACGAACGATGATTTCTGAGATAGGTTACATAACAAGATCTTTGAGAAAAATATTTTGAGTATTCTTAATATTTGTATTTACGTTCAGTGGTAATTTTTTGTTTCAAATTTATAATTTAAAAAAGGAGGTCCAAGAAATATTCCTTGTTTGTTGTTCTTTCACTATTTACATATTTTATTCCAACCTATACGACCACACTGTACATAAACCTACCGAAAAAAGAAAATTGATTCCTAGCACATATGCACATAATAATTTCTCCTCCTTGTGGTTTACAAGCACATATTCTACTCTCTGGCTTACTACCAGGGACGTAACAATTATAAGATAAACGCCAAAAAAGTCATTTTTAACCATTTATATTGATGAATTTATAAAATCGTTATAATTAACCATTTTTATAAGATATATATTATTTTGGTTATCGTAACCAATTAAAGTGTGAAATATTTTTTTTTTTGGTTATAAGTAACAATTATATCAACCAAAAAATTTTTTGGTTTCAGATAACCATTATATCAACCAAAAAGATTTTTTGGTTAGAAATAACCATTACAAAAAAATTTCTTTTTTTTTGTTATCAGGGATGAAATTGATAATAAAAAATTAATTCATAAAGTTTTAGTGGGAATATTTCTCTCATTTAAAATGTTGAATAGGGATTTCTAAATCCATTAAAATCGTTATTAAAATTGCAATTGACTGTATGTAACCTTTATTAGGTTTTATGTAATGATTTCAAGATATAAAAACACACACCGCCTTCAGCTGTGCTTAGGTTTGCTACTACCGCCACAGATTTGTTGTGTTATCTTGTTCATGTGTTGTTGTTGCATTAAATTTATTGCTCATTTGTTTTTTTATTTTGTGAGGATTTTTGATATTGTTTGATATATTTTGTTTTTTCATAGCTTTTTTATGTTCATTCACTTAAAAAAATTTTTGTGTTTTTCATCCCTGATAACCAAAAAAACAAATATTTTTTGTAATGGTTATTTCTAACCAAACAATCTTTTGGTTGATATAATGGTTATCTGAAACCAAAAAATTATTTTGGTTGATGTATTTGTTACTTATAACCAAAAAAATATTTCTCACTTTAATTGGTTACGATAACCAAAATAATATATTTGCAATGATAATGGTTAAAAGTTCCCAATATTAAATAAAATGAATTTTCTTGTAACCTTTTTATCTGAAATAAAAAAATAACAATTATATTTGGTCCCTGCTTACTACCATGTGTTACTGTTGTACAGCATCGCACAATTTGTCCGAATAACTGCGGACTTTCAAGAATTGTTTTCTTATCTCCCTATACAAACAAATGCTGAATAAATCTAGTGGGTGGTTCTGTCGTTTTTGCTTTACTAGAACAACGCAGAGTTTGATGATAGACTTAAGGTAAATGAAACCATGAAGTTGTAGGAAATAGCTTTTCTGTTTTTATTGAAAAGAAGGAGCTTTGCCATTAATGATGGAACACTATTATATTTAAATGATCACGACTACGATTTACGGAATACATTCTATGGCTTCAATCTTTGGTTACTTTTTCCATAAATCGACTTCTATTTCACTAATATAGCGGGTGATAATGACCTTTGGTTAGTCAGTTGTTGTTGGTTCGTTTGTGTAAATTTCTGATTTCAAATATTCCTACTGGTAATCCAATGGTGTCGAATCGCACGAACATGGCGGTCAATTTACTGGCCCACACTAAGTAATTTATGAATTTTGAAATTCTCTTTTGATAAACTGATTGTTTCAATGGTTGAGTGACACATAGCACCTTCATATTCTAATCACATCCCGTTTAGATCAATCTTATGCAAATTTGGGAACAAAAAGTAATTTATCATTGATTTGTAACGAGGACCACTTACTGTAACACGTGCTTTGATTTCATTTTAAAAGAAATAAGGATCGACATCTCTAGCTACAAAGGACACTACAGTCAATTTTTCACGATGCAATTGGGCATGGTGCATCACCTGTGGACTTTTGAGCATTAACACATATGGCAATTTTGCTTATTCAAAAAGTCATTGAATCTAGTTATGAGCTTCACCGGCGAATAAAATTTGGCAAAATCAACAAATCTATGACGCAATAAAAACTTTATCATTTTGCTTCGCTTCACTACCAAGCTGGCCTTTTTAAGGATTTAAATCAAGTTTATTTCGCAAATACGCTATGTGGAGATCCGACAGGTTTAATTATTGAAAACGGCGTGGACTTGACAAATTTGGATATTCACAGACACTTCCTTCAACAGCAGGAATATATTCGGTGTTTGATGTTTCGGTATCATCTAGAACATGTGTATAAATAAATAAAATTCACTATTTGTAAACGTCATTTTAGTATATTAAGCTCCACTGTAATAAATGTTACTGAATAAAAATGTCTGTTTGATATGACAGAAGACAGAAGCGGTATGGCCATGCTAGACGTTCACGTCAAAAATCTATCATCCTTTATTAGAAATATGTGCAGGAATTACAAAACACAATTAGTAATTCTCAAAGAAAGGGCAGACAGGCGCTTCGAATAAAACTTTAAGTGTCAAAATTAACAGCAATATTTGGTTAAGTCGAAGCCACAGTTATTATTATCAGGTTACAGCAAGTGATTTTTCCACAGTGAACGTGTTTGATTTGAAGCCGATAAAGTCATCCGAAAAAGGTTGAATTTAGTCAATAAATATGTTTTACAATTTCACAAGGAATTATTTTAACCACATCTCGGCGAGTTGGTCTTTGTTGTTGGTAATAAAGCAACACAATTTGGCAATTTCTCGGTGGTAGTGTTAAGTTCACCAGTTTCGGCGACGTTTCGACGACATGTTCACTACAGACAATAATTACAAAGAGATATATTGAATATGTGCGTCGCATAATCAAAGAGGATCGACGTGTGACATATTTGGAGGCATATCGAAGACCTTCAATGCGAAAGGTCTTCTATGATGAATTAGGTGTGAGAAAATGAACTTCCCGTTACATCATCCTTCATTACGAACTGAAAGCGTCTCGTGTCAATTCATACCGTAAAACTTTGAGCCGGTTGAACAATGGAAGCTAATTGCAATATTGTGAGTAGCGACAAATCATGGATGTATCCCACGAATCTGAAAATGACCCCTTGTTGTTTGAAGGTGGCCAGAATCCAACAGAAATTATTCGTTCCCGCAATCTAATCAAAATTATCGCAACGTTTGGTGTACAAGCATGTCATCTATGTAGCTATAATTCCTTTACAAGATCGAAGAACGGTTAATACCGCGTTGTTTGTTTCCCAGAATAAACTGCCGTGCTCCGAAAAACTAACTTCGAAAGATCCAATCGTCGGAGAAAGTAGTCCATACATTAAAAATTCTATTCTTGCCCAACCGAAGGTTGGAATAGTTGCTTTAACATTTGATTTGAACAAATGCGAAAATGATAAAGCAATTTCAGTTTACCTTCCTTTTTGACTATATGCAACACTAAAGAAACGACTGAAACCTGTTTCGGTAGTATGGAAGGAAAACTAAAATAACCTTATCATAATGGTGCCACTTACAATCCCTGGCTCCAGCATGTGACTCGTCATTTCAAGGATCTTGAAGAATGCTCTTCTTTGATAGTAATTTTTGGTAAATATATAATTATTATTATATTATATTATTATTAACTGATTCAATAATGTATAGAAATCATTGTCAACACTTAATAACAGAGTTTACTTACTTTTGTGCTTTTACTGTGGGCACAGGAATGGCATTTCAGTAAACAAAACAATAGACTAATAAACATCATAATTTGAAATTGTCAAATAAAGTGTTGTTGAGACGAAATTAAATTTATTTATTATTTATTAATCAGACTGGGAATTTAAGTTAAATGGTTAATTAGTGAGTTTTGATATCACCTGATAAACACTCTCCAAATCCAAATAAATAGTACTTGGGGGTTTCATTACATTTCATTCTTTAATATCATTAATATTATTAATTATAATTACTAGTTATAATTAGTCTCCATAATATGAAATCTGTGAGGTCAAGTATTATAATGGTGTATACCAGAAACGTTTAAAATATTTTTGTAAGCTGAGAACCGCCGTGCATAAGAAGACCTACTGCTTTTATTGGAAAAAAATGTCAGTTTTACGTACCTCTAGCAATTTATCTCCAAATTTGAAAAAACGGACACGGTAACAAATGAAAAATGTGGAGAATCTCAAACACTTGATGAAGGAACACAGATGAAAACTTTAATACAGATTGCAACAACTCCAACATTATCTCTTCGCAAAGTGGCTGCTGATACATTATACAATTTTTTCGTGCAAGACAATCCATATATTCTGCAGGAAAAACAGATACAGAAACCGCAGGGACTTAACCTGTGGCTGGGTATTCATGGAGATGCAGTTATCAATACTTTCCTTATTCAACAAAATTTGAATGGGGAAGTCTATTCGCAGATATTGAAAACATCTCTTACCGTACAGGAGATGGAGAACCAGTAAGATATGGATGGAAACATGAATTTGGGTAAAGACTTAATTCATTTTTCAACAGGAAGGGCACCACCTTAGTATGTACTACATTTAAAACCGGTGGCTTATAAAACGCACTACTGTATCATTTGAGAATTTCGATCAATTCGGAGGTCTATATTTGAAAATCGGTGAGCAGAGTTTCAGAATCGGTTATACTACTGTTACAGAAAAACAAACATTTTTAACAATTTATTAAATGAAATGTTTTATTTTATATTTAAAAGTAGTAGAGCAATTACCTGGCATTGTTTAATCGAATGAGATAGCTAATAATTACATACCTAAAGTCTTTTAATTTTTTAAAGTTTTCCAACGCTGTGTCATAGGTAGGGATTGGTGAGTTTTAAAAAATACAACTTATTGAGAGTTTTCAAATCGACACCTATAGGACCACAAGTTACAAGAGTAGAATTGAATCACATCTCGGTTTTGTAATTTTGTAAGTTTAAATGTTCTAGGCTGAAAATACCAGTTGACAAATATGGTTATAGAGAATGTAATTCATATTTTCCTATTGAATAATATATTCAAAATGTGAAACGGACTTATAAATGTGAACCTTACCAGGTTGTATACGGATTGTTCTATATTCAGTGTCATATATATGTTGTGCTTAATATTTCTTTATTACGTGCTATTTTTGGAGATGATGCTCTATCTAATTTTGCGTCCTTTATGACGAATGAATTAAAATCTAGGTATTAGACACGCACAGTATAATTTAAATTTAGTTGGCGACGCTAATGAATGCAGCAGACTTTTTTAGGATACCTCATAGAAAAGTAAAAAAGGTATATGTTTTTAAGATATCGCCACTAATTTGCGATTTAGAAACTAATTCCTTTTATATGTGTATGTATTTTATTAGTTTTCTTGTACTGGCAGAATATGCCACAAACCGACAAAAATAGAAAAGTATCACTTTCATAGAAGAAGGGTTCAAGGAGTAGGGTATATTGATAATTTATGGTACAGGATACATTCTTTTATACTGTTCAAAACAATTAACGACTGCTAAAACACACTTTGCCCAGCCTTTGTAGCAGCTCGTGATGATCACACTAGTGATGGGTCGTTATTGAACTATCTGTTATTTTAGAACCGTTATGAACTCAGTAACGGTTGCAACTGTTATCTCGCTGGGAAAATAACGGTTTCTTTCAAACTGTCTCCACCGCACTTGCAGCGTACCCAATTGAACCGTCTCGATACAACTGATGGTGTTCTGTGAAAAGTGTGTAGTCGAGACCGCCGGTTATCATGGATAACCATTACAACTCCACTAGAAAAATAACTTATTACGTACCTACATATTCTCTCGGACGGTAATAACGGGGGTAGTCAAAATTGAGTCGGACTTTTATTGTGGCAATATTTTCTAAATAATTATATGCATTGAAATTATCAAATCTAAAATAAAAGAACGATGTTGTATTGAAAATATTTATAAAAACTACAAATAAAACCGTTGTATTATATGGAACAAAATAACAATTCTAATTATAATTATAAATAAAAAAATATCCTTACGAGATATAGTGCAACCACTCATAAAAAATATGTATATATTCGAATATAAAATAAAACTCATGTTAAAATATATATATTCAAAAACGACAATGTTGTTATCACGGTATCTGATCTATACTTATAAATAATAGGATCTCTTTCACCTCCCTTTCACCTCAGATGATAAACGTTTTCGACGGTCAGAAATCGATAATCCCGTTTTCGAAAACACCCTTTTAGCTTACTGCAAAATCAGTAATTGCACATTTCTGTAAACAATTAAAACGAGGGAAGTCAAATAAAACTTAATTTAGTAATCGAACGAAAGTATAACGTCGGGAAAATAGACCGTGACATATTGTATTGATAACATTTGCTATGTGGAATCATGATGTGTTATCGCCAGAACTGTCGACTGCGAAATAATGATAACCTGTTATATTGGAACCGTTATTTAAAAATAACGATAACGATTGGAACTGTTATTTTAAAAGAACAGTTTTTCCCATCACTAGATTACACGTACAACGTGCGTCCACACAGACTAAGAACTGACTGGAATAGAAAACAGTGGCATTAATCTCTGTAAATATGTTTATCGTCAAACGTTACTATATATATTACACTACTTCTTTACATAGCTTCTATATTTATGTAGGCATTCACAGAAGCTGGCGCCACTGGTGTTTGTATTTCTTCGTCGAATAAACTCACTGTTAACCCGTTCGGCTAATTCTGTATGTCTTTTGCTTCTTGATTACTCTCTAGATTTCGATCATTCAAAACTCTCTTCAACAAATGAAAATCGCTTGGAGCTAGGTCAGGATTGCAGACGTGGATTATTTGAACCACACCGAGCGAGTATGATTTGCTCTCTCACCCAAAGAAATTTCTGAATGGTCGAAGCCTACAGAGTGATTAATGTACAACTGATATGCATAATCTACTTCGCGGATTAGTGGCAAGTTGCTCATGAGGAAAGAAATGGAGTTTCATTTATCAGGATCTTGGGTAATCTCACATACAACACTACGACGATTCGAATTTTGACATCGCCACTTTTTTAGAGCCTCCTTATCGTAAACAGGGCATCTTTTGTAAACTAGTGGTGCGTTCTTCTCTTTCTGATACCGATGGAGTAAAAATACGATGGAGTTTTTGTTTTCTAACCGAAGTCAATGTTTGCAGTTTGTATATCAGTGAAATCCGCAATTTTGTTTTGGGGAAGTGCGAATGAGAGTTCTATATAAACATTCAATTAGTAATGAATTGTTCAAATAATGTGGCAATGATGAGCGTGGCCTTTACATGTTCGCTGGACAGAATATAGATACCTACTAACAGTTTCATAGACCTCTAAGCAACTAAGTTAGCCAATTTCATACCTGTGTAAAGTTATCCATACATTTCATCCATGAAATATTTTTTCTATTTAGTATAGCAATTTAGGAGATAAATTTCGGGTTGGGAAGCAGTTTAATAGGTTTTTCTCATCAATATTTCGCTTATAGCAATAATTCGTACTAAACAACAACTGACAAGGATTTTAAATTTCCGCAAACTGCGGCGTCAGCTATTACAAGTTAGGTTTTAGAAGCTTATTCTCCATCATTTTTACTATAGTGAATAACAAATTTATTACTATTATTATTATTATTATTACTCCCACTGCACAAGATAAACAATTTACACAATCTACAAAATATGTTTTTCTGGTTAATGGAAATATCTTAGAAGTGAAATCTCAAACCAAAGTTACTGATGAAAGCAAAAAATTACATTAACTTTAACTGACTGAAATATAAAGTTTCTTTTTTGAATATGACAATGGTCAGAACGAAATATTTTACAGAAATAACCGTTATTCGGAGCAAATATCTAAACTCTTTCATAAACGTACAAAACGTAAAAAGATTGACAGTATACAAGATAGTAAACGGCAATTTTTATAACACATGAACTGCTACCTAAAAATTGCGGTGTAACTCGACAAATCCGTATTATGTGGGTTCATTGAATGCGAACGCCTGTTGGTAGGAGTGGAATTTATTTTTGATTGTGGAATCCACCGTGGTAGCAGGTCTCTCTATATTACAACGGAATTCCAAGTTGGTTATTTACCTGTTCCGATAGAATTCTATTGTGGGTGCCCCTTTCACCTAAAAAGAGTTCAATAAAGACGCGTCCACATATGGATACAAAATAAAATTGTATCGCTTATAGCAATAACAACGAGCAATAATAGTTATTACATAATGATAGGAATAATAATAATAATATTGTAACTACAGTCACCATTGCAATTTCGGAAATAGTTAGAAATAGCTGTATCTTAGCGTACAAGCGTTACGTGATTCATTTTCTTATTTGTAATGAATTATCAGACTTCAGGTAGTTCAAAATTTTAGAAAGTATTTAAGCAACACTAATGGAAATATATATATACATATGCATATATATATATATATATATGATTCTTGACCAATTAGAAATATGCAAAAAACAGTTTCTGAGTAAACATTCAATTTTTCACAACTTATACATCACATTAAAACAGAAGAAAGTTGAAACAAAATAAAACAAAATTTGTACGAGAAAATATATTCCTATTATCACAATAAAGGTGATTGCAAGGACTGTGGTGTAATTTACTGACACAAATATCACATCGGTAAACTCCTCACCACACAATTGTGTGGAAAATATTCACTATGAGGGTGAGGAGAGATAGTGAATATTTTCCTAGAGTGTGGATTAGATACGTGGACGATATTTTAGCTGTTTTCGATACCAGGAAATGTTCGGTTGATAATTTCTTAGGACAACTAAATTCAAAATTCGACACAATCAAATTTACGGTAGAAGAAGTGAATAATCGTCTCCCATTTTTAGATACTTTAGTTATTAGAAACAATAGTAATAATAAATTAGAAGTGGATGTCTACAGCAAAAGTACAAACGTTAATAGGTTTATAATGGCGGATTCGAACCATTGCATGCAACATAAAATGTTGTTTATCAATTTCTTGCTCAATAGGTTAGTTAAATTCCCGCTCACACAAAGTAGGTTTCGAAAAGAATTAGTATATATCAAAAATATAGCTATATACAACGGTTACTCCGTAAGAGATGTTAAGAAACGATTAGAAAGAATTAAGAGAAAAGCCCACATAAGAAATTTAACGACTTTGGCCCCGGTAGTTACGCGGGAAAAGAATTTTATAAAACTACCGCATCATAAGATTTCAAAAGAGATTAGCAATATTCTAGAAAAACAAAACATGAAGGTGTGCTCGACATCTAGAAACACTTTAAAGAATCTTTTAGGTAAAGACAAAATAGTTCCGGAACAACGGTCGGGTATCTATAAAATTAATTGTAGTGAATGCGATAAAACATATATAGGACAGTCGAGACGCGCAATAGCTACACGATTCAAAGGACATGTGGCACATTATCGCTACGGCAGGATAGACTCGTCAAGTATCGCGAAACATATGCATGACACGGGGCACGACATAAAAATGAAAAATTTAAAATTGATGACAGGTCAATTCACCGCGAGAACTCGATGCATTTGAAGCCATACACATACACAAAAATATAAATCTTCTAAACCGGGACGCGGGACCGATTCAATCTAGTTTATTCCGATTATTATGATCAAATGAAAGAATTTTAACTAAAATTTAATTTCTTCGGGCATTAACCAACACAATGTACTTGTAAATCTTTAACGTTCAAACTTCGGGTTTACCAGGTACTTTTCCCTTGGCCGTCCACTTGACTTAATATGGGACTTCGCGGGGGTGAAAGGCGTCCGAGCCGTCACCGAGAGGGAAAATATTTGTGCATGCGCACACACCTGGTTACAGTAAAAAGTGGGGTAAAAATGCATATTGTAGAATTTTTAATGTTAGAAATTTGTCATTTCGGTTTATACGGTTGTTGAAGATGCTTGCCTCGATCTAGCGAAACACGTGTCACCGATTTCATTATAAACAATTGTGTGGTGAGGAGTTCACCGATGTGATATTTGTGTCTTATTATCACAGGAAAGCCAAGATTAATTAAAGTTAAAATTAAGTTTTGCAAGGAACCGGTCGATTACCGCTGAAAATAAGCAGTCAACGCGTATATTTATAATTTAGGTCAGGGGTCTCCAAACTACGGCCCACCAGTGTCATCAATCCGGCCCGCGACAGCTACTAGCTTATTGTTGTTGTGATAGGTTGGATAAAAAAACAGAATGATAATAACTCGGATTTATTTACTTGTTAGGTAAAGCTTAATGACAAGTATAATACGCAGAAAATTTAACTTAAGCACAATAACTAACAAATAATTGAAATGAGTCCAACTAACATTATAAATATATATAAACATTATAACATATAAAATACTAATGAGATTTATGTAGTTGTGATTTTCCACTGACAATAGTTTGTAGTTGTGTATCAATTTTACTTGTACCGATTATTAAAAGAGATTTAAGATGCTCATCGGTTAACTTCAAACTGTAAACATTCTTTACGTTCTTCATTTTGGAGAATGTTTTCCCACACAAGTAAGTAGTACCAAAAACAGAAAACAGCCCGCGGGCAAATGTATGCAAATTATCAAATTGTGCCAGCGGAAGACTCTTATAAAATAACAACAAAGATGATTTTTATATTTGTTTTTAAATATATCACTGCACTGTAAATCAATAATTTCCATTTGAAGTTCTGGGGCTAGGGTTTCAATGTCGGTAGCAAAAGGATTTTGAAAAATCTTAATTTTATTAGCAATGACACCAAAGTCTGAGAAACGAGTATCAAGGCTTCGACTGCAAAATCTACGGGAAACTGAGTTTCAATAGTGTGGCTCAATATTTCACATGTTTTAGAATGTGTGAAACACTTTTTACGCAATTGTGATTGAAACAGTATTATTTTCTGCCGGAACGACTTGATATTAGTGTTTAAATCAGGGAGAAGCTTGTTTTCTTCTTGCAACCTCAAATTCAGTTCGTTCATATGTTTTGCCAAATCGACATAGAATGCTAATTTCTACAACTATTCGCTATTTTGTAATTCGGATGAATTATGATGCTTTTCATTCAAAAAACTTTCGATCATAGTTCGACGTTCAAAGAAGCGCTGAAGGACTTTTCCGCAACTAAGCCAGCGTACGGCAGTATGATATGGTAAATCAGTTTCTCCAATCTCTCCAGTAAACTCGTGGAATTCTCTGTGATTCAGCCAAGTAGATCTGATAAAATTAACAATTGATGTGACTGGTTTTAGGACTTCAGACATATCCAAACATTTTCCGCACAGAGGCTGTTGATGAATGATACAATGTAAGACTAATGGTTTTGAACCACCATCGTTTTTTACAGCCTTTGACACAAGAGCCACCACTCCTTTACTTTTACCACACATGTTTTTGCCTCCATCAGTTGTACTAGATTTAAAGTTTTTCCATAGAAGGTTCATTTTATGAATGGCATTTTCAACTCCCTTAAGAATATCTTCACCAGTAGTCGTGCCGTGAATACTATCAATATCAAGAAGTTCTTCATATACTTCACAGCTTTTATCTACTCCTCGAATAAAAATCAATACCTGAGCAGTATCTGACACATCCGTTAACTCATCCAAGGCCAGAGAAAGCTACTCAAGATGTCCATTTTTGTCAGACAGTTGAGTTGATATATTTTCTGCGATTGCTTCTACCCTCCGAGTCACGGTGTTTGCTGACAGATTTAAATAAATTTACCTTTTCGGGGTACATTTCTTCGGCCACTGCAATTACACATTCTGTGATCATTTATCCATCGGCGAATGGTTTTCAAAGTTTTGCGATTTCAAGAGCCACACGAAAGCTGGCACGAGTTACAGCCTCTTGTTCAGTATTGGGTTTCGTAAACGCAGATTGCTGCGATTTCAGTCCGCGCTTCAAGTATATTTTGAGTAATTTTTTAAATGTTTCGTTTCATAATGACGTTTAATATTATATTCTTTGAAAACGGCTATGGTTTCATTGCAAATCAAACATAGCGCCTGCTTACTGAACTCAATGATGAAATATTGAAAGTTCCACTCATCTTTGAAAGTTCTGCATTCACTGTCAATTTTTCGCTTCCTTTTCATACTAGTAAATCGCACACAAAAACAACAAGTCAAATCAAAATACTGTTACGAAGATGTCTTTTAAACACGCACAAACACATTTTAAGCTAAGGAGTTACGCATTACTACTTTATTTAGCAACACACAGATTCGCTTCCTTCGCGTTTCCTAGGTGGAATGACTCGCGATCGTGTCGCTAGCGTTTTTATATTCCAACTAGCTGTCAAGCCTGTCCCTGCCAGGCAGGAAGCAAAAGAAAATATAAGCTAAAATGTTAAAAAGTTGAATTTTGCCCCTTTTTGGTCTTAATTCTCTGCCCACAGGCCAAAAATCCGGCTACCTTAGGATTTGGCCTAGGCGTTTTACTATATGCATGCCAATTTACAGCTTTCTAGCCCATCAGTGGACTTCAAAAGTTCTGGATATACAAAAAAAGAGGAACACACAAATAAGGAAATTATACATATAGATTACTGCCATCTAGAAGTGAGTGGAATACACCAGAACTTTCTAGAACCAACGGGCTTCAACGCGATTTGAGCGCTATCTGTTAGCAATGGATAGAGAGGGTACACTATCTATTTCCGCGTGTAACCACCATGTCGTCAAGTGTCGCGATCGTAACAATACAGTACAACACAATAGTGATTGAACTAGCGAATTTAGCAAGCGTATGCTCGCTCAGAGCGCGTACTCGGCGACTAGTCTAGGAATTATACATAGATACTGGCAAGAAAATTAAAACGGTGTTGGCTCTTGGAACTCACTGAAGTAATCAGTATGGCCCCATATAGTTAGCAAGGTTAAGTGGATAAAAAGGCGTGTTGGTTTAATTTCGTCGAGTAGAGTAGGTCAATGAAGTGATTCACTATTTTTGCTATTCTTCTTTGTTTGCTACTTTATTGTTTTCAGTTTTTGATTGTTAGTAATTCTAGCTGTTTTGACGTAATTTTCCCATTTTGTTTCGAGTGTTCCTTGCTCCTTTCTTCCTCCAATAGTTGTTAGTATTCTTGTTCTGCTTTATTCATCGTCCATACTTCGTAGGCGCATAGGACTATGGGTCTTATCGGTGCTCTGTCTGCTCTTATTTTCATCAATCTGGATACATTTTCAATCTGGACAATTAGTGACCTGAGCAAAGCATTGGCGCATCAATATCAACCCATTATTCTCTCTGAATTTCTTTGCGTATTTCGAGTAAATATCACTCTTAGGTACTCAAATTAATTTTAATTAATATCAAATATATGTATTCATAAACAAGTGCTGTTCTATTAATTCTCGCTTGTCTTATAACATCTTGTGGCAGGATACTAACCAAAGGGATGGAAATGTGTCCCCTTATTTCTGCATCAGCTCCCTTTTTCTTTCTCTGATCTTTATTTTTACTTTGTTTTCTGTTTTCTCAAAATGTTAGTTTAATCATTCTTACTATTTTTTACTTGACATGCATGTTTAATACTTTGAATATTTCTTTCGCCCAATGAAATTAGATTCTTATTCAGATCAATTAATTCCAGGTTTACCAATAATAATTATTATTCGATCAGAGGCCTTAGAGAAGTCCAAGTAAATTACGTCTACCAGTCCTCAGGTGTCCAAGATATTACATGAATATTATGTAAAGCAAACAAAATTTTATACATATCTAGTTATACAAAATTTGAAGAGCTTAGAAAACTTAACATAAAATTGTCGATAATTCTTAATGTTTGATCTATCTCCTTTTTGAAAATAGTAGTGATTCTAGCCACCTTTCATCTAGAAGGAAAACGAAGATTATACAATATAGTACTTTTTGTGGTTCTACGAATGCCATTTTACAATCCTCGATCAATAAGGCTGATATTTGATTATCACTAGAAGCTGAGTTAGAATTCCGTTTAGAAATATTTCGCAATATATCCTCATCTGTAATCTCCAAAAATTCTGTAATATCACCAAAATCATTGCCATGAAATATTAGTGGTTTATGATTAGAAAACCCTGTGTAAACAGCAGAAAAGCGTCTTAGAAACTATCAACGATCAACAACAAATCTCATAAACGAGGGCGAATCAAATATGAACCGGACTGTTGCTTTAGCATATTTATTGGTACAGTAAATAAAATTTTGAATACACCTTATTTTCTATGTAATCTTCTCCTTTATTCACACATTTTCCCAGCTAATCGGTAGTTTTTGTGTTGGGCCGTAACAGGTGGCACAAGATGTGGCCTATAGGATTGCACGCCGAAAGCCCTGATACGGTAGTAAACGTTTCCTAGTGTTGAGAAACGAGCTTTATTACCTAATCATTGATCCACAATTGACCTGATAATCTTACTGTCATTTGATGAACATGGCGGTTCTGCACCTCATTAGTTCTTCTTTGGTCCCTGGTTCCTCTTTGGCGACGTCCTAGGTCCTCCCTACTCCATGACTGATAGTAGTGCATGATGGTGAGTTAGTTCCGGTTAAGGTGATTTGCAATTTCCCTAAACAAAAGCCACCTTCGCGCAAACCAACAGTTTGACCACTGTTGATTTCGCTCAACTGACAGTAATTTTCACGTTGCCTCACTTTAGGTATAATCAAACTTCTAGAACAAGTTAAGCAAAATTGAAACAAGAGAAAGCGGTGAAAATTGAACAAAAAATAGCAAGAAATACACCTGACAATAGTGCTATAGTTGTCAATACTTGATCCATTAAAATTTTTATTAATTATCATCTTTGAATAGGTAAACAATTCTGCTAAGTTTGGTCAACAAATTCGCATCCCTTCTTGGTGTCGCAATTTTTATATCATGTCACATGTATTATATATACAGTGTGTAAACTAATGAGATTTCCTATAGGGAAAACTGTTTCAGCGAGTTTTATGAGAAAAACTTATTCTTTGTAAAAAAATTGCTTGTATCGAAAATTCGAAACTGCTTATAATCAAAGAGAAATCCAGTAATCGCTTAAGATAAGATCAAGAACTTTAAATTATGTCGAATTGTTGATTCTAAATATGACTAATAAGGGAACACCAGCAACGCGCACTTCCAGATTTCGATAAAACTACATAGATTGAAAAAGCACCTTGGTATAAGAACAACACCATTTTCTTTTTCTGCGGAATTCCCCGATTTAGGGGTAGAGTCAAAGGAATTACTGCGATGTTAGCTACTTGAAACGTTGCTAGTAGCATGTTTAACACATAACTATATTAATCGCTGCCATTGTGATAAACTATAAATTTACACTGTGCGAAAAAGCTACTAATTTATCATTCGGAATGGCGACCTTATATATGCATTCCTACACCGGTATACGTAACACAATGTGTGTATTTTTTGTTTATTGATATTTATGTACATTAAGGACTTAGGTAATTAACCCATATCTATTTAAACATATTTCGTATCTAATATACTTCAAATTATATTCTATGAAAAGTGATAGTTTCTGAGATATTTACAAAATTTCAAAAATTGTGCAAATTTTAGGAGGGGACTGAAAGATAGATAAAGCAAAATGAACAAATTTTCCTTGAGTCCGAAAAACCGAAAGTTCTTATTGGGAGAAGGTCAATATTTCAAGCTATATAATGTATGTATAAAATTTGTTCATTTTACTTTATCTATATCTTAAATATCTCTGATCTGACTAGGTATTGCCCAAGTTTAAAATATTATTTTAAGTTCTGGGTAATAATATACTTAATATAACTCGGAAATCGAGTATATATTTGAATATTACTTTTATGTAGGTCAATATCTTTTTAACGTATGTATATACCTATGTACATCAAGAGAAAAACCTAAATCTAAGGCCAACAAATTTGGAATGTATGCGTACGGGAAATTCAATTAACCTAACGCTGTCACGAAAATTTTTAATCACTGTGTCAATGTCAATGGTAGGTAGCCTGTAGCCTAATATTGTTGGTCGCCTCTTTTTGTTTTTAATAATTTAAGCTACGATCGGCGTTCTGTTCATGCTATCAATTTAACGTCTCCGTTCAGACATCTTTGATTATAGTGGTTCTGGAAAAATCAATTCTTTTTGCGTGTAACTTAAATCGAAGTCGAAGATTACGTCGCTAACAATCGTTGCTTGAGCAGATTACTAATTTAGATTATTAATTGTTGATATGTATTAAAAATGTGTTTAAACAAGTTCCTAACGGTTATTGGTAAAATAGAATTAATCGGTTTTTTTCTAAACTTCCGTCTTCGGTAATCGTGCAGATATACAATAACTTTGATGTGCCTATACAAATAGAAAACGTCTTAATATTTCTATCTTACTTGTTGAAATAGTCATAATTTTGATTTTTGTTGGTCAGTTGTTAAGATAGCTTTCGCAGGAAATAATAAATATACTCGTACTACGATGAAACATAAGAAGAACTAGAATTAAATACACATATTGTGACTGATTGTATAAATATAACTACTACTTTGCAACTAATTACTTTTTCGGTTTTGAACGATAGGAAGCTAATATTATGATGTCAATCGTAATTGCTTGTTTTAATTTTTTAACCAAAAACCACAATCCTTACGAATTGAAATTATGGGGCTCAATGAAAAACAGGATGGCTTCGTACTAATAAAGTAATTTTGTTTCATTAAAAAAATTGCCCTTAAAAAACTACGCAATTATTTAGTTGGCAAACCAATAAAATTCCAATGTAATTAAATATCCGTTTCTTTTAATAAATACAGCCGTGTGTGTATTTCTACATATTACACATAACAAGTGTAATCAATTTTTACATTTTGAATTTCCCTAATTACAAAAACAAAACGTTTTTATTACTTGTTGTCTGTGCTAGTTTTAAAAGTACATCGTACACTATTATATTCTGTACAAAGGTGGAACGTATGTACATATGTATGTAGACCCTAGTCGCACTGTTAAGAATAATATACCCACATTTATTAAAACTGAAGTATTTTTAAATTGGTTGAATAGAGCAGACGAGACAATATTGAAGAGGGTACTTCAGACAACTCTGGTTTCTACAATGAATCAGAGAACTGCCGGTTAGTTTTAACAAAATTCATATAATACACGTTGGGAATTTTATGGCTGCTGTGTAGAATTCTAGTTTTATGATGGTGCTTTTAACTAAATCTCTGTAATATTTGTTGAAATTATTTTTTAATGTATCAGAAACTATTGTAACATTATGACTAAAACTAAAGTAGAGGTTATGTATTATCTTCTTCTTATTCTTAAAGTAGATGATCTGTTACCAGCTAAAATTATGTCTCTTCTGGACTGGACTGCCAGCTGCTCAACTATCTTTTTGGAGGCCTGCCTGTTGGTCGATTACTAATGGGTATAATATTTCATCGGCGTTCCTGATAGATATGAAATAGTTCTAGAGTACTTTGCAGAAATTTTCAAGAGTTTTGCAAAATTGCGCGAAAAAATGGAAGATACCGAAAATGAACGTAGTAACGAATATCTCTTAAATTTTCAACTTCACAAAAAAGATGTTATTAGGATTTTCGATGGAACTCTTAGGGTTCTAGCGGGAATTGCGATCAGAACTGTTGCGCGATTTTTTTTTCTTTTCACTATACTTATAGACGAGCTTTATTTCTATTTGACGATTTCAAGCATCAGTCTGATCGCAGTTGCCGGTAGAAGTGTAAGAGTTCTATCGAAAATCCTAATAACATTCTTTTTGTAAAGTTGACAACTGAAAAGATATTCGAGGAAATAAAGCTCGTCTATATGTATAGTGACAAGAAAAAGATCGCGCAACAGTTCTGATTGCAGTTTGCGCTAGAACTGTAAGAGTTCTATCGAAAATTCTAATAAATTTTTTTATAAAGTTGAAATTGAAGAAATATTTGAGGAAATAGAGCTTGTCTATATATATAGTGACAAGAACAAAAGATCGCGCAACAGTTCTCATCGCAGCTTCCGCTAGAAGTTTAAGAGTTATGTTGAAAATCCTAATAACATTTTTTTTGTAAAGTTGACAATTGAAGAGATATTCGAGGAAATAGCGCTCGTCTATATGTATAGTGACAAGAAGAAAGATCGCGCAACAGTTCTGATCGCAGTTTCCGCTAGAACTGTAGTAGTTCTATCGAAAATCCTAATAAAATTTTTTTATAAAGTTGAAATTGAAGAGATATTTGAGGAAATAGAGCTTGTCCATATGTATAGTGACAAGAACAAAAGATCGCGCAACAGTTCTGATCGCAGTTTCCGCTAGAAGTCTAAGAGTTCTATCGAAAATCCTAATAACATTTTTTTATAAAGTTGACAATTGAAGAGATATTCGACGAAATAGAGCTTGTCTATATGTATAGTGACAAGAACAAAAGATCGCGTAACAGTTCTGATCGCAGTTTCCGCTAGAAGTCTAAGAGTTCTATCGAAAATCTTAACATTTTTTTTTTTGTAAAGTTGACAATTGAAATGGTATTCGAGTAAATAGAGCTCGTCTATATGTATAGTGACAGGAAAAAAGATCGTGCAACAGTTCTGATCGCAGTTCCCGCTAAAACTCCAAGAGTTTTATCGAAAATCCTAATAAAATTTTTTTGTAAAGTTGAAAACTGAAAAGATATTCGTTGCTGCTAGTTTCCATTTTCTCGCGCAATTTTGCAGATCTCTTGAAATTTTCCGCAAAGTACTCTAGAACTATTTCGTATCTACCAGGAAGTCCGATGAATTATTATATTTTCACAAATTCGGTTGCCAACTTCACGGAACTCCGATGGGTTTGTTCTCCGTAGCTATTCTGGAAAGTCTATCTCTTTGTATATTTCTCACGTGCTTGTACCAATATTTCCCGCAGGTTGTTCCACATTTAATAACATCTATGGCGCCGCATATTTCTCTGATTGTTGTCTTTCTCAGTCGACCTCTTAGCGTTATGCCAGTAATTGCTCCTAGCATTCTGTTTAGTTTTATGTTTTGTCCCCACTGCATATAGATGCTAACATGCGCAGGAGAGCTTCGGCATAATAGAATACTCTTACCGATCCGAAAAAATCCCAACATTTGTATACTTAATTTCAATATAGAGAACTCCAAAAAAGTTAACTCAATTTAAATGATATCACTAATACCCAGAGACCAATTTTAAACAAATAAGCAATGGAACGCCAAGAAGAAAAGAAATCTTCAGATTATGCTTATCTACATACAGGTCTACCAATATTAATTATTTCGAGTTATTAAGTCTATCAGCATGCCAGAGTTTATAATTTAATTTATTATTTTGTTCTTCGACAAGGGGTATTACCTTTTGGATAATACTAAATACTTCTTTTATGTGGTACGCGAGAATATGTTTGATTTAGTGGAAGCCAGGTATTGAAGTAACCTAATTAAAGCAAACTTGGTGGTTTATTAAGTTTACACAGTTTACTTTTCTTTTCACTGGATCACAAAAGCAGATTATAACTTTCTTTTATATACTTGTTATTAAAATTGGAAATTAGAAAAAGATACCAGATAATGGGGAAATTTCAACTCAGCTACGTGTCTTGTTTTTCATATAGCAGTAGAAGTTCATAATTGATTCTTCACAATTTCATTGACAATGGTTTATTTACTTAAATAACGATAGCCGTTCTACATATTACCTATTCATTATAGTGATAAAATATGTCTCAAAATAGTAAAGTATCTATGTATATAATCAAGTGAGAAATCATATTCCTAATTCATTTGGAGAGTTCTTATAATTGGCAATAAGTTATTGTTTGGAAGTTGAATTATAAAATAAACTGTATGGTAATTCAATATGCTAAATGAATGAATAATATAATGTTTTAAGTTAGTACTGAAATGATTAAAATTTTTAACTCAAACAGTAAGACACAAGAAAATATGTGTAATCTAACAATGTGACCTCACTCGCAGTCATACATACATATATGTATCAGTATCTTTTTGATTTCGGAATTTCGGATTTAGGAATGTTGCATCATAATAAAGAAATTTACATATGCACTAGCAGATTTTTTTGCTTTAACGAGATTAAGACCCAAAGTGTCATATAGAATTAAAGAGTTTAACTTGTTTCAGTAGAATATGTTTTATGTTCAACCCATCTGAATAAATTTTAATAAACTATTGCAAAAAATATCCATGTTCAGCCATTTAAATTTTCAGCATACAACGAGGTTAAAGCTATTATGGATGTTTATTTTGAAAAACTTAACAACTTTGAACCATAGTTGTATGTAACGCAATGTTGTGATGTAATTCTAAACCACTACGTTCTACAGATTCTTCAGTCAGTCTTCATATATATCTATTTTTATTTACACTTCCATCAGTAACAACCAAAGGTATTTTATTAACTCAGTATATTCACCACTGACATAAAGACAGCATGCCATTCAATAGCAAACTGCAAAATGTGTTTTCCACTTAATTGTCTTAGTTTTCATCGTGGGTCCCAAGTTAGCAGAAAAGTTCTTAAAGAACGAAGTTTAGCCTTGTTAATCGTTGTCTGTATATTCATACTATTTTTTATTGTACATTTCTTAACTAATCATTACAAATCGAGTGCTCAAATATGCGTACCAATTGCACAGAATGCAACTATGCTTGTTTCCACAAATTTTCACGACTGTGCGTTCTTCTGCAGACCACTTGGATCAACACTCTAGGATCTATAAATATTCAGTGCCCTATCTTGCATTAATTTTGGTATATTTGATTAGCTTTTCTTAAAGGGTATTCCTGGACAAACAAAGTCAAAATGAATAATTTTTAAACATTTAGAGCTAATTCAAACGACATGTTAATTTATCGTCCCATTAGCTTATTATCTACGTTTCATAAGATTTATGAAACGACTGTGAATAAAAAGTTAATTAACTTCTTGAAAATGTTTAATTTTCTGTTTCACAAGCGAGATGAATCCTTTTTTTTTGCTGTTTTCTATTATTTATTTGACAAAATATGTATCTTACTGCATAAATTGGAAGGTTATTTCAATTATATTTGACTGTGACAAAAGATAGTATTCACATAATAATTACTAGTCACTCTTCAAGGAAATGCATATTGGTATGTCACAAGACTAATTTTTGGTACCTACCTTATTTTTGATTTATATTAATGATTTGCGTACAGGTCTTCAGGATTGACCAAACCAAATGTACTTGCGATATATGTTGATGATATCAATATAATTTTAAGTTCAAATACCCTTGATCAGTTATAAACACAATTCTTATTGATATTCGTACATGAATATCAAAGAATTGATTGGTCATTAATGATGAGAAATCTACCTTTGTACACTCCAACAATAAATTACAGAGCCTTTCTCCATCACTTTTTAGTCATGATTTATTAAACTTGAATTCATCTGCAAAAGCATTAGGGTTGACTATTGAAATCAATTTGAAGTGGTATCTACACCTAGATAAATTATGTAAATGTACTTGTGAAATATTCTACGCTCTGGGATAACTCAGAATGGCGTTCGACCTAAACAATTTCTCATTCTGCCCGTTATGGTGCATACAAGCATCAGAATTTTCATTAGATAATATTAATCACATGTACACCAGTGACTCTTCTAGCACATGTTCATACGAAATTACTTTTCTAAGAAAAGTTTATACTAATAACAATAATAATAATATATTTCGTGCTAGACAAATAGATTTGTATAAACATGTCAGTTTGTTACAAAAGATAACATTAATTATATCATAACATATTTTGTAAGCGTCAGTATAAGATAAAAACATAGATATAGTATTTATAATAATAATAATTAATTAATAATTTATAGAATTTACATAGAACTCACATACATTACAAATACTAAAGTTTTTCAGTAAACTCCTGAATGCCATAGCATGGGTTTTCCTTCAAGAAGTATTCGATATGAAAATGGAAGTGGGCACCAGCTCAATCCTTCCACACGCTAGGTAATAAATTATACAGTTTTATGGATAGGTATCTGAAGGAATTAATATTACCAGTGAGTCTGAAATGCGGCTGCCGAAAACATCCATGCCTTGTGATATACGCCGCTTGCTTAGGAAAGGAATCCAAGTTGTTTTGGCGTACATAATACATTCCAATATGTATTGCCCCACGTTATGATTCCTAATTGCTTAAATAAATGCCTACACGAAACATAATGTCTGACGTTCAAAATAGTGTGAACTGCTCTCTTCTGTACTATTAAAATTTTCTGTATATGTGCACGTCCTCCCCACAACACAATCCCGTAACTCATAATGTTGTGAAGAAATGCGTAGTATTTACCCTCATTCTCAACTGTTTTCAAGTATACCCGCAAGATGATAAGCGGCTCGAAATATTGCATATGTATGTATATGCGGTTCCCATGTCAGTTTAGAGCCCAGGGTTAAGCCCAGACATTTAACCGGAGTAACATTCGACAATTTTAAATTATACTGCAACGAAAAATCTAGAGTTTGGCTTAGGCAGAGTTTAATATTATTAAAATAATTTTCAGCCTGTGCCAGTGAACTAGGCAGCTCAATAGTTAGCTCATCAACGTCTTTATTCGCCACTAGAATGGTGGTGTCGTCTGCATATTCTACATTTTTATACCCAACATGTTTATTTATGTCATTAACATATATGATGCATAAAATTGGTCCAAGAATTGAGCCCTGCGGCACTTATCGTTGTTTGTTTGGAGATTTCTTCTGCATTCTGAACGTATTAACGTCTACAAGTCACAAAATCCCTAACCAAAGAAAGAGCGGGACCTCTGATGCCACAGCACTCAAGTTTATGGAGCAGTATGCTGTGAGAAACATAGTCAAAGGCCTTAGTCAGGTCAAGCAAGCAACCAGAAACTATATTCCCCATTTCAAGTTCGTCGCCAATAAAAGTATACATTTCGATCATTGCCATTGTTGTACTTTTTCCATTTCTAAAACCGAATTGGCTTGCATTTAGAATACCTTCATCTTCCAAGTATTTCTGTAATCGTTCCTTGAAAGCCAGCTCTAGTAATTTTGATAAGATAGGTACGGTCGATACTGGGCAATAGTTGCTTAATAAGTTACTCATCACACATCATTTTTGATATATCACATACGTATACACCGGATGCATCCTACAATAAGCCATAAAATATCTACCATAACCACTTTACATAAAAAATGTTGAAAATTACAATTATTTTAAGAAAGAACTAAAACAGTACTTTGTTGTTATAAATTTTCGTATCTACGCTTTAAACTAAATGATTGAAAGGTCCAGCACATGAACAATTCTTCTAAAATCATTTAACTGATGGCGGTTATATCATACACGCTGTCTAGGTATAGTAAAATCCGTATCGAGTGCCAAGATACTATCTTTTGGTTTGGAAATTATTGTTTTAAGATGTTCCTTTTGTTTTTTACGACTCTGTAATTGTCAAAATTCTATATGAGAATCTAACCAATCAAATTGCTTTTTAGGTAAAAACATACAATCCTGCATAAATTTAACGTGCTAAATATGAGTATCACCTTCAACAAAGTTGTTTAGCTGTTGTTGCAGAAATATTGACGTTTTTTGGTTATATTGGCACTGTCGCGCAATATAATTATAACTAACTACAGCAACTATGACTGACAGATTTGTGCTGACCTAAAGATGGTGTCTCTATTGAAAACTTTGCTGCAGGAATATGCAAAATACTGCTGTTTTCCTTGTCTATGGGATAGCGACGTAATCCATTTACACTACATTAAGAAAGACTGCTCTCCGAGAGCTCCTTTAAGCCAGGAGCAACGAATGTACAGCACCCACTATTGCTAGAACCGCACAAAATCATCATTCCTCCTTCAGATATTAAACTTATAAGAATGGGTCAGTATTCAACTACCTGTGTGAAAAATCCCTCGTCCCAGTGAAATCAAAACTACGGTAAAAGTCAAAAAGCTGTTTTTATGAGACCTCGCATTAAACAGCTCTTCAGATTCTCCGAGTTTGAAAAAGTTCTTCAAAGTAAAGAAAAACAGATTTGGGATGCGCTCTATCAAGTAACAGTAAACTTCCTGGGGAATAACAAGGCCGAAAACTAAATGAAATAGGTGGAGAATATGTTGACTTAGTTTCATGAATTTGGCTGCAATATATCCTTAAAGTTCCATTTTCTTGACTCCCACTTGAATTTCTTTTTTGACAACTGAGGGTAGATCAGTGATGAGCATGCCGAACGATATTATGAGAACATTGCTAAGATGTAGAGGCGGTACCACGTCAATGTTGGCTACCTATTGCTGCATGCTCATCAGACATGCTCCTCTCGTCGATTACAAAGGAAAGCGAAAGTCTGAAGCAGATTAAGATATTCTTAACATGTATTATATTTACATACATATCTATATATTTTTTCTCAAACATGTGTACACATGACGAAGAAACCGGAGGGAATTCGGCTTTTTCTTATTATTAGTCATATTCGTGTTGAGCACATTCAGTTCGTTACGAAATGATTATTTTCATTTCGGAAGCATGAACTTTTTTCAATTTTGTTGTCCAGTGTTATTTATTAGCTCAATGCTAGGATTCCTTCTTTTTATTTATTATATTTTAAAGAAATATGTAACGATTTCATACATTATACGCAAAAAATCAACTTTTAATATTTCTATGCTTTTGAGAGACATCGAATGATTTTAAAAGATTTTAAATGTTGCGAAATCGAAATACAAACTACAATAATTGACATTTCATTAATAATATACCGAAGCAATTTGCTAATTGCACATTGAAAATATCTGCGTTAGAAGTGATTCATTATCTAAGTGTTCTGTATCTAGTACAATGTTGCATTATGTTCGACGATAGGTTTCTAAGTAGTATAATGTATATGTAATATATTCGAAGATAGACTTCTGAATTAACCTAGTATGTATCTCAATGCAGTGTAATCCAATATATTTTTTTAAATTTGGTAATTCTTGATAATATATACATATATATGTATACCTCAGTGAAGCTAGAGATTATATTATGTTACATGAAAATTGATCGTTTATAAAATAAGCTGCACAATGAGGTTGTACATCTGTGCTGAGTATCAAATATTATTTCACGCAACTTCGTCGCTAGGATCGCGATCTCCGTGCGAAGATTTTTTGAATGCATTAGTGATTTAAATTTAAACCATTGTAAGATATTAGAGTTATTATTATATTATATTATTATGCATTATTGAACTAAGTTCTCATCTGTTAGACGGTTTTTCTGTTCTCATAATTTTTGTTACAATTGTCGCCGTTTGTATCAGCCACTATATTGTCTATTTAATTTTCTGTTTGCTCGTATGTGTATGTAAAATACCGTGTGAAAACAGTGGGTAAGGTCCAAATCGCTATTGCGCATGCACCCGATACGTCGCGCATACTTTAAGTATTTCCAAGTACCCAAATAACCACGTAGATTTAAGTGTACGGCGACGGATCCGTCTGCATACGCAATAGCGGTTTAGACATTGCTCGTTGTTTCCAATCGATATACGCAAAAGGAAGTATAACGACTGTAAAAACAATATTAACTCTTTTAGGAAAAGCGTCTCGATAAGGTAAATCATACATTTAATAATGAAGTTAATTGTAGATCATAAAAACAGTGACATTTACACAAATAAAATAAACAATTGAAGTAATTAAGTTCTTTTGTGTATTCTATTAACAATGAAAGTGCAATGCATTGCATTATATTAATTTAAGCAATAATATGGAAACTACACTTAAACTGTGTTAGAATATGTACAATGAGTCACTTCATCTACAAGACAATTACGGTGATTTAGAAACTAGACAGTTTAATCCTGCAATATTTCACAACAAATCTTTTGCGAAAACTCTGTTTCAAACAAAGCAGGCAATCCACAGACTGGATGCAACTTGAAGGCGTAATTTTATGTCAAGTGATAACAAAATTCTTCCATCCAATTCAGTTCAAGATTTAAAGACACTAGTGGGTAGTTGTAGTTCTTATTCCAAAGATTCCAAAATCTTACATCGTCGCCTCACTCAATGCATTAACAAAAGCACCACAAATTTTAAAATTTGGTTTGCGTCTGCAAATAAACTTACTACTATAAGAATTTGCAGATAACGAGCATCACCTTATATTTGTGAATTGAATTCTGGAGCTAGATACACCCTATAATGGCAATAAATACATATTATTAGTAATAATAATAAAGTTTATTAGCCCAACAGAATTCTCCAATAACAGGGCTTAACTTAAGATGTGTAATATAATAATAATAATAATAATAATAATAATAATAATAAACGTTTATTGCCAAACATGTAACCCCAATTACAGGACAAAAAACAGTGAATACATAAATCAATAATGAAGTTTTAAAATATAAATAATTAAGATATACAAAAAGAAAACGAAAAAAGACAAATATAAATTAATACATATGCAAAAATGAAAACTAAACAGTAAACTCAGTTATTATTTTAACAGAAAAAAGATTAAATAACAAAATTAAACACAAATATTAATAAAGCAATTTACCAATAAAAATGTCACTATAGACCCTCTCTGCATTGTTCGTCATGTTGTACACAGGAGATCTCAATAGAAGATTAGTTCTGGGCGTTGGTAAATTAAAAGTGGAAGTGTAACGAGATGTTAAGCGGGGCACGTTAAAGAAAATACGGGATAGCAGCTCCAAACAGTCAATTCTATTGCTAAGTAATTTATGTAAGAATTTGGCGCTCTGAAAGTCGCGACGGTATTCCAGAGAACGTAATTGATGCACATTTAGAAGTTGAATGTATGAGGTATGCCATGGTGGATATACCCCGTTTAATTTCAGAGATAAAAATTTTAAGAATCGACGCTGAACACGTTCCAGCGGCAGCTTGTGGGAAACATAAAAAGGAAACCAAATAATAGAGGCAAATTCCAACTTCAATCTCACGAACGTGATATATAGTGTTTTGAGAAGCGCAATATCACGAAAAACCTTGATGATCTCATAATAAACCCTAAAACGCGCGAAGCAGATGCACAAACATCTTCAATATGTAAATTAAAAGAGATTGTCGGATCAAAGAGGACACCAAGATCCCCAACACATTTAACTTTAGGAAGTTCAACATTCTTAATATGGTAATGAGAATAATAAGGATTAGTTTTACGTGTGAAGGATAGGAAGTAACACTTACCAACATTAAGGACCAAATTATTTGCTTCAGACCAATCAACTAAGATGTCCAAGCCACGCTGAGGACATTCCATATCACCATCATTAGCGACTGTAGAAAACAATTTAACATCATCAGCGTAAGCAAGAATATGACAAGGCAAGGTCACCAACAAATCATTAATAAATAATATGAAGAGTAGCGGACCCAGATTGGATCCTTGTGGTACGCCACCCGAGGACATAAATTCAGACGACACGAAGCCATTATAAAACACATAATTAGATCTATTCAATAAATAAGATTTCATTAGTGTGCAAAGGTTCGGCGGAAAACCAAAGAAATCTAGCTTATGCAACAATAATCCATAATCAAGAGTGTCAAAAGCATGGGAAAAGTCGGTGTAGATCGTATTTACCTGTCCCTGACTATCCAATACCTCACTAGTGTACTGCGTAAAGCAGGCTAGATTTGTAATTGTTGAACGACCCACCATGAAGCCATGTTGAGCGGGAAAGACAATTGATTTTATATTTACATGTATTATATTATAGGGGAACTGCTCAAATAACTTGGCAAAATTATTCAATATAGAAATGGGTCTATAGTTCTTAATTTGTGACTTATCACCCTTTTTAAAAACAGGTATTATTCGAGAACGTTTCCATTTGTCAGGAAACGTACCTGACTTAATTGCTAAGTTCACTATTTTACACACAGGCGTCACCAAGGCGAAACGTGTATCCCTAATCAGGAAGCTAGGTATTAAGTCCTCACCAGCAGTGCACTTGTTCGGAAACGCACCCATAAGTTCAATTAAAACATCTTCAGACACTGACGGGCAAGCGAATGGTGGTAAACGCGGCAGATCAACCGGGAGATCCTGTATACCACGAGTAGTATAAACTTCCGAGAAAACGTTCCCAAAGGCCTTCACAATCTCAAGAGGCTCCTCCACTGATAAATCACCCACCACACCACTTGCCAGGTATACGAGTCGCACCCTTTCTACTCCGAACAAACGACCACAGACGCCTTGGATCCACCTTGATAGCATCCTCAACCTTGGACAGATATGACCTGTATCCGTCTGAAATTTGCAGCTTGGATATCTCCCGCAGTCTTCTAAATTCTTGGTAGTAATACGGGTCATGTGTGAGTTTCCATTTCTTTCTGTAGTTCTCCTTGACTTTAATGAGGAAAATATGGAAGAGTTCATGACACTGTAGATGCAATAGAGTCAATAAACAGACGTCGCACGGTCAAGTGATGAAATCATCATCATCAATCAGATACCGGTAGCGGTGAATTAGATAATAACAAATAGAAGGAAAAGAGGGTTGGCCAGCTGTATAATGGAAGTATTTAATTGAAAACATATCGAAACGGTAAGCCATAAAAGACGAGAAATGGAATGATTGGAAGGGTCCAAAGTCGAAGTGCGAGATACGGTGAAAAGGACTGGTAGATTGCTACACTTTCGTTTCATTTGTGGCAAGTAAAAGGAAATGAAAGGGAAACTGATTAACAGCTGTTCTACAAAGTATATAAAAACGAGTCGTGGATTCTTATAAAGAGATAGTAAAGTCGCGCAAACCTACCGAACAGGAGATTTTTATAGAAAATAGAAGGACACCAAGAAAGGATACAATCAAAAACGAACCACGTAAAGAGGATTTAATAAAAATGAAAAGTGTAAAAACCAAAATACAAGTAACAATTTTGGAATGGGAGGGAGTAGGAAAGTTTTGACACAAAAGTGAAAGCCAAGTGCCGATGACCCACACCAAGCAAGAAATGGGCAAAGACGGTGCGTGAAGTAGCATAGACTAAAGAAAGAAGACATCACGAGATACAACATTCATTCATTTCATGGCGATACAACCCACTGTAAGTTTTGTCCTTTTCAGTAATTATCTCCATTTGGCCCTCCCTTGTAGAGTTTATTTCATTGCATTACAGCGTCTTATAAATCTATCATACTGGCCAATTCACGGTGTATTCTGATCTTTTCATTTTTCGTATCAGTTGAAACATTGTCCTAAATACATTTCTTTCATATGGTCATATTGTTCGCCACACCTTTTCACGGCTCATGATTTACTGCCATAAGTTACAAAAGGTACCATTACACTTTAATGAAATTCAAAGTTTGAGCTTCTATTCCATATTCTGGTGTTTATTAATTTGCCGCATGTATGATAAGTGTGGTTTCCGGAAAAGATTCTGGCATCCATTTCTTTTGATATGACATTCGTTTCATTTATTTGTGTTTAGATATGAAAAATTTTTCACATGTTGAAATACATTGTTTTTCTAGTACAGTTGTACCCTATTGTTATTGGATTTCGCTAGCACACCAACCCGCGCAAGAAAAATTACAGTTTATCCTAAAAACGTTAGTACCCTAACTATTCTTATTTCATCCTAGAAGGAACTTATAAAAAGTCGGTGCAAGATCCTCCGACTAACTTATAGGTATTGTTCTTGAGACTTTCATACATTTTGTTTTATTTGGTTAATGTTAAAACCTCTTTGCTAAGAGGTTCATTAACGCCTGCTAATATCTGCTAACTATGGCTACGTTGATTGTCGGCGTAGAAAAGAATTTGGGTACTCTTCGTTTGTATGTACCTATTGTATACGCATATGAATGTACAGTGTCGCCTGCGGTATGCGGTATGCGAAAAATGTATCCAAAACAATTTATCGAAAAATAATTCATCGAATCAACAATTCATCGAATAACAATTTATCGAAAAAATAGTGTCAAAAGCTGCTAATGATTCATTCATGGTCATATAGATCAGTTTTTTAGGGATTTCAAGAAATATCAAATCGTTAAGCATGTTTCCCGTATTGATAATGTCAGCCTCAAATCTATATATAAACTACGTATACAGATATAGGAGCATATTACCCGTATATCCACAGTATCTGTCTTATGGGTGAGGGGTTTCCGCTGCAGGCAGTGTTTAGGCCAAACGGCTAGAGGATGTTACGTGCGATGTAGAGAACCTGTGCAAAAGCTATAATAGAAAAGATTTAGTAGTAATCACAGCTGGTGTAAATAATGTATTAAAGAGAAAGTATGTTACTAACACAAATTTTAATAAACTAAAGTTATTGTCACATACAGCCAATCTGATATTATATATTACATACTGCAAAGGTAAAGTTAATGTACAGATTTAACTACTGAATGTATAATTTTTCTATTCTCCCAACATTGATATGAATAACTATGTACATAGATGTCAAGTCTGTTATTGGTAATGAAACACCGTATAGTTTTCATTTAAATAAGTTTGAAAGACACAGATTATTTTTTATCTAAAAAATATTATTCTTAGTTATAATTATTGTTTTTTAAATGTCATATCAGAAATAAACAGTAATCTAATTGTTGTTAAGTCTAACGAAATGTCTTTTAACCAGGAGTTGTTTTATCAAGTCAACCAAACTTTTTCGACTATAACGTAGGAAATAGTTTATCAGCTCATGATAAGCACATAGGACCCAAAAATCCACATATTTTCGTTATAAATTTTAATGTTCAATGTGTAGGTACTCACATTTTAGAGCTAGATAAATTTCCTAATACTACAAGTAATTTAATATGCTCTGCTTGTCACAACACTGGTTGTGCCGGAATGAAAAAAGAATTAGCGTAGTTGCAGGTTTTTACATTGTGACGTGTGTGTTAGTATCTATCTGCACACCCCACTCAAAGCATTTGAGTTGAGTAATATTAGGGACATATCAATAGAGATACAGCTCTCGCAATATAAGTTGGCGAGCGGTGGGGATGCGCCGTAAATGTATTTAGGACACGTACCTCCCGCCTGTCTGATTCAAATAGTGTATAGGAATTACCATTGTCGTATCAGTATGAGTTCCGTAGGTGAAGGAAAAGTGATAAATAGTCAAGCGCGGGAAATAGTTTTCAATGTGTATAATTATTTTTTGGTATAAAAACGGCACAACAGTTCTTGTCAGATATAAAAGAATGTGTTTCGAATGCAACCGGTATATCTATAAGAAGTATCGAGCGAATTGTTCAGGAAGGCAAAGCCGAAAGTACTCCCGGAGAAAATAAATTTCGCAATCCAGGAAAAAAGCGACAGCGGCGTTGCTCTGTTACACAGTTGCCGGAATACAAAATTAGAGAGCTGCGACACATAATTTATAATTTTCACCGTACAGAAGACTGTCGTGTTACTATATCAGCTTTACATAAGAAGGCGAGTAAAGAACTAGAATGGGAGGGCTCAGAAACTTCGCTGCGAAAAATTGTGAAAGATATGGGATTCAAATTGAGGTGTACACAAAATAACAGAAAAATATTAATCGAACGAATAGATATTAGGTCACGAAGAATAGATTATTTACAGAAAATAAATTTTTTAGACAATACAAAAATCCCATAGTGTATATTGATCAAACATACATTCATAGTGGTCATACTTCATCGAAAAATTGGAGCGACACAAGTGCAAAAGGTCTTGTAAAAAATATATCTACAGGGCAAAGACTAATTATAATACACACGGGCGGTAGTATGGGTTTTCTTCCAGAGTGCTTACTAATATTTAAATCTGGCTCAAAAAGTGGTGATTACCACGACGATATGAACGCCAAAATTACGGAAAGTGGGTAAATGAGAAACTAATTCCAAATCTGCCTGACAAATTTGTGGTTGTTATAGATAATGTTCCCTACCATAATGTTCAAGCAAACAAGGCACCTACATCTATCAGTAGGAAAATAGAAATGGTTCAATGGTTGACAGCTAGAGGATTCCCTTTGACACCAATATGTTGAAACCACAATTATATCATATAATCAAGTCACATAAAGAGCGCTATGTTACTTATAAATTTGATGAATATTTTGAACAGAAGGGGCGTACTGTTTTAAGGTTGCCTCCATATCACCCAGACCTCAGTCCTATTGAGATGGTATGGGCACAGATTAAGAATAATGTGGGAGGAAGAAACGTCACATTCAAATTAGAAGATGTAAAGAAATTAACAGAGGAAGAGTTTTCAAAAATATCAATGGAGGACTGGCAGAAACGCTGCGAGCATGTCATGAAAGTAGAAGAAGAATATTTACAGAATGAGATCCTGGTTGACGAACGCTGTGAACAGCTTATTATTAATTTAGATGAAGATATTGATGATGAACTATACTTCGATGACAGTGATTAGTTCAATATTATAATTACGGATTAGGACACAAATTGTTTTAAAAAATAAATACATTACAATCACTAGTAAATTAGTATTTTTATATATAAATTTAATTAACAATTAGGAACCTTCAGGTACGCCACTGATACGGGAACGTTGCAGGGCGAATGATAGGCAATCTATCCCTCCTCTATCTGTGCGAATTCACTCCCACCCTTCGCCAAGTTATATTGCGAGAGCTGTACATCGCGAGATAATTGTTATATATATATATATATAGATATATATATATATATATATAGTCACTGAATGTGTTAGTGGTGCTTTTGTATAGATCTTCTTGTACGGGTGCTAATTTTGACATCTTCATGACCACAGTATGTGAAGTGGTATCTCATATAGACGCACATTTTCCTAAATCACATTTAATTTTTTGCGGAGATTTTAATTTATATTTTGTAATTCCTGACAATATAACAAAGTAGTTTCCCGATACATTAGCACAATTTAATCTGACAATGTCGGTATTTCGTTAAACTAAGAGGTTTGGTAATTCAAAAACGCGACCCAATAATATCTTTGCCAATTTTATTTGTGATGAGTCCGAGATATTAGAGCTAGGTGTGTCGGATCATGAGTATCATGACCCGCAGATGTTGACGTTCTCGATGGGTGTCGCTGCTAAGGGCGTTCGATTTTCTAAACTCACTCGCAGTTTGTCAGAAGAAAAAGTGAATACATTTAACAATTAATTAAATAGTACATTCAGATACTACCCTAAATGAAAACACCAAATTCTTTCAGAAAAACTTCATGTATTATTTTGATAATGCCTTTTCATACATATGCACCTGTAACAAATGCACTAAAAAATATTCAGGGCAACTCCTAATTTGATCAATCACAAAGACTTGAAAATTAATCCTGTAAACGCTAATGTAGAGATGACTATAACTATATACTACAGGGCACAATACGTCAAGATAATCTTAATAATATTTTGAGTTCCGACAATCAGGCAAAAACGATGTGGGAAATAATAAATAATGAATCCAGAAGGACCAAAACTTACCACGAATTACATATTGATCTTTACATATTAAATTCTTTTTTGTAAATTGTACACGAGAAATAGTTAATAAATTGGCAAAAGTAGACATTCAAACAAACATGCGCAATTTGAACTCACCTATATTTTGAAGACCGTTATTGACAGCTGAGGTCTTGGCCATTATGAATCGTTTGAAAATTGAAAAGACATTAGATATCTATGACATCAGTACATACTTTCTTAACTGCTGTGCACAGTGCACATTGTAGAACCTTTGGCTGATATTATAAATATTTGGTTCGTGGAGCGTATATTCCCTTCTATCTTGAAGCCTGCTCGCGTACTTCCTCTTTATAAGTCTGGGGACGAGTTGCTTCCTCAGAATTATCATCAGATATGTGTGTTACCAAAGGTGTTAGAATACGCGATTCTGGAACAATTCTTAAAGTTTGTGGCGAGACATGGCTTGATATCCGATGATCAGTTTAATTACAGACGAGGCAGAAGCACATATGATGCGATAATTAGATTGACTAATACTATACAGGAGCCTTTCCAGAACGAAAGCGTACGTAAAGGAATTTTTATGGACCTGTCTCGTATTTTTGATAATGTTGGTCATGAACTACTACTGACCAAATTGGAGTTTTACGGAATAAGAGGTATTTCTACTTCCTTGATAGGTTCATACCTTTATGGCAAAACACAGGTGGAACAAGCTCACGGGAGAATTAATAGTGTATTAGATATTAACAGAAATGTACCACAAAGATCCATTACAAGTCCTTTATAACTCATTGTTAATCATATTATACGCAAATTATATCAACTTTACTCTCCATGTAAATAAATAAAACAAAAATGAAAATGAGCCGATCACTAAACAAATTATCGCTCGTGCTCGGATTTTGTTTCAAAACAATGACCAAAAAAGCAGGTATGTGCATTTACACTTGGCAAAGTGAATACAGAAAGTAATACTTCTATTAAATTTTTGGGTACCTGTTTTGATTCCACGTTATCCTGGGTACCACAAATAGAATACTTCTGTAACAAACTTTCAAAAGTCATTTATGTTGTTCGATGAACAGGAGTATTAGTCGACCTGGGTACTGCTCACACCGCGTGTCATGGTTTGTTTCACTCCGTTTTGTCATATGAAGTATTGGATTAGGAAAATTGTTTGTTTACTCAACTGCAGTGGGTGTTTTTAATACAGAAGACTTCAATGAGGAACATAGTAAAAACTAGGCGTAGTGAATCTTGCCAGCCTATATTTCAATTATTAAATATAATGACACTCTATTCTGAGGTGGTGTATCGGACGCTGGTCCATGTTAAATCAAACTTGAAAGATTTGAATACACACGCTAATAATCAGTCCAGCAATACCAGAGGAAAAGAGAGGTACCTAAATCCTAAGTCCGAAATTATAGGTATTGGTCTGTACAATTCTCTGCCATTCACTATGTCGGATTTCTGGACCAAAAATTTCAAAAGGATAGCGAATAATATATTGTGGGATGTGTGTGTGAGCGTGACTGATTTTTATGCAGCAATCCAGCAGGTTGACTTATCCCGGTACACAATTTTGATTGGGTACACAGATTCCAGATATCAAGGTATTCTTGGAGAGCTATACTTAGTTTCTTGGTATTTTGAGCAAAATAACAAGAAATAAGGTCTATTTTCTGTTTTGCTTTACTATCTGGGAAAAAATACGTTCTTCAAGATAGGAGATTACAATATTGCGCTGATCATGTCCGTAAAGTATTCTGTATAAGTTCAACAATCGGGAATACCCAGCCGAAAAGTGATTTGAACGCGCTGTTATTTCAATTCACACCTTACACCTACAATAATGTAACTACAGAAGGTTTTTTTGTAATTAAATCTTATTAAATAGCAACAAAATACAGAAGCCGACAAAGTAATAAAAGAAATGAAATGTAACGAACGTAAAAGCTTTTAAACTTTTAGTCAAGGTTGAGTAATACGAACTCCGTACCGCACCTTTATTCTATTTCAATTACTACTTTCAGCTAAATTATCTTATGCGATTTTTTACAGTATATATAAACTCCAATTGAGTCGCATAATATTGAAAAATAAGTAATACACATTATTATACTAAAGAAACAAGCGTTTAATGAAACTTAAAATCTTTATTAATAAGAAGTTAGGCTGTTGATTTAAAGTATACAATTTTTCGCTACCTTGTAAATTTACCACTAGCCACCTACCTATTTTTAAGATTTGAAAAATGAATTTTTTAATTCTGTTATTTGTGACACAAACATTAAATAACACACATACATGTGACTGTAAATCTAGCGTTAATACACGTTTTGTGTCTTTTAGTATCAATCTCTTGCGATAAAAGTACAAGGGGGAAATATGAAAATTTCAATTTACTATTCATCATGCTGGAGAGCGGACCTGTTATTGTATGCTAATATGTGACATTGCTCACAAATTTTAGCAAAATATTGCGGAGAGAATTTTTATCTGTTCAATGTAGAGTATGTATGTAGTATGTAGATAGGTGTATGTAGATAATTTGTATTGATAAACGCAGAGTTATCTGGAAAGAATGAGTTTCCAGGTTGTAATATATTAATAAGAATACAATCTCCATCTAGTTACACATATTTTCAAAAGGCCATGAATAGAAATGAAAATACCTAACTAATTTTCTTTGTTTTAATTTTTCCCGGATTTCATAATTATTCTTTCACAGGCAAGTTTATCAATTAGAAATGTATTTAACCGGCTTTGTTTCTAAAAACTGGACCCATTTAATTGAACGAATCGGCTGTAATTTACATGACGCGTCGGCCGTAGCTTCTTGAGATGTCTTATCGAGCTGAGTTTGAAATGTTTTAATTATTAATTCAAAAGAGAGAAGCTACAAATTCGTTTCAAGAGAGAGCTTTTCAATTTGGAAGACATAAATTGGATTAGCTTCAATTCAACTTCATTGTTATTAATAATATGGAAATATTCGCCTCGTAATCTTCGGGTTAAATTAAAACAATTTTTTACGGCTTATTGCAGTCTTATCTTTTAAATTTACGTAAGAATAAATAATCAAATAATTTAAGTCGACACGTTTAGCGCATCTTTCTAAAATTAATACTACATTTTAATCAAAAATAATATCAATAAACATGTAAAACTGGAAAATTATGAATTTTGTAAAAAAATACGTAGAAATGCGCAACATTGTAAATGTAAACGATATACTGATAGTAGATTTTATCTGGAAACTATTTTCAAACCGTGTATTACTACTAATGTATTATTAAAGATGCCAATCTTCAGTCTTCTCTTTCAATGAAACATGTGTTCCAGAAGTAATAATTATGTAGTGAGAATTTGGTGGATGTGCCTTAGTATTAGTAATACTTCAACTTCTTGCAATAAATTTCTGGAAGAGGGTACTCATCTTAAAAAAATGGAGTTGACTATTCGCCATAATTAAAATTACTTATCAAGTTATGTCCCTATATATTTCATACAATTTGACCAAAACTCATAAGAAATAGACCTAGGCTATAATAAACAGGTAGAGGTTAAGATTCGGGGAAAGATGTGTCAAAAACGAAGAGCATATGCGATAAAGCAGTGTTCTGGGAAAAAGAAATTGAGATAAAAACGAAGAGAAGATCTGAACATAGAACTGGTACATCACAGTCAGCTCAAATAGTGGGACACATACAAATGACGGAGCAAGACCGCGTCGTTAAAAAGATACTGTACGAAGAGCAACAGATAAAAGAGGGATAGATACATATATCTATCTACTCATGATATATCATAGTTGGCTAAAAAATTGAAGAATGTGGAAGAGTAATACGGACAACAAAGCACCACTTACTCCACACTGAAACAAGGGTGCCGGGATAAGAAATGGGTTGATCGTATCCATAACACAGTTTTTTTTTTTTTTTTTTGCAGGATAATGTTAACTACATTCTTAATTGGTAGGCTAAATTTAAATTTAAATTTAAATTAAATCTTATTAAAGACTGCTACGTTTCTTTTACCGGTAAATTTAATCCAATTGCCTCTAGCTATAACATGGGTGGTCACTCCTTGACCAAGCTGGATGTGGTTAAGGATCTTGGTGTGCTGTTTGATCATGCCATGAGTTTCTCACCTCACATTACTCACCTATGTCTTTCTGCTTCTAAGACTTTGGGGTTTATAATACGCTCTTGCAGATCATTTCGTAATGACCAATTGCTGAAATCACTTTTTTCAGCTTTATTATTAGCAAATTATAATACGCGTCGCAAGTCTGGTCTCCTCATTATATCTACCTTCAGCTGTCAACTAAAAGGATTCAGCGTCGTTTTCTTAAATACTTATCATTTAGGATGAATGGCATTTATCCCGATCGAGGAATTGATTACAATTCGTTGCTGGAGAGGCACGGCTTTAATTCTTTGGCCTTTCGACGTGAATGCTGTGGTGCCCGTTTCATATGGAAATTGGTACATGGAGTCATTGACTGTTCGGCTCTGCTTTTCCAGTTAAACTTTTATGTTCCTAGATTATCGTCTCGTTCTCAGACTACTTTTTTATACCATTTTCTAGAACCAATTTACTTAGCGCTTCGCCACTTGCTACAATGTGCCGATCTGCCGACCTGCATTACACGGATATTTTTGTTAATAGTATTAATGATTTGTAGTTACTCTAATATTTTGTATTTTTCTTTAATGTATGTATCTAATTATTATATTTTTTTGTCCTATTATTGGTAATTACTGTTGGACAATAAACTATTAATATTATTATTATTATTATTATAGATTAATTTTGGAATACGTGGTTTGGTGTAAACTGAATCTTGCCGAATTTCGATAAGGTACATAAAATACGTTTGTACATATGAGAATTCAATTAAGAAATTCCCCCAATATGTACTTAAATGCGCATTTTTGCAGCTATTTAATTCTACAGCAGTCGACAATTAAGTTGCCATAGATTCCTGCAGTAGCTATTTAATTCTACCTGCAAAAATACGCATTTAAGTACATATTGGGGAATTTCTTAATTGAATTCTGATATGTACAAACATCATCCAAACACTACCACCAGATAAGCACTATATTTAGAAATGCAAACTATTTCTCACAAAGCCGCACTGACGAGCGGTATAACCGCGAAGCGCTTCTGCGAATGATGAAAGTTGTCTTCCAATTACACATTTTTCCACGATGGATTAGTCGAGAAGTACAACTGCAGCTATTGCAGGAGTCTGTGACAACTTAGTTGTGCACTCCTGTAGAATTAAATAGCTGCAAAAATTCGCGTTTAAGTACATGTTGGGGGAATTTCTTAATTGAATTCTCATATCTACAAACATCAAACGTACTAGCATATATAGTGGTTATTTGGAAATGAAAACTATTTCTCACAAAGTCGCACTGATGAGCGGTATAACCGCGAAACGCGTCTGCGAATGATGAAAGTAGTTTTCTAATTACACATGAAATACGTGTTCCAAGATTAATAAAAATATGTGTGGTGCTGAATTTACTAATGTGGTCTAGTGTAAGAAAAATACAATCAAATTGATGTAATTTGTATTTACCATTGCGTTACGGAATACTAAATATCCTTTGTAATACAAGCATGTAACTGTGGCCCTTTATCTTTCAGGCCAGTGCAAAAAGTTTGCATACTCTAATATATGGAACTATATGATTTGACCGAAATTTGCAAAACGAGAATAGCTTACATCTACATAGAATTACCATTTGGAAATGATCTTAATAATTGTAGCTTACTTATATATTTATTCGACTGATAATAGGGTTTGTAAATGTTTATGTAACCTACTTTGCCATATAACGACAACACAACTGTAGGTTCAAACTACAATATATTAGATCGATTGATTATACATTTTACTGAAAACAAAATATGCTCATTCATTATACATATTTCCTTTCTATATGACAAAACACCAATAATGTATAGCCTTAACCTAAAATTTCGTCAAGGAAAAAATAAGGAAGTGTCGCTTCTCACCTAGATCGCGAATCTCGCAACATGTTATTGCATGAACGGTAATCATTAGAAAATGAAAGTGTAGACATTCACTTAGACATCTCGTCAGTGCGTTTCTACATAACATATATGAATGTAGTTATGACGTACTTTTCCATGTACAGAATATTTCTTTAATTTCACCAATGGGAATTAAGTTATCTTAATTCTTTTATGGACGAAAATAACAATTTTGTGTAATTTGATACCTTCTATGTCGATTTATATATTGCTTGTCAATATATTAGAGATGGGACATTCGAATCCGCGAATCCTCGAATCCATCGAATCCTGAAAAGATTCGAGATTCGAAAACTCGAATCTTCGCACGATTTTCGTAATTCGAATCTTTCGAATCCAAAAAAAAAAAATAATAATAATGATGACTCATGTAATCACGACACATATGAATCACTGACTAGAAAGATCTCGACGATTCTCTTCGGTTCTCGTTCTTTCAGCCACAAAGTATTTATAAGCTGGCATGCTTTCCTAATGTTTGTGGTATTTTAATAAATAAATATCTTTATTCCTGAGACCAGAAAAGGTATGGAACATGTCAAAAAAACGTAGTCGGTTGGATCCAGAGCGAGTTCGAAAGCTGGTTTTCTTAAATAAAAATCTGAATTAAAATTCTCACTTATTTCTTTTAGGTTGAGTGCTTTCTTTATATACTAAAATATGTGTTTAGATTTTCATGTGCAATATTTGCTGTTTATCTATGTTAGCTCTCCCTTATTCTCATTCACAAAGGTTTCTGAAAAGATATCGGTACTGTTATTGATATATTAATTTCCATATGCTAAGGAAATTAAATATAAATAAAAACTTGTTGCATAATCATCAAGATTTTAACATAATTTATCTTTTAATATTGTGTAATTTGTTTTTTTTTAATTTCATTTGTAATATAAATATGTTAAAAAAAAAAATCTTTTTTGATAAATATTTTTAAAAACTCCATCGTTTTTAATTAAAGTAGCTTTAAAATTTTCCTGTAAAATTGTTTTTCCTCTCTGTCCTTTCTTATTATTGTAATTATATGATGGATTCGAGAGATTCGAGATTCGAAGGATTCGAGAGATTCGAGATTCGAAGGATTCGAGAGATTCGAGAATCCTTTAGGATTCGGATTCGGATTCGGATTCGAGAAAATTTGGATTCGTCCCATTTCTACAATATATGTACATATATAATAATAATTGTATTACATGCAACACTACCAGCACGCGGAAAAATTGTATGTAAACCTACAAAGTAAAACTAATGAAGAGAAAATTGCAAAAATAAATCAATTGTTTAAAGACTATCTAAATACGTTCTAGTGAAAATGTTTGATAATGCTTGATTTGAATTACCGCACGAAATTTCTTTTATCACGTGTCATCCACAGCAATTATTCATATTCGAGCAATCAGCTACGTATCCAACTCTAAGCTAAAATTAACCAAAAACTAAGGCATTATAGCTAATAGTCACCTAGTGGGTGCTATGTACAATACCTCTCAAAAATATTTGCCAACTACGAAAGTTGAGTATTTTTGAAGTTAGAGCATAGACTTAAAAACTTCTGATGAGTGTCTATAGTATATTTAAAGTAAATAAAAATTTGCAAAAAAGGATTACAAATAATAATATTATTTTCGAATTTTTGACTCAATGTGACCACCCTTACTTTTAATAATCGCTTCACAAAGTCTTGGCAGCCTATTAAGGAATTTTATTAAAGTTTCTGACGAAATTTTGTTCCATTATGCCTGCAAGATATTCTAAACAGAAGTAGGGCAAACTTTTCTGACGTTTCTGTCCAGCTGATTCCACAACAGCTGAATGAAATTAAGATTGGAGTACTGTAATGGCCAAACCATAACATTAAGCGTTTCCTCAGCCGATAATTTGTCGAAATATTCTCTGCATAGCTTCGAAGAGTACTTCCGGTCATTGTCGGACTGAAATGTGAATCCGCGTGAAAAAATACGCAGTCCAGATGGGAACATTTCATTTTTAAGGGTATCCCAGTGCTGCTCTTCACTATTTCTTGGATTTTGCATATATTGTCGATTTTACCATCCATATCATGACAGAATCGTCACCATCTTTCACGGTAGACACTAAACATTGATCAGATGTACTGCTACGTACAAAGCCTCTTCGTCTCGACCTAAGAACTTCGCATTTAGACTTTGTCTTCAAGTGATCAGTTTTTGTGTTGTTTACCCCACTGCTATCGCCTTTTCTTATTCACGGCGCGTGACAATTGTTTTCTTACAGCTACTCGGCCATGAAGGTCTGCTTCTTGGAGTCTGCGTGTAACGACTGACACATTGAGGGAATTAAACCTTTCCACAATCACTTGGGCTGCCACCTATACTGGAGCAAGACTTCTATTCCGTTTAAAAATCACAATTTTCTTATCTTCAGTCGTAGTCGTGGGTCTTCCACTACGTATTTTGTCCCTAACACTTTCATCGGTCTTAAATTTCTCCACGTTTTAGTCAACTGTCTTCTTAGTACTTTCAGTTCCTTCCAAATTTTGAGATAATTTTTGTTACTTTTATGATAACTAATTATTGTAGAGAGCATTTCAATTGAAAGTTGGTACATAATTTTTACATTAGATACTTATGCATCCTTACTGCGATTCCGTAAATTTTATGACCACAATTACACAATTTTTTAGTAGACAAACAATTAAAGAAATATTAAAATTAAAAAAAAAATATGACTGGGCAAATACCTTTGAGCGCTAATTTAGATACTTATACCTATTTGCGCTGTATTATTAAGGTGACCATACGTCCCGTTTACAACGGGACAGTACCGTTTTATAAGCCACCATCCCGTTGTCCTCGATAGATCACGTGGGACACAGAAATGTCCCGTTATGCAAGAATTCCAAAGTTAAAACAATATCACACTATTCGAGAAAACCACAGCTTTTGCTCAAACGACTGGACGTCTAAGTTAATTCAACTGTGTTTTGAACCTAAATTCCTATGCCCCCGTACAAAAACAGAAGCACATGGCAATTACGGATATTTTAACGAGCAATGCGATTGAAGATTTAAAAGTAGATTTATCTGAAGCTAAGTGCATCTCCATTTTTGCTGATGCATCAAATCACGGATCTCAAAAAATATTTCCCATTTTGGTCCGTTATTTTCAACCATATAAAGGTATCCAGGTTAAGATATTGGATCTTCAAGAACAGCCAGGTGAAACATCGGAAATCAATGTGCAATATTTGGTGAATATTTTAAACAGACAGCACATCGGAGAAAATAGTGGCATTTTGTGGAGAAAACACAAACTGTAATTTTGGTTGGTTGGCTCTTAAAGACGTGGCGTAAATAATATTTTTAATAAACTGAATTCGATCCTTAATCGGGAATTGATCGGCATTGCATGCGCAGATTGCCTTCCATTTCAAGTCGAATTTATTATTGTAATAATATATTCTTTCTTTTATATTTACACAGTTAGAATGTAAGCCTTTGTGACGGTATTGACACGGACAATAAGTATCATGAGTTACTTACTTACTTAATCCTGAAACCCATTTGACCGTGAAGTGTCGGGTTGTGTGGAGTTGAGTTTCCTGGCTCCCTCTTCCATATTTGTCTCCACTCTTCTCTCTCCCTGCATCTTGCTCTCATATCCTCCCATTTCTCTCCCCTTGCCTCGTATGCACTTCGTACTTCTTGCTCCCATGTGTTCCGCGGTCTTCCTCTTCTCCTTTTTCCCATTTGTTTTGATTCGTATATTTGTCTTGCCAAACTTCATAAGTTATTAGGATATATATGCCTATATTGGAACGGGTTTTGAAAACGTATTGACCCCTGAAGAGCTGTTTTTGAGTATTAATAAATGTCTCAATATTTTAAAATCTCTTTTCGAAAACCCAAAGTCAGAACTTTTTCTTTATTTTATCCACGCACAAGCAGCCACATTTCATCAGGTTATTTTAAAAAATGAGGCACAGCATATTTTTGCTCCAGAGGTTGCAAAAGAAATCGAGCAGTTGAAACAGAATTTAATTTTAAAACGGAGAACGCAAATTCTTCCACTGAGTGTCAGAAAGTTAGTAATTTAGTTAGAAGAAAGTGATGGCGGAAGAACAAATGCGGGCAACATTTCTTTTGAATTTTATTAAACTTGTCTGGACTACCTAAAACAATGGACATCCTATTATTAAGGCTTGATAATTTTCGATTGGTCTTGTTTGATAAAAGTACCAGAGTGGAAAAACGTTGAAAACGTAATGGGCTTATTGATTAACAAGGGATTTATTGAACGCAAAGAAGATATGGAAATATTTGATGAATTTTCACTTGTTACTAATTATATTACACCAGAAAAGATTCTGGAATAGAATAATTAAAATCTACCTATGTAAAATGGGTGGGTTGAACTATTTAACCATTTCAAAATAATAATTTCAATCACTGTTGCACAATTATTGAATATGTATATATGGTCTGCCTGGAACCAATGTCAGCAGAGATGATTTTTTCTTTAATGAATAATATATGGCCGAGGGAGAAGACTCAATTACTAGTGCCTCTTCTAAAAGCGATAACTAAAGTCAATATAAATCAGTCTTGTCAAGAGTTTTATATGTATTTGAAGCCTTCACTCAAAAATGTTCTTTTGAGAAATATAAATGAGTTTAAAATATTGATATTATATACATATTTGTTTTTCTTTTCTTATTTATTTATGTTACATAATTGATATATAACGTTAATAAACCAATAAACTGAATGTGTTCTTTGATATTTTATTCACAATAAAATCAATAAAGTATGTATCGTACAATATTTTGTTTTTATCGATTTCTATTGATTTTTAAAACACGTCCCGTTTTTGAATGAAAAATAAATGATGACTTTATATGTTACCCTTAAGCAAAACTGCTCTGTCTCTTAACTCTCACTGCACTAACTTAAAGGTTTTCTCTCTTTAGTCGTCGCAGATCTTCCTACAACAGCAGCGATTAGATTTTGTCGGTTTTAGTGCTTTTCGAGCAATTTTAAATTTGTTTTTTACAATATCCACAATGGGTTTCGAGATATTTGTCGAAATATTAAAGGACATTATTTTTTTGAGGTCTATCCACCCCACCTATGAAACGATTCAACCCGTTAGATTATATACAATGTTTTCATATTGTATCCATATATCAATCCACAAAGTTTAATTTTTTGGGAATCCGGGTTGCCGATGTTCCCTTGTAAGAAAAAGAAAAGATTTTATGTGTCTGACCCATTGGAATTATACTACATATTTCTAAAAACAGAATCCAAATTTTATAGAAATAAGACCGACTTCGGCGAATCCCTTAGAAATTATTAAATTTCATTTTGGTTAACTTTATCAGTGAATTTAGTTATAATTCTAATTATTTATATTGCCCGTTGTAGGATAAACAGTTTGTGCCTGATATTTCATATCTAGTAATTTCATTATTTTGATTGAGACCGAATGAGGTTGTGTCGGCGATTTAAATGGCCAGAACCAACTTAATGAACGTTTTCCTTCTTGCCTATATTTTTTAATCCTAGAAAGATAGGTATTTATTTAGCCTATTATATACCCCAACAAAGCGATTTATCAGAAATATGAGTATTATCCGTTTATTTTGTTTCTCTTCGCATAGAAGCAGTTTCATATTACTAGCGTTAGAAAAGTTCTAAATTAAAATTCAGTTTAAATATTGTTATATGACTAGATTAAATCGTATTGAAAGTAGTATTTCTAAATCGTAGAGAATGCTAATTAATTTAGTACGTATTCATAATTTAAGATTGATATTTAAGTATTTATTTTCTTTTTTTTTGTATTAAAATTATTTATTAACAAAAAATAAATGTGCGAAGTTGAAATTAGAATCATTTATTTAACTGAATAATAAATAGAAAGACAAAATTTGAGATAAATACAAAAAAATTTCATAGAAAAGTTAGGTTTCATCACAAATTAAATTTAATACAAGAAAGTGGGGCGTTTTATGACTACAGAATATTAAGGTACGGTTGCGATATATCATGGTAACTATAATTCAAGTACTCCTCACTAATAATCCATTATTCTAAAAAATACTTCAATATCTTTGCAGAATGTAATACATTTTTTTGCTAGGTTTAGATAATGATTTACAGCTTTTCTTTCTACGTAGTTATATAACTAGAGCATTATAGTAGGCATTATTTATTCGAAAAGCACCAAATTTTCAGATTCAGCACCAGTACTGGATTTTCGGTTATTTATTTATTTTTAACATAAATATATAGGTACCTAAAATTAGACGTCCTATTTTTCGTTTCTTTATTGAAGTTCATATATTTACGTAACGAATAAACATTTAGTTGCTTCTGGTCTAGACATTTGAAACACCCTAAGCGAAGTTATATGTATGTATGCAATTATTTGGAACGCTAGAATATGATGCAGTGTTCTAATGGTACCATATAGTGTTGCGTAATTCACGCTTTACAGTAAAGTAAAGCGTCGTTACGTATTCTGAATATTACATTTGGAGAGCGAGTACCAGCACCGCAATAATTTAAACGAGTAAGCTGCACCGCCAACGAAACGACGTACACATTCACTTTATATTGTTACCAATTTCGCAACAGATGATTATACAGTTCGTATGATAGAAGTGTCATGTAATGGGTAATATGATTTTTTGTTTTAATTGAAGATTTCTAGTTGCAGCGAAGGACATGTATATACATATACACTATATCGACGGTTGTGAATTGATTAACCTACATAACTTGTGATAAAACACGCGCTTTATTCGCTGCGACTATTGTATGTAGCAAAATTATTCATATTGGTAGTGCTACTCTTTTGTACAATTAATTATTTACTTCTGTCGTACAGACTTCTTTGATTTGGCAGAAAATTCGAAGTATATAACAGAATTTTAGTACTAAAACTGGTAAACAATGTTTTTGTTTCTTGAACGCTGAGTACTGTCTCATGTATTTTTCGATACTGATTTTGAATCCGCCGTCAGAAATCGTGCATCAGGTACCAATCTTCGGTAATTGCATTTTCTATGTTGCGCTTTGGCCTTTATTTCTTGACCATTGTGGATGGTTCAGTATGCCTGACACTTGTGGTGAGAAGTCATTGCTCGTGTAGTCGGTTTTCAAGATATCCTTGTTGAAAAATACAGAAGAAAATCATGTAAAAATACCAACAATCAATATAGAAATGTAAGGTATTTTAAGTTGTGAGCAAATGCGAAATATATACGTTGTTCAAAATTTCAAACGCGTGCTACTCAAATACTATGCCTGATACACAAACTTGGAAAGCATATTCAGAATTGGTGGGAAAAATACTATAAGAACGAGCCTATTTGATAAGATTTGATAAGAAATACGCAAAAGTAAAATTTTGCTTACGAGTGTAATTCTTTCCGATGTTTATTGTTCATATTTGGGTGCCCTACAGCAATACATTTTTAATGCTTGTTTGAAGTCATCGTAATTCCGGTTTTTTCAATATGTTCTTCGATTTCCAAACCTTTGTCAGGGTTTCAAAAATGTTGTATGCTCGTGTTTCTTTTGTGATATCTTTTCTTGTTCCGCCATTTAAGTTAACTATGCTCCTTAGGTAAGTCTCGTCTAGTTTTTCCATTTCTTCTTTTATTGTTGTTGTACTTTCAACCACGCTTTTAAGAACTTTTGTCGTCTTTCCGTTTATCTTAAGGCCTACATTTTTACTTCTTTTATTAGTTTCTCTGTCTATTTTCTCATTTTTGTTTTGTTACTTATTGTTCGGTTTATGTCATATGCAAATTCGGGAGTCCCTCGTTCCATTATCTACTGCGTTATCGTGATCTAATCCATCATAATTAAGCATAACATTTATGAAAGTTGCTATACAGCACTATCTAATTTCAGAATTGATGCTCACCTTTTCTGATAATTTTCAACTAGTACCCTGTTTCTCCATATCTATGATTGATTTCAGTAGGTTAGCAACAGATATTAAATGTAGTTTTATGAATTTTGCCATTGCGTTTGGTTCTTCCCATCCTTAATTTTAATTTATCTACTAGTAGATACCTAATGTTTAAGACCGTGAACACACTGCGTTGCAAGTTGGTTGTAAAACAAATATTATTTCTTTTTCTTCTTCGGTTGAATCTTTTTACGTTCACATAATAATGACAAACAACCTTCCACTATGCAAAACCATCTTTGCACAAACCAACAATCAGAAAGCAGACGCTTCCACTACTGAAGTGACTTAAGGATTAGTGTATCTGAAGGTGTTAATTTAAATGCCCACATAACACAATATGAACCAGTTGTTGGGTTCTATACACTGCAACAGACTTGTTTATCGGAGATGTATTTTAGGTAAGGATGGGTATCAAACTGAATGCAAAGTGTATTCTATCCTGGAATGTTTTAAGTGCTATCGACTTAGTTTCGCATTCAGTGTAACAATTGCAAAGAAGTTCCAACTGAATTGATTATAATTATCACCTTAGAGAACCAACATACTGGACAATAAACAGAGACAAAATTGTAATTTGTTAGTTTTTCATTTGTTAAGGGTATCGCCAAATTGCATCAACATTGAGAACTATAAAACAAAATTTACCTGACACAAATATCACATCGGTGAACTCCTCACCACACACCACACACCGAACTTCGGTTTATACGGTTGTTGAAGATGCTTGCCTCGTGATAGCGAAACACGTGTCACCGATTTTATTATAAACAATCGTGTGGTGAGGAGTTTACCGATGTGATATTTAAATTACACCACAGTCCTTGCAATCACCTTTATTGATTATGGCTCTCCAGCCCAAGGAATTAAACCGCTATACGGTTGTTGAAGATGCTAGATTCGAGCTAGCGAAACACGTGTCACCGATTTTATTATAAACAATTGTGTGGTACTTATCGTTGCTCGAGATTCATTCATCGTCATTCAGTCATCAGTCTCCTAATTTTGTTTGGTACTTCGATGTCTTTTATGTCCTTCATGATTTGTTTTCTGTTGATTTTATCATATGAAATTTATGAAAAGGATATGTGTTACTAGGTTATATCCATATGCTTTTCCGTTATTTGTTTTAATGTGTGCATTGCATCCACTGTTGATCGCCCTTTCCTGCAACGGCATTGGTAACTTCCCATTTTATTTTCCGTATATGTATATCTCCAGTTTATCTTTTATTATGTTTGGCAGTACTTTATATGCCGTATTCAACAATGTGATGTCTCTGTAATTACTGCATTGCATCAGTTCGCCTTTTTGGGATCGGTATTATAATTCCTGTTCTCCATTTATCATGCATGTCTTCTTCTTTCCATATTTCCCATATAAGTTGGAAAATTCTTTGCTACCAATAATCGCCTCAAATTGAATATGTTAAATGTCAAGATAATCGGAGAGCACTTAGGTTCTAGTCAGAACAAACAGTTTCGAGCCGGATTGCTCACAGAATCTTAATTATTCCGCTTCTCGGAATATATTCGAAACGGACTGGAAAGGAAAGATTCCGTAGAAGCTGTTTTCTTCGATCTCGCAAGTGTTTTTGACACAGTCTGCCACAGCGGGCTGATAAAATGATCGTTTCGGATATAACCCGCGGAATCTGATCCCACATTGATCGCTTCTGAAATCACATCTCTTCATAGTTTACATGTCAGATCTTCCTCCGGAACCTGCTACTGAGCCCGCAGTCTACACTGATGACACTGTCATCTATACAACCTACAGATGCGAGCAGATAATCATAAAGTGTCTCCAGAGCGCCACTGGCGGTTTCGTGAGCTGGACGTCCCTATGGAGCTACGGGAAGCCTCTCGGTGAGAAAGTACTAGTGAGTAAGTTTGAGTTTTCGTGGATCGCTGATCTAGTATCTAGATCTAGTATCTAGAAGTGTACTTCGACCAGAAACTACTCTGGAAGAAGCAGGTTCATAAGATCCGCACAAGTTTCATCACTGCCTGTAACATGCTGCTAATCCTCCTCCTAGGGGGAATGAATTTCCTTCACCTACATAGGTAACAAGTTGCCTCTCTACACCTCGGCGCTTCGACCGATGTTGAACTATGGCGATACAGTCTACGGCCTTTAGCACGTGAAAAGATTAGAGATCTAATACAATAGGACTCTACGAATACTAGGCTATGCCCCTACTATGTAAGGAACGGACAGATTCATTGAGAGCTAAACATACCGACTCTGCGAGATTATCTGGAAAATCTCTGAAGGTAGCGTAGGAAAGAGTCCATGCTAGTGACAATTCTTGCGTTCGGTAAGATTCGACCCTTCCCCGTGCGAGTGAAGATTCGCCGGCCAGTAAATATATATGTATATGTAGTTGGGCACCCATGTTGTATATGCATTTATTCAGTATTAACTTTTTCGATCCTCTAAAGTAGGTATGGGCAATCTTTGACATGTTGTGGGCCAAACATTAGTGTGCAAATACGTTCGCGGGCCGCGTTTAAAAGTAGTACATTTTAAAGTAGTGTTGTAGTGTTCATAATTTTTTGCAATAGATATCAGACATGAAATAATACGACAATGTTATTATAATATCAATTTATGAAAATAACAAAATGAAATAATAACATTATAATTAAATCGTTAAATTTGGAATTGTTACAAACTACGAAAGTTAAATAGCGATACCGAACTCAATGAGACACTTGAGCTTGAACTTGGGAAACTAATCCATCGATGTTTGGATTAATTCCACTGATACAAAGATGTAAAGAATTTTCCAAATTATCGTCAGTCAGCCTTGTACGATATTTCGATTTATTAACTTTCATCAGTGAAAAGAACTGTTCGCATTTATAAGTACTGCCAAACGCACAAATCAATCTTCTTCCGACTTTTCTAAGCTGCGGAAAATGGTCTTCTTCGAGGTATTTTTGTAGAAATCACACAACTCCACGTCTTCAAATTTAGATTTTAGGAGTGAGTTTTCTTGAATCTCGATCAACTCCGTTTGCAAGTGTATTGGAGCATTTTGTACATTACTTTTTGTTAGAGTAGCAAATAAATTGAAACAGTCTTCCATGTTTCTGAAATCGCTAAATCTGTTCGAAAATTGCTCTGACAGTACCTTGAGTTCTTCAGCATATTGAGCATAAGCACTATTCTCATACGCAGAGAGCGTGGTGAAATGCTAACTGTTTCCAGACAGCATCTGTGCCTCCCACAAGCTGATTTTATTCTGAAACGCTTTCAAATGGCTGTACAAATCATTAACTAACTATCCTTGTTTTTGAAGTTTCAAATTTAAATCATTCAAATAGCTAGTAAGGTCGACCAGAAATGCTAAGTCACATATGCATTTTGGGTCACTCAATTCAGATAGTGGTTTATCTTTTATTTGCATAAAGTCTTTTATCTCATTTATAAGCTCGTAAAACCGTTTCAGTATTTTCCCTTTGCTTAGCCATCTGACTTCAGAATAATTTGTTACGTCGTCATATTCGGCTGATATTTCATCCAAAAACGCCTTGAATTGACGATGGTTAAGCCCTCGGGATCGAATAAAATTGATGGTTTTTACTACCACATTCATAACATTCTGGAGTCGAATGGACTTAGAACACAAGTTCTGTTGGTGGATAATGCAGTGAAGGACTATCAAATCATCTTTTTGCACATTTAATTCAGTTGCTTTTTCGTTCAAAATTCCGATGAAACCTTTACGTAAGCCGACCATAGAAAGTGCACCATCTGTGCATACTCCAACTAATTTTGACCATGGCAAGGCAAAACTTGTAAATACCTTTTGAACTTCATTAAAAATGTCCTCTCCTGTAGTGGTTCCTTTTAGCGGCTGTAAAGCAAGCAATTCTTCAGTAACAGTGAACTCTTTATCAACACCTCGAATAAATATAGCCAGTTGAGCTGTGTCCGACAAATCGGTGCTCTCGTCTAATGCTATGGAAAATGATTCAAAACCAGCCATACGGTCAGTCAATGTTGTTTTTATATCATTAGCCATCATTTCTATACGTAGGACAACAGTTCGTCTTGACAAACTAATTTTTTCAAATTCATTTTTCTTTTCAGGACACAAAACACTGCAAACTTCTAACATACACTCCTTGATAAGTTCGCATTCGGAAAATGGTTTTAATGACTTTGCCAATTTTGAACTAACTATAAAACTAGCTTTCACAACATTATCAAGTAGTGTTCTTTATTTATGAAACATTTGCTGCTGCTTTTCCAAATTTGCAGTAAGCTTCTGGATTTTGTCTTTTCTTATTTGTCCTGTCAGTGAGTGCAGCGTAGGATGCTAGGTTGAGTAATGCCCCTTTATATTGAATTCTTTCATCACTGAAATGGATTCATTACACAGCAAACAAATAGGCTTACCATTGTACAAGATAAGAAAGAATTCTTCAGTCCATTTTTCTTGAAACTGGCGACCCTCTTCATCTACTTTTCGTTTCTTTCCACCAGACATCATTTTCGTATACAAAATATAATTAGAAAGCACCCAAGATGCACACAAAGTCACAAAGCTAATTGACAGCACTAGCAGTTCGCTAGGATATCGCTCGTCGAAGTTATCACCTCGGTAGCTCAAGTAGAACTGAACAAAGTTCGGGCCATCCATCCGCTTATATAGGCAAAATGAAAGAATGATCTAGAATCGTCTAGTGTAGAACAGTTGAGAAGAAATAATCTTTTGTTGCGCCGTCAGTGAGGCGGCAAACATCGAAGGCTTTGATGTTTGCCGCCTCACTCTTTGATGATTGCCGACACTCGGCTTGCTCGCTTACTTGATTCCGTGAGTTTGAGTAAGTAGTATAATTTTAATTTTTTTTTTAAATTAGGTTTTTCAAAATGTCTCGCGGGCCGGATCAAATCATACAGCGGGCCGGCTGTTGCCCACCGTGGCTCTAAGGGAATGGTTGCGGCCTGTCCAGTACAACCAAAGAAATTGTTGGTTAGTATCCGGTTCATACGAATAAATCAAAGCTGCGTCGCCTGTTTCGGATTTTACAGTTCTTTGATTAAACCTTTTGAACACCAATAACCGCCAGTTCTTTTTCGTGCTTGGGTCAAATTATGTGGAATCCATTGGATTCAGATCTTTTACACAACCAATGCAGCCCCAGTATGTCTAAGAATGCCTCTATCTCACTGTCTGTAAATCATCTTTAAATATGTTGCGCACAGAGTTAATGGTTTTTGGAATAACAATTGATTTTGGTCGATTTACATGCAATTCATCACTGGTGGACAGACCACCACGACGAAATTGTGCAAACCAGTGTAAACAGTCCTTTGTGGTGGTAGTTGAACGAAGCAATTCTATGTATTGTTGTTGAGTTCTTTATTAAAATCGTCAAAAATCATCCAACGAAGACCTTTACTTTATATTTTCATTTTTTGAAAAAATTGCTGTTTTTTAAACGTTCACTGTAAACAGATTATGTATTTTGCCAATTGCTAAGCTTCTACTGTTTTCACAATAACAAATATTAAATTTTACGAAAATAGTAGACACATCTCAATAGCGCCAATTAGTGTTTTTTCATGATTCTCACCATATTACACTGGCAAATTGTGCATATACTATTTCGTAATTTATAGATACCTGCAAGCAGCCAGGAAATTTGATAAGGGAGTTCCTCATGTGTCCATTGAAAAAGATGTACCGCGTCGATTCTTTTTTCCTAGAAACGTTAAAAATCAATGCCATACGGCATTATACTATGTTCTTGATTTACTTCAAGTGTCAAGAACAATATTAAAAATATGGATCCTTGAAATACAGATACTTATATACATAATATATTTAACTGCTGAACAATAGACAAACCATTTTCTTGTTTATGCTTTTAACTTGGGTAAAAACGGTAAATGCAAATTTCATTAGGAACTTTATGATAAATCGATGATTGTAATTGGAGATGTGGCACTATTTACAGTTTTATGTAAATGTGTTTTCGATATTTTGTAAAATATACTAGTTTGTTGGAAGGTAATTAATTAAACTATCCATGAATACACAATTTTAAAGAATGATGTATAAATTGGTGGGTAAAGGCGTGTCATTTATCGGTTTAAGGAGACCGTAACATGAAGTCTGAATGAAATAAGAAACGTACAGCAAACAAACGAATAGGTATTCAACGAAGCAAATTTGGAAGGCATGCGCTTCGATTTCAGTAGGTAGTATGCGAATATGGCCATTCAACCGTCGCACTTTGTATTATTAGCCTATATAATACTTTAATGTTTATTTTCCTATTTATTGAAGTGAATACTTCTTAAGGAACACCGGACCAGATCGAGCGTAAGCGTAACAATGTAAGCGTTAGCTTTCGAGCGAGAGTATGATGTGCGAGCGAGAGGCGATGAGCCAGGCGGTTAACGTTAAACCGCAATAGGTGCAGCACTCAGAAATACATAAACATAAAAAGAATAAAACAAAACATTATACATGAAATCTCCGAAAACGATTTTATACAACCTAATGATAATGACTCATCTTAATTTAATGTACAAGAACGAATAAAATAAAACATTATGCATAAAACATCCTAAAAGGATTTTCTGCAATCTAATCCTACTGATTTCCAAATCATCAAAAACACGTGGAACGGAAACGCGATGACCTCCAAGTAAGAAATACGACAATTAATAGGTATTCACTTCAGACGTGCGTAAACCACACACACACCAATCCTTTTCAAGTACTTACATATGAGCTGATATGATATTTAAATTGCTATTAGATACATACATATTTTTATAATTACACTACAATAATACAATAACATAATGCAAAAATTCAATAATTACTATACATGTATTGCTTCTCTAAAATTATCTACGGCTTTTCTGGAAACATCTTCTGTCTATCACCTGCTCCTTTCATTCTCCAACCTCTACTCTTTTCAAGTCCTTTTCCATCTTCTCCAACTCTTTCTTCACTTTCCCTTCCCCTTTCTATTCATTGGTTTCCCGAAAAGTACTAGTTTTCTGTTCTTTCTCTACTTCCTCCTATATGGTCCAACTATCGCAGACTTGTATACTTCTTTGCTATCCATCACCAGTATTTTTCCTCGAAAGGCACCTCTCAATTTTCCGTTTGCACTTTTCTAGGATTTCCTCTTTCGCTTTCTCCAATACCCATGTTCCCATTGGTCATGTATCTGTTTAGTAAATTCCTATTTTGGACTTTCTAGAAATTAGTTTGTATTTTATGAGCGCAACATAAACTTTCATACTTTCTATTTCCTAATTCTAGATTCTGTTTTCTTATTTGAATTCTTATTCCTATTTCCTACTTCCCAGTTGCTGGGTATTTCTGTCTCTTGGGTTCTCATAAACATGTTTTCTGCGTATTCATTTCCAAACCAAAATTTCTTAATTCCTTCCTAACCGCTCTCTAACTTTTTCCATCTCCCTTTCGGATTTCGTTAACAAGGTTAGATTATTAGCAATGGCAATAAATTTATGCTCATTATTAATAAATATTTCGTCTTCTGTTTTTGATAATGGTTATCCTTCTCTGAAACCTTTTGTTACTTTCTCTCATCTTGTTCCGTATAACTTTCTTGTGTCTTCTAGAGTAATTTTTATTAATATTATTCAGATTTTCGACATTCCTAACTGTATCATTGCTTGGTATATTTTGTGCCCTCTAATCTTGTCATACGTTTGTTTCAAATCGATAAATAGAACATGTAATTTCATTTTATAGATAGATGGATAGATAGATAGATAGATTTATTTCATGCGAGACATTCTCAAATATGTACACATGTCAAAATTTAAATATAATAAAAATATAAATAAGTAGATAAAGAAATAAGATGGTGCTATATCTAAACATATATGTGTATATGATAATAATATCCAAATACATAAAGACTATCATCACTTACAATGAACCCGTCATTTTATAATGATAGGTTTATTGTAAGACACATTAGATACATCTAAACATTTCAGCACGGTACTGGATCTCGTAAAGTGGATTATCCTTTAAAAATTTCTTAAGAGTAAATTGAAATTTGGAATTGTTCATACCTCTCCATACCTTCGGTAACATGTTATAAATTTTGCTATACATATATATCTAAATAACTTCATATTGCGTGTTAATCTGAAATGCGGCTGCTCAAAATGATCGTGTCTGGTGTCGTAAATCGTTTGTCTTGAAAATGCACTGATTGTGAGATTATGCCTCGCATACAGAATAAACTCGAGTACATATTGCCCAATACATGTAACAAGTCCAAGTTGTTTAAAAAGAGGTTTACATGACTCCGTACTGGATTTATTCAATATGATTCTTATTGCTCTCTTCTGTAAACGAAAATTTTATTTGTACGAACCCCCAGAATACAATGCCGTAGCTCATAATGCTATAAAACAGGGTATGGTACGCCGTTAAAAATGCGTTCAGATCCACCACATTTCTCAATTGTCTTAGCATGAAAATACATATGGACAGACGCTTAGACAAACACTTTATATGGGGTTCCCACGAGAGCTTTGAATCTATGGTAACATCAGACCCAGGCACTTTACAGGCGTGTCATTTAAGAGAATCAATTGAGGATTGAAAGAAAAGTCTTGTGTTTGCGTTTTTCCAATATTTAAAGATAATTTATTATTAGCAAAGTAAATTTCAGCTTGTGACTGTGACTCGCTCATAGCATCATACAGTTCGACGTACCCCTACCGGTCAATAAAAGCCTGGTGTTATCCGCGTATTCTATATTTTTATATGTGATATCCTCGTTGATGTCATGTATATAGATAATAAATAAAAGTGGCCCTAAAATTGAGCCCTGTGGCACACCACAGGTAAGTTTTTGTGGCGCAGAAATTTCGCCACCGATCTGAACGCACTGACTACCGTCGGTCAGAAAATGCTTAATCAAGGATAAAGTAGGTCCCCTAATACCATATGAGTCCAATTTCAGAAACATCTGCAGGATACAGAAAAAAGGATGAGCTCACCTCAGATCCAGCAATCGAACTCAAGTACTTAAGATTATCGACAACAATCCCGTCAACCAATTCCCTACCGATGAAATAATCATTCATTTCATTCAAAGTTATATCGCACTTATTTCTTTGCGTGGTCGGTTTGATAATGGATCATGTAGTTTTCTAGATGTTCTTTGACGACATGATACGCGCAGTATTGTAATTTACTGTTTCAGTTTTAAGAGCAGCCCTATAGGTTTTTTATATGAATTATGTATTTCTGTATATTCCGCATTAAATGTACTAAAATCATGTAGCGTCAATAAATGTTCTTTCATAAATCTAAGCTTATTGGAATATTTCAACTTACTTTTGCCTATAGTTGATTCCTTAACATGAAAACTAGCATTCCAGCACCCAGTGATATTATGTAATAAAATTTCAACAACTTCGTCTACACTACCCCTGGAATAAAATTTAGACCAATCCAGGCCAGCCAATGAGGACCTGTAAATGCATATAGTAGAATCAATAATTGTTCTATGTTTATTAGCAAAACCCTTAGACATATTCTATCTACCCAACTCAAAACTCAACAATATAGCCCTGTGGTCCGATAGGGCTGGCGCAAGAACGTTGGCCACTAGCCGGTCACCCGGAATATTAGAGAAAGCGTCATCAATCCTTTAGTTTTAGTGGTATTTGTAACACTAATATAGTTCTTTATGTATTCATGCAATCCAGCACCAAGAAAAAGTTTTTACTTGTTGTGAGCTATTGGACTCAATCGCAAAATCGATATTGAAATCTCTCAAAATCACAATGTTTTTATTAGTAGGCAGACGATCCAGAAGACATGTCAAATTATCATAAAATCTATGAAAATCGCCCTCAGGTGATCTATAAAAACAGCAAATGATCAAATCGGAAGTATGTAGGTATTTCGACCGCACAGATTTCAGATTCAAGTTCTATCGAGAGATCACTAACATATATTATATTCATAGCATGAATTTCTTTAAGGGTTCAAATTTGATCAATAGTGGAACGATTTATGCGAAACTCTAGATACTTCCTGACTGTGCTCTCATTATATATATTATATTCATTTAGTGTTTCTCTTCTAGCTTTTTTGTTCTTAATAAATGTATTCTTACTCTTGAAACCTCTTCCTAATTGTTTTACCCCCAGTAGATAGATCTTATTTTTTGTTTAGCACTCTTATCTTGTATTGTCTGCACAATTTTTTGAAGTCTATCCTATCCTTTGTGTACTCCCGTCTGTGTTTTTCACATTCTTGCACCCTATCTATGGCAGTCATTAGAGCCTCTTGTATAAACCCCACCTGTTCCTCAGTCATTAAGTTGAATGCATAGTCGTTAAGCACTGTAGCTGCCTTAATCCCTTTCAGAGCAGCCTTGTATCTTACGCCCGAAGGTACTTTCTTCGTTTGCTTAGAAGGGGAGCGTCAAGGTTGTGAATAACGGATTTTGGTGGGTCTCGAATATGTTATAGAGGGACCTTCCTCGAGTACGTTGCTACCAGGTTTTGTAGCCATTCGCCCTAGTTCTCGAGAAAATTGCTAAGTTTTCAGTATCGGTCCGTTGCGTCTTATCAGGTGGATTCTCATCAGTCTTCTTTGCAGTCTCCTTTGGCTTTGGATTCTTTTCAGGCTCCAGCGGTGTTTTTTGGTTTCTGTTGTTGTTAATACTTTCCATCTCAGTCCCACAAGTATTAAGGGAATAAAGTTTGATACCGCAGCGCTGCCAACACGTACGTACAAGGAGGTGCTCCTAGAGAAAGTTCACGACCGCATATATCCCTGTGGCGGTTTAGCTCGGAGAACGTTGCCTTACACCGTAGCTTGGGAGAGCTAGTCCATAACGATAGTTTTCGAAAAGGATTTTGGAGGTTTTGAGGCCTCCTCACCCTAGTTATAGCTGCTACTGATTAAGCCCTCCGTAAAGAAAACCTGACCGTCCCCTTCGTCGCCATCTAGAGATGCGTCCGGTAGGTCCTTCAACCCCAGAAAGGAGGACACCAATGTCTCTTTATGGATTTCTTTCCATCGTAGTTTTGTACTTGTAGTCACAATGTTTTTCCATCGGCAAACTTATGACTCTTCGGCCGTTATAATTTATTTCTTCATGTTTAATATTTTTTCTATTACTTCTCTCTATATTTTCTCTTTGCTTATTTGGATATTGTTTCATATTTTTGTACTAGTTTCTCATATACGTCCTTTTCCTGTTCTTTTTCCTCTATGGGCGCGTGGATATTTACTATACTATGGTTTCTCAACCCTATTGCATTCATTTTCTTTTATATTGGTCTCAAGTTTATAATTTTATCTTTCATCTCTTTTTGAATTATGAAACTGCTTTATGAACTTGCTCTTGTTTACATTTCAATTCTTCGTTTTCTATGGCTTGGTCTTTGAGTTCTATTTTAATCCTATCATCATTAATATATATTTTCGTTTCCTTTATCTGTTGTAACTTTCTTCATTACTGTCTCTTAGGTGTTACATTTCTCAACTCCACCCAACATGTTCTTTCTCCCAATTTCCTTTGTACTTCTTATACCTATTTCCACTTCCATTGTTCTCTTCATAAAATTTAAATTTAAAGATGGAAAATTTAATGGGGATTGCAGCCAAGGATGAGTTGAAATAAAAGACTCTCCTTCGGTAACCCTAAGCTTTCGAATTACTTTAATTCTTCATCGAAGAGTTTTCCGTGAGAGCTGAGAAAATGTCAGCAACTGAACAGAATGATGTCAAGATCACATTCCATCGTAATATATTTACAAGATTGAAATAAGTTAATTTTTTTTTAAATTGAATGAAAACTTCTTCATTACACACACTAAGTTAACTTCTACGTTGTACCGAAGTTTTGGACATGTTGACCATGTGGACGCCGAGGAACATGTCTATCCTTCCATCTTTAAATTTAAGTTCTAACGTGTACAGCCAGTACTCCTGCTACAATAAAAGAATTTTTCACTTTCTTCAATAGATTCTGATTTTCAGATTTTATTGCTACCCCTTGCACATCTACATCCTTTCTTCTTTTTTTGGTTTTCCATCTCAACCATTTTTGACTCCAATATATTCATTTTTATTTCAGCTTTTCATTTTCTTCTACTTTTCTGTTTTCTATTCTCAATTCTCTTTTCTTTCCTCTAATCTTTATGTTCTTGTTTTACTTGTTGGCAATCGTTGGTTATATTTTCTAGTATTTCGAATACTTGTTTCCTTCTGTCAACTTGTTATTTCCCTCTTTTTACGTTCTTGTCCTTTGGGTACTCGTTGTTGTCCATTTTCTCCCGCAACTGTGTTAAGTGGTCATCGCGGTACCAGCTTCGAGAAAGCTTTTCGCCTATCAGTTTATGTAGATTTTGTTTTCTCTGTCGGAACTCTCAAACTTTTCATTATATCTAGTAATGCTGCATTTATTTCTTATCTGTGCGGTGTATTATCTATCTGATTTCATTCGGATCAGTAGTAAGCTTCTTCCTATTTTACGGTGTCACCGATGGTTATTTTTAAATTTTTCTTGTTTTTTACTTTACTGCTTCCTAGCTTTCATTTCTCACCGCACCGCTAACTTTCTTTGGTATAGAGCAGGTGAAAACAAAAGACTTCTATCTCTCACAATGTGATATTATAACATGTGAGTACATATATAAATTTTAATAATTATTGGAGAATCACATAAAGTTCAATTGAAACGTTGATCAGAAGTTTTGTAAACTTAAATTTAAGCTCGAATTTATGTGCTTGAATCACAGTCACAACTTGTTGCTTAGACGCTCCTCTATACTAGTGAGTACTTTATGAATTTTCAATGAAGAAACAAAAGTTGAGTCTGCTGTCGAAGTCAGTTCTGATACATAGGTTTTTCAGATTCATATTAAATCCCGTTCGGTACGCAATTCACATATATGCGTGTATTTGCTTATAGACTAATTTTTCGGGTCCAGTTTACCTCCTTTTCACCTTTCCCTGTTTTATGTTTGCTGCACTTCCTACACTCACATATTATTCTCAATACTTAACTTGCATCCATTTTCGTAGTACACCCTAACGATTAAAACCAAGGAGAGGATAGGACTATGAATCGTAGTTAAAATCTGGGTAATCAGAAGATAGACGGAGATAAACCGAGAGGGACAGATAGATTGGTACTACTTGCATATGCATGCGGGTAATCATCCCTGTCAAAAGATAACATGTGCGTAAATTGTATACATTTGTTCGTCTATTTTTGTCAATCTTAAGATAACGCGATATTTGTTCTAGTAGCGTGTCCTTATAACAACCTTGATTAAAACCCTTCTCTCTTTAGTCCTCCCATAATATTCAATTTTCTGTAGAATTTTAGAGCTCCTAATTTACTCTTTCCTTCCACACACATTTATGACTCTCCTTACGTCTATTTCGCAGTATTTTACTTTCTCATATTTTCATGCGTTTCGGATGTATCAAATTGCTCTTCTTATGATATACATATGTAATGTAAAGCACACTGAACAACCGAGCCTCCTGTTCTATTTCTACTTCAAATTTTTTGATTAATTGACCATTCACTCTTACTCTGTTATACTGTTATGTGTTCACTTGAATTTTCTTGTGAATCTGATGCACCAATGACTTGATTTTTGTAGTTACTCTATCTCCTCCTCTAACTGAGGAATTAATTTATTGCGCGATCAATGACTCTGTCACAGAAAGAAGCACTTGTTGCCTGCAAAACGGTAATTTTGACTATCCCAGCTGAAGATTACTTTAACATTCGGTTTAAACTAATGCAGAAGTTGCAAAGGATACTTTGGGCAACAGTTATGGCTATACATGTAACACTAAAAAGAAAAAGATAATGCGTGCAGTTCACACGCTGTAGAAGTAAAACCTTCAAAAAATTAAACTGCGAGAGAATGAGACGAATGCAGTAGTGGGACAATTGTAGGGCATATTTATTATAATATTGGTACCAAAGCTTCGTAATACGCAGGCGCATGTATGCCACACTTACACAGGTACAAACATACACACAGAACGCTTTAACCAAAGCAAGTAGTGATGGGAAAAGTCGTTGTTTTAAATAAATTTTATAAATATTTACAATAACAGTTTCGACCGTTATTGTTATTTTGAAATAACGGTTGCAACATAACAGATTGTCGCTGATTCGTAGTTAACGTAAGATTAATTCATATTATAGGCTGAGTTTTGTTTTGATATATTTATTTATTTATTTATTTATATTACAATTATGTTACTTTGTTCCATATTATATTTTTTTCTAGTTGTTATAAATAATTTTTTCATATAACTTTGTTCGTTTATTTTACATTTGATAATTGCAATACATACAGCTAGCAGTCGTGAACTATAGGCGTTGCGCTACTGTCACTTACTAGCAACATCAAATCACTCACAATGGTGCTAAAGAAGTTTTCACTTCAAAAATAACACTTCTCTTATTGGGTATGAAGCCTAAGGACATTTTTTCCTACCGCTGTCTCTTGAGAAGTACTAGTATTTAGTTTGGTGATGTTGGTAGTTTACTAATATATTTGCCAAATCTCTTGACCCTCTTAGAAATCCAAATGTTATATATCAATGTTTATTATTATATTTCGTTTATGGGCAAGTAGTATTTCAAGGAGCTTATTATTTAGTCGATCTCTGAACATTTGGAAGATATCAAAACGCTCTTGTTGACTGATGCACAAACTCGGAAGATATGCACTACACCATTTCTTTCCAGGTCTCCTTTACTGGCTCAATGTCAGCCACTACACACTACATATATTTTAGTAAATAAAAATAATAATATGTACACCTAGAAAAATGTTCGTAACAAATAAGTTCATATGTTAATATAAAACAAATTCTTAATAGAGTTTGCACAAAAAGCGTATTTAAAATTTTATTTCCAATTAGGTATCAATAAAGTGCGTTTACTTTCAAATTGAAAAATGTGATTTTCTTAAATATAAGTGGCGCACAATTCATACAAATCTTAATTGGACATAGTTTGCATTTTATTTTAAAATGGTAACTTTTCATATTGATGTTCTTTCCGCCTTTAATATTGAAAATTACTTTATTTAATATCTCATCACCCGACATAATTTGACTTCTCAATGTTCTAAAATAAAGGTATTTCCAACCAAATTTGTAAAAAATAGCTTATCAATAGCAGCTTTAATGGATTTATCGTCTATGTTGAACAACTTCTTTACGGCCAAGACCAAACTAAACTAACTTGAAAAAATTTTAATAAACAAATACAAAGTTTGTACGTTATTTAACTTAAAATAGGAAGATAACATTTTACAATAAAATGACTTCCATACCCAAAATTACATTACGTGTTCCACTTTATGTAGCGAAACACCTATTTTTTTAATGTTACCACTAAACTAAACTAAAAAATGAATGCCAAAAATTTCTTAGTAATTTTTATTGTTTTTTTAAATAAAATGTTAAAATAGTGACTAATTTATGTAAAAGTGTTATTTTTAAGGAAATTTATTTTGGAATAAACTGATTTCATTTTGTTCTAGACGGAATTTAAAAAGTCAAACTAATAATTAGAATAATTTTAATTAAATGTATATATATATATATTTCGTGACCTTTTTTATATTTATCTTATATGATAGATCTCTACCACTAATAGGTCAATAAAACAAGGTATTCCGAAAACGTTTGTAAACGTTCTGAAAATATAACTATCGTTCAAACCAGCCTTGTTTTATTGACCTATTAGTGGTAGAGATCTATCATATAAGATAATAATTTTAATTTAAAAGTACATTTTTACTTGTATATGTGGGACTTATTAACTACTTTCCTACAACTAAAAAGTATCTTATTGAAATATGTAGGTAACTTTTACATATTATTACGAATACATCTGTAGTACAGGAAACTATGACTATAATTAGTTAATACTCGTAAAATGAACGATCGTTACCTGAAACAAATGTGATTATTATGCAAACAGTTCTGTTTCTAATTTGAACTCCTTTTCAAATGGGCGGCAATTTTTTGTGTAGTAACTGCAATTACCCATCTATCTTAAAAATGGAGGTAAAAGGATACATTCATTTCGGTAAACCACTTCCTAGACTCTCTTCTTCATTAGTGATGGCAACTTTCGTATGAATCTTTCTAGCAATATAATACAAAATTAAATAAAGTACAATGCCGATTGTTATTATCACATAATCTCAGCAGGAGTCTTTAGAAGAATGGAACATCATCAATTAACCTTCGCTTACAATCTTACAAAATTTAGAAAGGTGGATGTTGCAAGAACGATTTGCACGTTGGTATAGATTATATTATACTATAGATATAATTAATTATAAAACGTTTTATTTTCATATTACCGGCATAATAGCATTTCACTTTTATTAGCGATTTGAGTAAAAAACATTCTGCACTTTTAATATTACTATATATAATATTAGAATTTTCCGGACGCAATATAGAAAAAAATTACGCTAGCACTTGAAATACACTGTTTGGATGTTGTACGCTTTTGTTATTAATTTGTTAAGGTGGCAAGATACTGTGCTGAGAATTTAGTTAATTTGTTATAGAAAATTGCACCGGCCTAGCTCTTAATTAATGATATAAAAACATAAATTATAACAAATTATTATATATTTATAAATTTTGAGAAATAATTAACATAAAATCAAGATAATTACGTAGTGTTGTGTGTGTGTGAGTGTAATTTCTTTTATTCGATGATGATTCTTCCTATGTCTCCTCTCTTAAACTCCTTCTTCCTTTTCTTAAATTCTTTCTTCTCCGGTGTGGTGAGGTACCTTTATTCGCTGGTACTTCTTCTTAAAACCCTTTTATTCGAAATATATTTATAGACTTATTTGTTGACTTATCTATCTTGTCAATTTTTCTTCGTCGTTAACCAAAACAAACTTTTTATTTATTTTTGGAAACCAGGACCAGAAACCTGTAGTGAAGTCGATGTATCCTTGGTTATTTCCAGTAATTTTTATGAATCCTTGTAATGTAAAAGTGTTGTATGTATGTGTCTGAACGTTTACAATGGTTTTTATCGATTAATATATGCTTTTTATAACAGTTATACATTTTATTTTTAGTTACATTTGTTTCTCCCATTAAACGTCTCTGGCTGGAATTAAAATAAGAAGCTAACACCCGTAGGGCAATAAAATGCTCAAAAGGTGATGGGCGTGGTGTCGAAGAGATATAAATAGAACCCCAAAATAAACCGAATGACAATTGAAAACCATAACCCCAACATTAACTGTAAATTTTGATATATTGAATTGTAATAGAAGATTAATTTTTTAATGGTAATTAACCATTCGAGTATTACTATACTACAATACACAATTTGCTATATAAACTGTGAACGAACATTTTAAGGATTGATTAATTATATATATATATATATATATACATATATATAATATATCTTACAAAGAACTTAGTAATACATAGAGTGAATAAATCTAGCGTAGTACAGGACCACGATCACTGCATTTATAATACAATTCTTGCAAAAATATATTGTCCCAGACCACTGTTATAATTAAAGACCGGTGGATTTCAGTTCCCAACTGAAAAACAAGTCCCACCATAATAATAATAGCGTGCGGTGAGAGATTTGCATATTCATTCACTAACTCCGATCATATGGTAAGATAGACAGTTTTTAAATAGTGAAAATGTTTTTTCAACAGTATACTACTCATTGTCAGTTCATATGTGTTTACCGTTTCTATACTGTGTTTCAGTAAATAATTGTCATTTCTAAATATTTTTTAAAGCTTAGAATACAAAATTATTGCTTTACATGTTTCAAAACTAAGGCTTTTTGGTTGTGCTATTTATCGTGCACCATAGAAAATTCAACAAAAGGAGTAAACAAGGGGCAGTTAGATTAACTATTGTATTTGGGGCTGTAATAAAATTAAGAGGCTAGGAAAGCACCTTAGTTTTCATAGTTTTAAGCGACGTCAGATTTTTGTAATATGATTTTGTAATGACTATTATATATAATTATTTTAATGAAATTGTTAAAATTAAAATAGACTACTACGTCTTCTGGTAAATATATAGAGTGGCTCACCACAAGCGCATCGAACTGTAGCTCTCAAACTAATAATTGTTTTCAAATATTTCTTGACAGAATGATGTATGTTTATAAAAGCCACAATTAGAGTATATTGTATAAAGGGTCGCCAAAAAGCGCTAAGTATCAAAGTTATGCTCTTTTTAATGGAACACTATATGTTTCTTTGCTTTTTTCGAATTGTACGGAAAAAATAAGGGTGAGTTACTTCAATGTTTCCAACAACTATCGTTTACCGTTTTCGAAGTATTTGAGGATTTTCAAAGAAATACGATGTTTTGAAAGTGGACATAACAGATAAACTAATTGAAATTTTCGAATGATGCTTTTAGCCTTGATTTGGTATATACTGGGTTACTTATTCTCAAATAAGTATTATAGTATAGTATAGTATTGTAATGAGGTGGGGTCTGGCCCAAAATGGCCCTTCGCACTGCAACCACGTTGATCTATTGTGCTTCCTCTTGTTTGTTTTATTTATTTATTTAATACGCTGAGGAACAGGATCAGCTCCTTTAATGGGAGTGTAAATAGGTCCTCCTCACTCAGCGTATATGCATGTAGTAGTCTATATCTCCTGTGGCCTAGTGCCCCACAGTTAGTGATCAAGTGTTCCATTGACTCCTCTTCTTCACCTCAGAATCTGCAAGTGTCCGTGTTGGACAAGCCCATTTTGTGAAGGTGCTTGATAGTGGCCTGTGAGTGCCCCTGTCAGTGTTTCTAAGCTTCCCCTGTCCAGTTTTAGGGCGAGGTCCGCCATCCTAGCGTCGAAGCTCAGAAATTTTTTGGAGTGTTCCAGCCCGCTGGTCTCATTCCAGTGTTTCATTGTAATGGACGCTGTCCATTTCTTTATCTCACCTTTAAGGAGACCTTTGTTAAACCCAAAAAATGGGGTAGGTCCAGTAAAGTTTCTCTCAGCCCCTCTTTTTGCGCAGATGTCTGCCATCTCATTTCCCCCGTGCCCCTCATGTCCTGGCACCCAGACCAGGGTGATCTGGTTCTGAGTGGCCAAGCCATTAAGCATGTTGCGGCATTCCAATGATAATTTGGACGTAATTGTACAATTGCTCAGGACCTTAAGGACTGATTGACTATCCGAGAATATTTTGATTCGTATTCCCCTGTGTCCCCTTTCGGATAGGATTCCTACAGTTTCCAAGATTGCGTATAGTTCCGCTTGGAAGATTGAGGTGTCCTTGCTGAAAGTTATTGATCTGTGTGTTCTAGGCCCCACTATTCCTGCCCTCACTCCGTGGAGCGTTTTGGACCCATCTGTGTACCACTTTTGCGATCCATCCCGTAACCATCTCGGGTTTGCGCACCACTCATCCCTTGTCGGGAAACCGACCCCGTACTTCCTATCGAAGCAAAGCATGGGATCCATGTGGTCGCTTGCTAGAGACATACAAAGTATGTCTTCGATTTCCTTCAGGATAGTGAGATGACCGGTAAGGTTCCCTGCCCTAAGTTTTTCTTTTCTATAGATGGAGATTGCTTGCGTAGCTGCTTCCTCTTGCACGGCCACATTTAGCGGTGTCAGGTTCAGAAGAACTTCCATGTCCGTCGTTGGGGTTGATTTCATAGCCCCTGTGATGCATAGGCACGCAAGTCTCTGCACCTTGCGTAGCCTCGATATGGCTGTTTTCTGTTTGGTTTTACCCCACCATACCAGAGCACCGTACAGTATTGTGGGTTTAACCATTTGGGTATATATCCAGTAGGTCATTTTCGGGGTCAGACCCCAGGATCTACCTAGTAGTTGTCTAGCGGTCCAAAGGTTGTTTGTGGCCTTATTTATTACTGACTCGAGGTGCAGTTCTCAGGTAAGTTTTTTATCCAGGATAATTCCCAGATGTTTCACCTTATCACTGGGGACGACCTCGATGCCGTTTACTTTTAAGGTGGGGATATCTATCCCTCTTTTCCTAGTGAATAGTAGCATGGTTGTCTTCTCTGGGTTAATTGATAACTCCTCCAGCCTGCACCATTCCCATGTTGTGTTCAGGGCATTTTGCATCCGTTCGGCAATCGTCCCTATATGGTTACCTCTAATTATTACACAGATGTCATCCGCATAGCCAATGGTTCTGTGTCCCTTCCGGTTAAGGACCCTAATCAGGTCATCAGCTAAAACCGATCATAGAAGAGATAGTACCCCACCCTGTGGGCATCCCTTAACCGCAGTGACAGTCAAGTCCGTAGATCCGAGTGAGGCTCTAATCAGCCTTTGGTTCAGCATGCAGCTGACCCATTTTACTATCGCTGCATCAGCTCCTCTATTAGAGAGCGCAGTTTCCATTTCAAGGAAGTTCGCATTATCGAAGGCGCCCTCAATGTCCATAAATGCACATAGAGCTATCTCCTTGGAGTTCAAGGCCTTTTCGATATCTAGAACCAATTTATGTAATGCCGTAGTAGTTGATTTGCCCTTCTGATAGGCAAATTGAAGTCCATGCAATGGACTCAGAGAGAGTACCTCCACCCCAAGGTATTGGTCTAGCAACTTTTCAATTGTCTTCAACATAAAGGAGGATAGACTAATTGGTCTGTAGGACTTGGGAGATTCCGGGGTTTGTTTCCTCCCTTGGGTATGAAAATAATTCTTACTTCTCTCCAAATCCTTGGGACATATCCCAGTGCTAAACTTGATCGGAAAATGTCGACCATCACCCGAAAGATGGTAGCATTTCCCCTTGATAGTAATGCTGGAAAAATGCCATCCGGCCCCGGTGATTTGTAGGGTCTGAAACAGTTTACAGCCCATTTTATCTTTTCAAAGGTTACTATGTTCCTAATGACCTGGCTCGTCGTCCCGCGCCGACCATAAGGCGATGTTACCTGAGCATCAGCACCCGACGCTCCAAGTCTACAGTCAGAGAAGTGAGTTCTGAGAAGAAGCTATAGTGTTCCGTTGAAACTACTTGTATAGGTGCCATTTGTCTCCCTTAGTGTACCCGCCGGATTTGTGGCCCCTTTTGAGAGGGCCTTGTGCAACCTGGCTGTGGCCGGGGCATCTCTAAGTTCTTCACAGAGAAGCCTCCATGATTTTGTTTTGGACTTCCTTAGCTCCTTGTTATATGTGGTTAGGACCTCTCTGTACCTATCCCACTTTTTTGATTTTTTGGCCTTATTAAATTCCAGTCTTGCTGTGCTGCGTAGTTTTTCAAGATTTTTGTTCCACCAAGGTACCCTCTTCGTGGAGGATTTTATCTTGAGTGGGCAATTGTCTTGAAATGAGGATATGATTGCATCAGTTAGTTTTCCGACTGATGAATCCAGCTCCCCAATTGATGTGGTAAGAAATGTGTTTCCAATAATTTTTCACTGCAGATCTTCCGAATATTTCGTCCAATCTGTTGCCCTGGGGTTTCTGTAGAGCGATTGACTCTTCACAGATCCCCTCACTTCAACAAGAATATGTTTATGGTCCGACATGGAGATCTCTTCAGAGACCCTCCAGTCCCTGATCATATCAAAGGATTTGTTGGTTACGAGGGTCAAGTCAAGAACCTCTTCGCTAATGGCATGGATAAACGTGGGATCATTCCCTTTGTTTACAATCCCCATGTTAGTAAGTAATAAATATTCTAGGAGTGACTCACCTCTGTTGTTTGTGTCCGTGCTACCCCAGACTAGGTTGTGGGCATTTGCATCACAGCCGATAATTAGGGTCTTCCTATGGCATCTGCAATGTTCCACCAGACCCTTGATATTTGAAGGTGGTGCTTCGTCCGTGTCCCCCGGAAAGTAGGCTAAAGGAACTTAGACGGAAGCATTTCAGTAAGGATCCAACGGAACCTTACTGAAATATTCTGAGTAAGGTAGTGGCGTTTGTGGAGGACACGGAGCTGCTTGAACGAAAGTGAAAATGTGTTTGGGGAGCGGTGCGAAGAGTATAGTGCTCAAATGCCTAGTCTATTAGTAACCAGCCCTAAAGAAGTAAATGAAATAAAATGAATGAATGAAGAAAACACTGGACAGAAAAATGTCTCCAGAAAGCATATTAGCATTTTTTGCTATATGAGTTAAAGGAACTAAAATATTGGTTCTACCTGTAGGTACAACAAAGAATTTAGAGTTGCAGGTGCCACATGAGGGTACATTAAATCTAAATTGTGACAGACGAGGCCGTACAGAAGTAATGTTGTTCACAAGTTTAACCATAAATTTCGAAGTAGTGGCACTACGAGTTTATAGTTAAAATTAAGTCTATCCGAACGCGAAGAATAGTCAACGCCACGAGGGAGATAAGATCTTTTTATTAGCATATCTGATAATATTAAGTTTTTATTATTACTTTCACCCCAGTCATAGATCATATAGATATTATTTTGCAACTCAATACACTCTGGACAACTTATTGTTCTTGATAACGTTTTCAATTGGTCAGTGTAGATGTCATTGGTCAGTAAGGATGTAGCACTCAACTAGAGCAAGAAGATCGTTGATATATGTGTTAAGAAGTAGGGGTCTTGGATTGGATCTCAGAGATACTTCCGAATAAGTCACAAATATGTCGAAACTATATTCATTATAAACCACAGGAGCTGGTCGGTTTTCAACGTATGAACCCAAAAAGATCGTTACACTGCCTGAAAATCTATAGGAACTTGTTTTAGAAATCAGTATGTTGTGCTATATTCTGTGGTATTAAACGTTTTCGTGAAGTCAATATAAATAAAATCGATGTGGTAACGCTTGTCCAATGAGTTACAAATGATTTGTGATATTACAGCTAGGTTTGTTGTCATCAATCTTCCAGCCACGAAACCATATTACTAAAGTAAAGTTGGCGATATAAAAGTTGTGCGCAGCCAGATAAAATGCTAACAGGACGATTATCCAATATATCGAAAATCGATCCTTTTTAGTATCGGTATTTGCTTGTTTCCACAGTCTTGGAAATATTCACGTAGATAAGACAATACGAATATGAAATAATAAATAATAAATAAGTTCAATCGAGGACTACTTTGATGAATGAAAGGGCAAAAAGACTCAAGAGAAAAATAATTGAACTTTTCTTTTACCATGAAAATACGGATTTCTTGTGTATGAAAATTTACATTACATTTTACGTTTTATATTCAAACCAATTTACTGGAAAATATATGTATATATTCTAAATAAAATAAAAGGAAAGTAGTTTTAGTGCATTCACATTTATAATTACAAAGATATTAATCAATTTTAGGTATGTTGTCGACAGACAATCCGAATAAACAAACAAAAGTGCCAATTGGAAAGGGAAACTGTGTCTAATTACAATTTACGGAAAGCTTTAAATATTTAGATACAAGTGGACAGACTGATCTATATTATAAATTGGGACTTTTTCTTTTCCCTTTCACAAAGACGGGATAGAGCGACTTTATCGAAAAAGGAAACAAGAACATAAAAGTTTATTATTATAATAGGAATAGAATTAAATCAAATGCCCTTACCTAAAATAAAATTAATAAATTTTTTCTCTTTTTCTATAAATTATCTATGTATGTATGCATGCACGTATACATATACACAACTAACTTAAAACAAAGCGCAACAATTTCATGTTATGCCTCGAAATGAATTAGTAAGTGGCACAGCAAATGTTACATGCAACAGGAGACCCGTCTAGTAGTTGCTAAGCGTTTAGCACATACAGAGCTATACATATCTATCGATTGTATAAAGCTTACCTCGATTCGGGCATTGCTCTGTAGGTAAACGCTAGAAGCTGAACGTATACTACTGTCGATCTTTTTTGCAGCTCTTGCACAATGAACGTATTGATGCTTTAAGGCAATCAATCACAATTTCCTTGCAATCCTGAGAATCGTTGCGCGAATTATTAGATTACTCCACAACGCTGTACAATAATAGGCTATTCTTAATAGGTAAGCAGTAAATCTGAATTGGTTTGAAAGTGACATTAACTGTATAAAGCTAATATCTACTGAACAGAACGTGCAAATAGCGGGGAGAAAATGTAGTTTTCGCAATGTTAAATAAGACTATATCGAGTCCAATAATAAATAGTTGGTACTCCAATGTACGTATTCTGTTGCACGGAATTATCTTCTACGTATCTAATAGAAGTCCATATTCTTTTAATGTATTGGGTGATTTTTCTGGTCTAATGAATCGAAAATAAGTAATGCTTTTTCTAGCGTGTTAGTATAGAACGTCTTGTTTGCCCAATGTATTTATGTATCATTGCAATCTGCCTTTGACATAAGTTCATGGATGTTTGTTATCCACAACAAATTTTAATCTTTCTCTTTTTCGCGTAGCCACCATTTTGTGTTTATCTTATCCAAGAAGAGTTGATGCTCTAATGTAGATGATGGCATTATTTAATATAATTATAGAAAGTACTTCTATTGCGTTCTAATTTGCATAACAACTGTCAAAATTTATGCGAGAAAATGATTTGATTTATTTCACGATATTTGAGAGATCAAACGGCATCTGGAGTACAACCTCATAAAATACCTGTGGGCAACTTACATATATTTCATCAATATTCGGCTGATGATCGAGTGCTTGGATATCGATTTTGCAACCATTGTCAAATTTCTAGGACAAACATGCACTAAGCTAGCACCCATCGAAAACAAACTCCAACCGTTCGCATCAGATTACGAAGGCCAACAATCATCACTATGACTTGGTGTATCCACCCTCTCGACATTTAACGGTAAGACAATAAAACATAGCATCAAGTGTTTATTGGTAATAGCGCCAGCTATGGGCGGTGAAAAGAGTATTTTTCTAGAACTCGGGTAGCCCAACAACTGACGCTTGTTCACGCTAACGAAATTCGCTCTGCACTAAATTGAATTTGAAGCAGCGAAATTATATGCTATTTCATTGCGCTAGCGGCTGCGATGAACATGAAACCCGAGCTGAGGCAGTAGTTGGGGTAGCGCTCGAGCGGGAATGAATGAAAACGGCTCCATTGATAGAGACCCTATTACCAGAGCGAACTCCATTAAAAAAAAAATTAATGGTAGAGTCTGACGAAGCTAATGTTTCGGCCAAACAACCGTTTAATTTTTTTTTTGTAAATATAGTATTTAAGTGCTTTTAATCTACGGGCTTTGTTCATTATTATTATGGATCTTCACCAAGTAGAAGCCAGTTCTATTTAATGTTTACTTTCCCCATCGACTTGGTGGGTATGAAGCTTTTATTAACGAAAATTATTCAGTTTTCTTCTCAGTACATTACTAGAAAAAGGGTTGTAATTTAATAAGTGAATAAAATCTGCGCGAATTAAATGTGAGAGCACATTAGCTCTTTCAAATTGAGCTACTCTTTTGTCAGAAACATGTGGCATGTTACGGATCTGTCATACCTGATAGGTAGTTCCATGCTGATAGTCCTGAATAACCAAAGATATTACACCCCTCGAAAGACACTATCGATCATAGTTTTGGCGTCTGGACCAATGTTTTAGAGCTGATCTATTTGAACTAATTCAACGTAATTCCAACAAAGATCTAGAGATAATTTCTTCAAGGCACCGCTAATACTTTACTTGATGCCTCTACTGATTATGAGCAACAAAGAAGAGTAAACTGTAATATGTCATTTTGAAGAAGGAATAGCAGTGCAATAAGATAATTCGAACTCTCCTTTCAATTCAATATCGTTAATGAAGTCGCTGGCCGACTAATTGAAAGAGAAACCTTCTTTGAAGTAATGACGCTCACATCAAACTATTCTAATCAGTGGCATCGAAAGTGCTTCAACGCGGGGAACCTAGGCAGATTATGCTCTGCATATGATTATACTTGCTCTGGCAGAATCAATATACTATGACAATATTTTCATTGGTTGAAATTTCCAGTAAGTAAGCCTATGTATGTTTGGAGTAAACATCATTACGTGAACTAATTTCCTTAAGCCAACCAGTACAACAAACTTATATCTTTCATTCAGTTTGATATGATCCCTTTAGTTACAGGACTGGCGATTTTAACGAACAGTGCCAGATATTTCTGCCAACGTCAGCTTCCTTTTCTTAGTAAGTGCGTCTTTATCTCCTGACACCTAGAAGTAACTGTACCATCTACGAATTCATTGATCGCGTTATGATGGTCTTAAATTAGCTTGGATTTGAGTTGGTACGAACTCAGTGCTAAGCCGCAATTGGAATTTGATATGTTTTGTTCCTTTTTCAAATAACTCCTTAAATGTACGTATCTTCAGTATCTAAAGTTATCAGGCGGCAAGGCAACAAGAATAGGCTAAGAGTTTGATACACCCTCCCCAAAAACCTAATTCACATCTCCGGGAATCTGGTGAACTTGCCGAGATATGCGGCACTCGGGTAACCTGACTTTCCTCAGCTACTCGAGAAACACTAGCACTCGCATTCATGAAAATACTGTTTTAAGAGAATATGTGTCCCAACAGTAGTAAATATGCATAATGCAGTGTCCTTTCCCGAACATTTTAGCTTTTGCTGAAGGTCTACTAATTCTGAATTGGCTCAACAGTATTAGGAGTAGTGGTCGGACGTAGCTTTCAGGCGTATATCTAAGTCCTTGATAAAAGCTAAATAATCTAGTTAGAAGGAGGACTAGGCAAGATACAGTGAGAATATGGACAGTGATCCTCCCCCATCGCAAACGTTTGGACCTTCAAAAATAAAGCCTAAAAGCAAGGAATAAACTTCATGAAACTGGGAAAATGTTAACAACGTTGCTCTCTAAAGGCTGATAACCTTTATTTTAAAAAGCCGGACCTGATGTCAGATTGGGGTCACATTATAAAAAATTTGAGATAGATCGAAGCTATTGGGAGGCATACGTTGCCAAACAATACCATTTCGAATCTATAATCTAGAAAGCTACAGTTCTGTATCTATTCTGAGGATACCTATAGGGTCTTATGCTTATACATATCCCCCCAAGTTTGAATACAACTCTACTAACGTTTCAAGTTCTTCACCGGTGCAACCTGCTTATAAAGTAGTATTTGTTGCAACTGATCGAATCTATTCTTATACATTTTGTGTTACCAAATTTTATATTTATTCATGTTATTCTCAACTGATTCCGTTTTAACAACTCATATTTCTTGCTAATATAGTAATATTTATTTTTATTTTAAAAATTGTCTCCATATAATAAAACTAAGCAGCGCCAGCGTAAGATTCCGCAACATCATTATCTTATTTAATAACACATGCAAATAAGTTAAGCGAAATTGAACAGATGTGGTTTTTCTCATACAATTTGTATGTAATTATAGAAAGGTATTAAATCAATATTCTTTCAATTTGCCAGAGATTTTCTTTATGGGCTATAAATATAAATATTATAAGAAAGGCTATTTAAACAAAGATGGGAAAAAGTTCAACCATATTACGTAATATTAATTTCTTATCATATCCCTTAACTATGATGGCACTTAATTTTCTTCTGTTGCGGCAAATAGAGCAATGCACTTTCCCGAATGGCAACATCGAACTTTCACTTTTGCATTGGCATTGTGATTATAAAGTTTAGGTTTTACTTTTCATCTGTTATGTAACCTGTATCTGTACGAATACGCAGAATTTCTCTCGATTTATGCAACCTTCACATATAACGGTAAACTTATTCGCAAAGTGAATTCCAAGTTTGATTTTACGAGCATATACTAACAGCATTATATCGTACTGTTAAAAATCTACGTATGCGCTTAAACATACCTACGACTTACTCTCGCATACTCCTTATTGCATAATGTAATTAATGTAAACTTGATTTCTGTTAATTGCTTTAAAAAGAAACAGAAGTGTTAATGCAAAATATATGTATAAATAGATTAGTTCCCCATGCTAATTAGTGAATTAAAGAATGCTAGTTGCTGTCAAGATTTTACTTTAGAATTTTTGTTGAAGTATTAGAAATTTAGTAAATAAATTTTAAAAGAAAATTATTTAAAAAATTACGTCCAAAAGCTTAATTTTACTCATAACACTAGCATTAATCAAGAATCATTCTCAGTGACTCTACCCCAACTTATCATTGGCGACAAAACCATTTCTAAATATAAGTAGAGATTCTGTACTCATACCATTACCATACCAGTGCAGACAGCGACTTCCCGATTAAAAAGGAAGAATTTGTTAATAAGTAGGACACATATTTCATGTCATTTGCCACTATAATATCAAAAGTTGGTGCTTTTATATATTTTGTGTGACTGGTTAAAATTCGCACTTCTTTTATCTTGACAATGTATAGCCAGCACGATATCTGTTAAGCCAAAATTTTAAGGCATGGCACTGCCGGTAAATATCTAATCGTGGCAGACCCTTGCCAGGGTAATAATATTGTGACTCGTATACGCATTCATACACATATCATTCGTTATGTAGTCATAGGTAGAATAACTGCATTTGGATACCACGTTAATATGCACCCAAAGGCTAGTGCTTAACTCTAGTTCAATCCTCCTGAAGAAGTTGCCAAACATAGCAACCAAATATAGAGATTCAATGAACAAATGAAGTTTCATTAACTTTTTGAGAGTTTTTCACTCAACCTTTTCTCATTAAAAAGTACGGTCGAGAAAAATATACATCTACTAGTGCAAATATTTGAGATTGAAACCAACGATGAAAAGTGGATATCAATGGATTGATCGGATAGGTTATCATAATTCGCACACATCCTATAGAGAGGGGACTTAATTAAAATATTGGTACCTATTTGGTTTACTGTAGTAAAACATCCTTGTAAAACATCCATCTAGAAGCTGGACCGGGTACCATGGTACCATGAAATTCATTTGATATAATATTTTGGGCGCATCTAAACCATTGTGAAGTAAATTAAAAAGAAATTTAAGATCGGCATGAGTTGGCCGCAGATCAAGAGGTTCAATTCCGTACAAGTCCAAAAGCAATTTTTAACTAAAGCTCTGAACAGGATATATAGAATAATCCTTACAGTAGATATATTTTAGAAAACGTCTTTGGACTTGTTCTAGTGAGTTTAATAGTATTTATAAAAAGGGGACCAAATCAAGGATGTAGATGTATAGATGTGAAATTCCGTATTATGCTTATAATAAAACCTAGCATTTTTAAAGCAGAAGAAGATAGATACCCCATTGATGTGATCGTTAAATGTAAGTCGAGAGTCAAAAGTTACGCCTATGTCATGCATAGTTTCACTGCGCGTAAAAGTAATATTATTTAAGTGAAGCTTACTATTCTACACTTAGAGATATTTATACTCAAACCAATATCTGCACACCATGAGTACACTATATTCACCTGATTCTGAACCGACATACAATCATCAATGTTGTTGATAGTAGCGTACAATTTGAAGTCATCAGCAAAAAGTAAGCTCGGTCAATCAAGTATAGAAGGTAAATTTTTTATAAATAGTAAAAAGAGAAGGGGACCCAGATTAGTTCCCAGAGGTATGCCTGGTGTCGGAGAAAAGTTTTTGGAAATGTGGCTTTTGTAAGCTACATAATGTCTTCGGTTGATAAGGTAAAACTTAATAAGGGAGGTTAAAGATTGAGAAAAGCCCACTTCACTTCAAGTTTGCTAAGAAAAAGGTCATAACTAATTCAATGAAACGCCTTAGTCATGTCTGTATAGATAACATCAACTTGTTTATTGTTATCTCGCACATCAGACAGGTATTTATAATAGTCAGATCTGTAACCATAGAGCGTCTAGCCGTAAGGCCATGTTGATCAACAGAAATCCGACACTTAATCTGGGGGCAGATAGACTTGTACATACACAGTTCAAACACTATTTCAAAATTATTTATTATGGCTATAGGTCTGTAATTCTGAATATTGTGCCTGTCACCTCTCTTATATACTGGTGTCAATCTAGTGACTTTCCAAATGTCGGGAAAAGTAGAAGTCATAAGCGACAAATTAAAGATGTGACATAATGGACTCGCAAACACATATCCGCAGTCTTTAAAAATAAATGCTGGTATATTATCAGAACCCGAAGTGAAACTAACCCTCAGACCCTGCAATACACTCAAAACCTCTGTTGTGGAAAGCAGATTAATTGATGAGTCATATAAATAAGCACTTGGAAAATCACGCATCGCAGATGAATCCAGGAGATATACAGATTGAAAGAACTCTTGAAGAGAATTAAAAATAGAAATGGATCATCTAGTGCCACTCCACGCATATTAACAGAATTAGGAATTCCTGCCTCTTTTTTCTAGAACGCACAAAATGCCAGAACTTCTGTGGCTCATTGTCAGTTGTAATAGACTTCTCAATATTTGATATATTCATTTTGAATAATAATTTGGCATTATTTTTAATTTTTCTCCTAAGGTCCTTAAACAGTTTGAGAAAATTGTCAGACTTCGTTCTTGCATACCTCCGCCGATAATGATTTTTAAGTCTAATGTTCGCAATGTGATCCCGATTAAACCAAACCGGATAGCAAGATTTACAGCTAACTCTAAGGGGAACATATAAATTAATACTATTATATATAGCACCATAGAAACCAGCACAAATTTTGTTAGTATCATTACAACTATATGTGAAGGACCAATCCGTATGTAAAAAGGCATTATAAAAATTAACAAAGTCGGCTAAAGTTATACCTTAAAGTATTAGTGTTGGCATGGAAATTGGTACTATGTCTACTAGTGTAACGAAGAGAAAGCTTAAAACTGGGGTGGTCTAAGTCTTAATTCACTAATGGCAGTTGCTCACTGTCAACGGTTAAATTGTCACCATAGTTGGTGAGTACCAAGTACTTTAGAGCATGAAATACATTAATTCAGCCTCTACAAATAGTATATGCAGAATACATATATTCCGCAATCTAGTTACAGTGGTAAAGGCAGAGGTCAATATACCAGTCCGTCTGGTAGCATTAGTCTAGGAATACGTAGAACCTCTGTAATTCTCAATACAATAGGACGGTAATGCTATTGATAATATCGCCTTAATACATCTGAAATTGAAGACAAAGTTCCTTTTATTTTTGAGGTTGATCTGAAACCAGTACTCTAAGTGCTCCTTGCCGTTGACAGACCGGTTCAATGTTCTACACGGTTAAAAGGCTTAAAAGTACTTTTACAACTCTGGTCAACAATGATGTAGTCGTCTCACGTATATGCAGAGACAATCTTACTACAATAATTATACATGTTACACTTCCGCCTTAATAAATTTTATATTCACAATGATTGAGTTACATAAACTGTTGTTAGCTGTACATCTATTCTTAAATTTAAGTACACCAAGTTTGAATTGTTGGAACTACTACAGTGACGATTCTTTGATCGTTTAATTTCTGTCTGATGATGCTATGCAATAAATAGCGAAACGTCACTTCATGTACTATTGCATCTTATATGATAGATCTCTACCACTAATAGGTCAATAAAACAAGGCTGGTTTGAACGATAGTTATATTTTCAGAACGTTTACAAACGTTTTCGGAATACCTTCTTCAGTGAAAATATAACTAGATAAATATATAAACAAACATTTGTTTTTTATTTGGGAACTATCAACAAAATGACTAATGACTAGGATTTCTTGATATAGAGGATGTGTAACAAACTTTATATATATATATAAATTATAAAAACTAAATTAATGTAAACATACATGCAAATTAAGTAAAACCCTATATCAAAAATCTTTGTCGAAACCTTAACAATTCTGTTCAAGGACTAGGGAAAATCCAAATTTAAAAACCTAGCCAAAAGGTTTCCTTTCTTAAGAAATGCAAATGTCATTTTAACAAATTGCTATATACATTACTTAAATTTTGAATATCGGTTCTGAAATTAATAGTTTTAGTGTCTTTTGTATATTTATCATTTCATATATTAGTCTTTTTTTATAATTATTCTCTGTTTTTAATATAATTGTGTTGTCAAAATCAAAGTAATGCCCAAGATCTTTGTAATGCTTTGTTACAGCGGTCATTGCACCAAAATCATTATTTAAAGAATACTTATGGCTATACAACCTTTTCTTTAAATATTGTTTCGTCTGACCGATGTAACAACCATCAGAGTCTTTACAGTTTATTTTATAAACTACATTACTTTGATTTTGTTTAATTATTTTAGATTTAGTATTAGTAAAAACAGATCTGTTACTATAATTTGGAATGAAAGTAATGTTTATGTTGTTTTTATTAAACTCTTTTTTATTTTTTCGCTTAAACCTTTTTTATAAGGAATAGCGTTATAAGATTTATTGTTATTATTTTTAATTCCTCTATTATATAATTTGTTAATTCTATTTTTTATTATTTTTTGATAAAAACTATTTGGATAATTATTTTTATCTAAGATTTCTTTAACTTTGTTTAAATTCTTTCCCTAAATTCAGGATTAGCTAATCTAACCGCTTGATCAACTAAACCGGTAACTACATTAATTTTATGTAATTTTGATGTTTCTGAAAAATAATTTAAATGTCTTCCTGTATTGGTAGACTTTATATGCCAATTTGTTTTTACAATGCCGTTATTATGCATGACTATCACGTTCAGAAATTCAATGAGTTATTAGATTCTCTCTCATATGTAAATTTTAATCTATTATGATAACTATTAAATGAATCTAATATCTCATCAATATTATCCTTTCTTACAGAACAAAAACAGTCATCCACATAACGTCTGTAAAAACTTACACTAGAATTTAGTTTTGCCAAACAAGTTTGCTCTAGGTCCTCCATTACCAGGTTTGCGATAACTGCTGATAATGGAGAACCCATTGCAGTACCGAAAATTTGTTTATAAATTTTATTTTGATATGTAAAATAAGTAGAATTTAAACAAAGTTTCGAAGCTGCAATGAATTCCTCCTTTGGAAGATCTGTAAAATCTTTTATGGAATTCCATTTTTTATCTAAAATTTTTAGTGCTAAATCCACAGGAATATTAGTAAATAAAGAAACAACATCTAAACTGATTAATTCGTAATTATTAGGAATTGTTTGATTTCTAACCGAATCTACAAATTCCCATGAATTTTTCACATTATATGTAGTTTTACCTACAATATTGCTTAAAATTTTAGATAAAAATTTGGAAAGATTGTAAGTGGGGAATTAATGCAATTTACGTCCAATCGTAAATTGCATACAGTCATGCATAATAACGGCATTGTAAAAACAAATTGGCATATAAAGTCTACCAATACAGGAAGACATTTAAATTATTTTTCAGAAACATCAAAATTACATAAAATTAATGTAGTTACCGGTTTAGTTGATCAAGCGGTTAGATTAGCTAATCCTGAATTTAGGGAAAAGAATTTAAACAAAGTTAAAGAAATCTTAGATAAAAATAATTATCCAAATAGTTTTATCAAAAAATAATAAAAAATAGAATTAACAAATTATATAATAGAGGAATTAAAAATAATAACAATAAATCTTATAACGCTATTCCTTATAAAAAAGGTTTAAGCGAAAAATAAAAAAGAGTTTAATAAAAACAACATAAACATTACTTTCATTCCAAATTATAGTAACAGATCTGTTTTTACTAATACTAAATCTAAAATAATTAAACAAAATCAAAGTAATGTAGTTTATAAAATAAACTGTAAAGACTGTGATGGCTGTTACATCGGTCAGACGAAACAATATTTAAAGAAAAGGTTGTATAGCCATAAGTATTCTTTAAATAATGATTTTGGTGCAATGACCGCTGTAACAAAGCATTACAAAGATCTTGGGCATTACTTTGATTTTGAAAACACAATTATATTAAAAACAGAGAATAATTATAAAAAAAGACTAATATATGAAATGATAAATATACAAAAAGACACCAAAACTATTAATTTCAGAACCGATATTCAAAATTTAAGTAATGTATATAGCAATTTGTTAAAATGACATTTGCATTTTCTTAAGAAGGAAACCTTTGGCTAGGTTTTTAAATTTGGGTTTTCCTAGTCCTTGAACAGAATTGTTAAGGTTTCGACAAAGATTTTTTGATATAGGGTTTTACTTAATTTGCATGTATGTTTACACATTAATTTAGTTTTTATAATTTATATATATATATATAAAAGTTTGTTACACATCCTCTATATCAAGAAATCCTAGTCATTAGTCATTTTGTTGATAGTTCCCAAATAAAAACAAATGTTTGTTTATATATTTATCTAGTTATATTTTCACTGAAGAAGGTATTCCGAAAACGTTTGTAAACGTTCTGAAAATATAACTATCGTTCAAACCAGCCTTGTTTTATTGACCTATTAGTGGTAGAGATCTATCATATAAGATAAGTATAAAAGGTCACGAAATATATATATATATATACATGTACTATTGCATGTGATTAATCACACCTTGACTGTCCAAGGTTCCGACAAAATAATGTCAATTATTATTTTCGTATTTATTTATAATTAGCTACATAAACTATAATTTATTTGAATTGATAAATGAATTCCGTTAAAGCAATGGATCGTGATGGAACCCAATTTCACGGTTTAAGAAACAAGTTCCTTAATGTACGATACTAAAATAAAGAAGAGTATATTTGTTGGACCGCAAATAAGAAAACTAATAAATGAAACTCAATTTGAAGGCAATTTGAATGGCTATAAAGTTGGTGCGTGGAAATCTTTGTGGTAATCCTTGTAAACAAACACCATCCATGGAAATCATAAGGTAGATAACCACAAAGAACTTATAATTGAGCTTCTTCAAAGCTATGAAGCACTTGGATGTAATATGTCTCTAAAGATCCAATTATTGGATTCTCATCTGAATTTTTCTCTAGATGACATGGCAACAATAACAGACTCAGAAGAAAATCTACAGCATAACCTCAATGTAATAAGAACATCGATATGAAGATAAATGTAAAGAAAATAGAAACGTTGATTATTTCAGGCATAAGAAAACACATCAAATTATAATAGAAGGTCAATGCCTCGAACAAGTAAGAAAGTCAACGTTACAAATAAGAATAAGGAGACTGTGACTAAAATGATATATAAAATAAATAAAATTACCCTTATCACACCTTTCGGAAAAAATCCAGATACGTATTTCGGTAACTAAGTGTAATCTTCAGTGGAAAAATGGGGATTCAATATCACTAGCGCATCCGGCTAATGACCAAGACGAACAATACACAACGAACACTGTGCAACACTAAAGTACTACAAAATGAACATCACACACTGAACGCGTGAAACACACCAAAACACTGTTGATACTGTCACTGAATTTCCCAGTTTTTCACTGAGGATGTCCACTTAGTTGCCGAAATACGGGTGGTGTGGTAAGGATAACTTTATTTATTGTATAAAAGTCAAAATTATTTAATAAAAGAGAAATAAAGGGGATTGCAAGGACTGTGGTGTAATTTACTGACAAAAATATCACATCCGTAATCTCCTCACCACACAATTGTTTATAATATAATCGGTGACACGTGTTTCGCTAGCTCGAGGCAAGCATCTTCAACGAAGTCACTTCGGTTTATATGGTTGTTGAAGATGCTTGCCTCGAGGTAGCGAAACACGTGTCACCGATTTTATTATAAAGAATTGTGTGGTGAGGAGTTTACCGATGTGATATTTGTGTCAACAAAATAGAAATAACAAAAAAGCGAAAGTAGTCAAGAAAGTGGTAAACCCGAATATATGGTAGCGAGTCGTGGACATTATTCGGCAAAAATAAAAGGAAAATAAATGTAACAAAAATGAGGTTCCTAAGGAAAATAGAAAATAAAAAGGTACTGGACAAAAAGATAAAATTGGTACTAATGAAAATAGATGAAAGATAACTAGAATGATTGACATATTCACAGAATGCCATACCAGGACGGTATACAAGACATGAGTGCAGGGTTTTAACAGAAGAGGAAGACCGAGAAAGACATGGCGAGAGAGCATGGTGTGCAGCAAGAGGCACAAGAAAGAGGAATACGATGGAATCAGATCAAAAACTTAGCACAGAATAGGATAAGAAAGGAAAGAGATGGTCAGCTCAACTCGGCATGAGAAATATTTCTTGATTTGAGAAACTGTTTGTGCCAGTGCAGCGAATAATTGATGTTCGAGTTAAGGAGAGTAACATGTATGGTGTGATTAATTTGATATGCCACAATTATCATTTATGTGGCTGGTCTATTTCTACCATAAAGGGTGTTTAGCCACAACACCCTCAAATTATATATTTCATCATTGCAATAAAAATGGTCTTCCATTGCTTTGCTTCTTACGAAATTGCTAATAGATAGTAATTTAAATAGATATACCACCAAACCTAATGACAACTAACTCGAATTTAACTACAACTACCAAGTAATGAATATTTAGAAGTCAATTTGACATTAAACACAAGGCAACTAAACCAAATTTACGGATTGGGGTTACCTACTTCTTTAGTAGGTAATCACTTTTACTTACAGTTTATACGTAGTTAAGAAGAAGTCAGTGCAATATCATTCTAAACTTGTGTCTTAAATTAGAAATACTAGATGTTCATTTGTTTCTTTTTGCTGTTTGTAGGAATTAATGTGTATAAAAATTTGTTTCTATATTTTTCTCCCAATTGGAGATTAACCGAGATATCGCTTGTGACACATAATGAATAGAAATAATATGTACATAGATATTTCGATTGCAGGAAAGTTCGACTTACAACATTAAAGTTACAGAGTTAAATTTTAAAAGAAAGTTGGATGTTAGCCCTCCAGCCAACTTGAGTTCGACTTCGGAAGAAATTCGACTTATTGAGTCTCGATTTGGGAAGGTTCGACTGTATGAAGAAGTCAGCTAGCTAGTTCACTCCTCGCTTATTAATTTTGAGAAATCCTCGTTTCGGCTATTGCTATTTTGCTATTATCTTTGTGTCAATACTAGCGTTTCCGCTCCATGCATAAGTGTACTGAGAATTTAGTTAATTATATAGAAAGCAAAAATTATTACAAATAATATTTATAAAATTTTAGTATTATATTAACAAAATAATGAACAATATAATCAAAATATATTACCTAGTGTGTGTATAAGTGTAATTTGTTTTTTAATTCTGAACTTCTCCCTCTCTCTTGAATCCTTTCTTCACTTCTTTTCTTTGATTTTTTCCGTTTTCTTGTACTTCTTTTTCTTTGGTCTGTTCATCGTTTGTAAATAACAACTTCTATTTTGATGTGGTCTGCTTCTTTTCAACCCTGGTATTTTATATAACTTTTTATCTGACTTTTTCGTCGACCATCCCATTCCATCGTTCATAAACAAACTTCATTTCTTTTTTTCGGCACGTCGTTATAGCAATTTGGAATTCTAGATTTTGAAATGTCTCAAGTGTATGTGTGTGGTATATATTTGCAACGCTTTTCTATTTCTTAAAGAATTCTTTCTATAAAATTTACATCTTTTTATTGGTAATTTTACTAATGGAGTATTACCATACTACTATAAGACTATGTGTTACCTCATTTTTAGTGCAATTACTTCGCTGTTTCATTCATAATAAATATGTGAAATGAATGCATTTTATCAAAAAGAGGAGCAAAATATATTGCTCGCTTCAAAGCGTGCACTAAACCGAGCTATAAACTATGATTTTTTTTATGGTAACCTATCCATGTGCGCTCGTTCAGTCTAAAACTAGTTAAAAATCCATTGCAGGCAATTCTAAAAAAATTATAAGGTGTTTGAACTTTTATGTCTAGTTTATTTCGTACTAATAGCTTTCGTGCAATTCTTTCTCGAGGAGAATTGCGGAAATATGGTTTATGCTTAATTTTTATAAGTTAAATAATGAGTCAATAATTCAAATGCATACTTTACTTGCGTAATCTATGAAAATCAGTTAAACAAACATGTATTCACATTGCTATGTGTTTAAATTATTTGAATAAAATTCCAGAATTACATAGAAACAGGATGGATTAATATCCATCGTCATCCATGTCGATACTAAATCAGTCTTTTAAAATCAGTTTTTATCGTATGTGCATAAGACTATAAATAAATAGAGTTAATAAATAATACGTCATACACACTAAAGCAGTATGAACGCCAATGCTAAAGTGAAACATTCTCGTATACCATTGTTTGCTCTCTGGTTAATACCCGAGTAAATTTAAGAAACGTTCCTTACACAATACCTCTACATCTCCATAATACGAATCGTGCATGTAAGTACAATATAAAAAAAGGTTATTGAAACGTTTTATAACTCGTGTGTTGAAGAAAATACCTGTTGGTTTGTTGACGCGCTTTCTATACAAAAGATGAGGTTCAAGGTGAACGCCTAGAGGCACACCGGAAACTTGAAATAGTAATACTACTGGTCGAGTACCTTTTTTGTCTTCTGTTTATCTACAACAGATTTCACGTTCTTGGTAAGAAGTTATCGCTCGGTTCATTTATTAAATAACAGAGGATAGAAGAGAATGTTCACTTTCTATATTGTCTCGTCGACGAAAAAGCGAGTTGTATAATATCATATGGAAATTCATATGCCTGTCACCATCGGCTGACCGCACGCATATTTTCGGTTTCACAGTGACCTAGACATCTGGAATTTTCGGTAACATACGTTACGTTCCATATGCCGTTTGAACATTAATATAGGCACATGGTTTCTTCACTGACAACCGAAGTTCGAGTTACGCCCAAGTTCATTAATAAAGTTTGGTCGGTCAAATCTTTTGGTCAAGTTAGATGATATATGATTAACACAAAATATACCGTTTTTCCAAATTAATGTTTCCAATATGATCTTTAAAAGATGAAACGTATTTTTACAATAGATGGATACCTACAGCGTGGAAGATATCAATTTTAGAATCGTATCTGTCCAGATAACAAAAATTTTTGCAAGAGGTGTTCCGTGTCTATTATTTCTGTGACATTTAGACAATTTTGACTAAAAAAAAATTGTTTATAAAAATAATTATAATAGTTTTTAGTTCTACGTATAATACGTAATTCTAAGCATGAAATCATTCTTTGACTTGCTATGAGCAGTTTCTTTTCCAGGAGTGGTAATATCAGTTACCGTTACGAAAATACATATATTCAACCAATAGCAACGCTTAATTACACGTGTTAATAATAAAGAAATCTTACATATACGGACATGTATATAAAAATATGCATACATAGAAACAAATGAATTATTTGTCGGTTATAAGATCTCAAAACATAATTTTACAAATATACATCAACTTATTAATTAACAGAGCAAATTGATTTCTGAAGTGACCAATACAACTCAATTTATTTATTCACTTAATAAATTAACACTCTTCTCTAATATCCTATTGCAATTTTGTATTTACCAACTTTAAAGCTTGTCTTGACAAGACGTTAGGGTTCAACAAAAGACGGTCTTACAGTACCTTTTCAATTATTATAAACGGTAATGTGTTCACGTGCACTTTAGGTATTTGGTTGCCGCATAGTCGTTTTATCTTTATAACTAATTCTAGTCATATTTTTAAACTATCCAGTGATGTTATAATAATACGCAATGTTTTAAAACTAAGGAAAATAAACACGAAAACAACAGTAGGCTTTCAAAATTTAGTATCAATTAATCTGGTTGTTTTGTTATGCAGAGTATATCGTCTCATTTCGGATATATGGAAAGGAATGCAGACTAGTGAACACTTGAAGGGAGAAATATAAAAAATGTGGGTATGTATGAACATGAAAGAGTGCAAAACAATGAGAGCAAACAACCATTTTTTATGTTGTTCCCCTGGATGCATAATATTGAATGAAGATAAATTGAATGCCAAACGGACTAGTAGAGTAAACAAACTAGCTATTCATTGAGCAAGTTGTGTTGGGCTATATTGGAAAAAGTACAATTAAGTTACTTTTCCAATATTAAAATATGCATCCAAAGAAAGGGCATCGAAAAACACAATTCGATTCCACTCTAGATTCCATTGCAGCTAGGCACTATTGCAATTGTGAGCAAGACCTGGTCGGTAGCATTGGAAACCATAAGCATAACACGTCTTTCTCCGGCAAATAGAACTCATGCTGAGTTGTTCTGTAGCAGCTATTCATTCACTGCCAATTAAACTAGTGGTACTGAAGCGGCTCGAAAAAGCGTTTACTCTTAGTAGATGTACCGTAACCATGTTAGCAATCTCCAGAAAGGCCATTCCAGCTTGTCGCATTTCTATTCTTGAGCACCTTTCAAATTGGTTTAATCAGTGAAAATCAGTGAAAAAGTACTAACAGCGATAAAACTGACTCAATCATTTCAAAGCTTAAAACAATAGCAAAATAACGAATAATTTTACATTCAATAATTAACAACAATTATTTGATTGCTACCAAACTTTTTATTTTTACTTTGAGTGTTCCGTTTTCAATGTTAGAGTATAAATACTAAAATTCCATCAACACTGTTTCTTATACTCTGTAGATCAGTGCGAGAAGGCGTAAATCGTTAATGTAACGTTTTGAAATATATATAAAATCTCTGTTCTGCTCCCAAAAATTAATCTACTTTGGTATGGTATAGTATTAATTGGCCATATATTTGAAATAACCTTTTAGATAAATGTTTGCATTTATTTCTACTTTATATTAAAATTTTGTAGTCGAAGATGTGGGGTACTGTTGTATCCAACACAGATATTAAATTTAATAAGAAATTAATGAGAGCGGGATAAAAGTGCGTTGCTTTTTATTGCTAACAATATATTTTAAGTAACAAACTGAAAATAATAAGCATAACTATTTTTAAAAGAGCAATCTAGAAACATTGTGACGGTGAGGTGTATGTTTTTTGTTGCTGTACAGATCGGTGTGAGATATGCAACCTATATGCATTTCAAATTCTTGACCACCAATAACTTAAAAGATGAAGTAGAATAGGGAATGGGAAACAAGAAGACAGCCCAGTTGTTGGAACTAGGGAATACAGAAGTAGGATGAACAAAGAACCTGTTAAGAAAGTGGACAGCATGACATCTGATAGCAATACTCTGGAAAAGTATAAACGAATACCAATCCAACACCTAAGACGATGGAGAGGACGACCAGAAGTAGAATGTTCTCTGTAACATATCATTTCTAAATAATAATAATAAAATTAATAAAAGATGATGACAGGGTTTTTTGATTCAATATTAATAACTGCGAGGACAGTGATTTAAAAATCACGGTATGTCTTCTTCTCGAATATGAAGATGATAAAATCAGCCAACGACTCCAATTGTCAACGCTAGTAAAAACTAAGAAACAAGAAACTCATTGTTTATCGTTTTTTGCAAGCACCTAACAAATTAATTTTAACACTCATACAATGGTCTTCAATCTTACTAATTTGTATATCTCCGAAAAGAAATATAAAAAAATCAACATACAATAAGAAAGCATTTATTTATTTTGAAATATTTTCCGTTACAATCAACACACTTATACATGCGTCGGAACTAGTTTTCAAAGCCTTCTTCCACGCAGAAGATGGTACCTGAAACGTAACTTTTGAATGCTTTCACAGAATCTTCAGGTGTTGAAAAAACGCGCATTTTATTTTAGGCAAACGGAAAGGAAACATAATTGATTTAAATCCGGATTATATGGACGAGGTATTACTTCGATGGTTTGCCGTTTTATATCATTGATGTTACTGTGCAAGTTGAGCTATTATCGTTGTGAAGCATGACTACAGATTCTGCATCAGTTTTTCTACGTTCATTGATAACTGTAGACAAACAAATATTTATGTACCAATGAACAACGGCTGTTCCAGTACTCCCTAAGGCGAAGATAATAACATGAACAAAAAAAGTGCCAACCACTTGCTTTACAATTCGCGGTGAACTGACGACTTGCATCGAGTTTGAGTTATCTTATAATACACAAATGCTGGATTGTTGTTTCGTTTTAGGCTCAACGATGTTAATAAATAAAACTTAAGCACCAATTTTTTAAGCACTTTCCCGGTTTAATTTAACACAAGCTAGGATTTGGGCTTCAGTCAAATACAAATCAAAATTTATACATAATTGTTGGAATCTTTTTCATGTCAATTGTAAGGGTTGACCCTATTTCACAATAAGTTACATGTCAATTCGTGTCAAACATCTTAGGTACAATATTTATGCCATTTCTTTTTAGATACTCTTTGCTCAACAATAAAATGTAGGCCCAGCGTGCGTGCGTGTACATATTTCGACAGCTTCCTAAGTCAATATGATATCTAATTGACAACAGGAATGATTATATCTATATTTTTCAATGTAAATATCTAATTTTTATATTTAGTTGACCGAAAAACCTTCCATACTCTGAATTGGTAATTGTTGACCATAGCGTCTGTATATATAAATATGAATAAGATATTGACACAATTTCCAACATATTCTCTTTCTACTACAATGCGCTTACTTACTTACTTACTTACAGTTGAAACCATCCTCCTTCCACACAGTAACTGTTTGCAAAATTTATTCTCAACCTACCGCAGTTTACCAGACTCTTCAATCCATGTATGTATGAGGTCAGAATAATATGCCCTTGTCCCTAAAATTGACTTCTTAGTAATGATCCTTCCAGTCGATGGAGTGTTTTTTCCATGTTAGATTCCGTTTTAATTACTATTTTGCGGGGTCTTATAACATTATACCGTAGAATAGACACCTACTATCTTATTTCTATTGGAATATTCATGAGAAAAAAAAGCCTAGCTTAGTTATTTACCTTCCACTTCTTTACTTACAAGTGTTACTAGCGAGAGACACACGTTCTCCAATCATCATATCAGGTATATTGTATTCATGTACTCATAACCTTCCTTAGATTCAAGTAGCAATATGTATTCCTATTAATCTTCCTATGTTATTGTGCCTGTTTTTGCTTCTTCACGTCTATGCCGTTTGCAGCTTCGGGTAACATTTTTGTTGCTATTATTTGAAAGAATTGTTACTTGGGCGAACAAAAACAGGTAGCCGTTGTGCGAAACAACTTCGCCAAGTAACAAAATATAGTTTGTAGTTAGATAACTAAAGCAATGAACAGTTGGCAAATTACGGTTATTGGATTATAGTTGATCCCCCAAGGTACAGCGAGCGGAGAAATTGTAGCAACAGCTTTAACAAATATCCCAAATCATCACGGATATCATAACATATTCAAGATGGAGATGTATGCTATTAGCATAGAGGGCGATAAATGATAAGCAGAAATTGCAAAAATCAGAAGATTTTGGTCGAAACTGCCGGTAGTCAAGTTCTAAACTCTCCCACTATCGTCTAGATGGGTACATATTGTAGTAAACCGATATAAGCTTAACACTCTGACTAAGAAGAAGAAGATAGCCATCTTTGGCCACACCGGCAATAAAAAGCTAAATAGTGATCAATACTGGAAAGCAGTTGAAGAATGTCAAATGTCTTCTTCAGTGTTACAACCGTAGCAGATGGAAAGCCTAAGTCGGCAAATTGTTACCAACATTAATACAACAATTTCCTTGCTTTTTAATTTGGGAACCAACTCCGAATGGATCACGGAATCATGTATCTTGTAACCTATTAAACGTCCCAACAAATTTACGGATGGGTGTATGTACGTATATTTGAAGATATGTATACCTTTTTAAGAAAAAGTTGTTTTTGTTTATACTAAATTCAATAATACCTTAATTTGGTTTACAACTTACTAGAGACTATATAATTATTCATACATGGACAAACAGCACCACTTTCCAGCGTCACCACCACCATCTAAGCAAGAGCCGTGGTCAGAGCAGTGTAGTATCCATGATAAGCGAAAGCGGCAAAATTTCATCCAGGTCTGTTCCTATCTAACCGATATAATTGAACACTCAGCTCGTAAAGATTAATTTGCGTTTACAACGTGTATACAGTACGAAATGGTTTGTTAATTAAGTTAGCCGGGCAGTTTGTGCAAAATCAATACATTTCACATCACCCTCGACACCCCTCCTGTAAATTGGAATGTGTCCTTGTTGGAGACTCACTCGTGTGCGAGCATTCGTTTATTCCGCGAACACCTAATACAATCAGTCGGTGCGTTACAGATAAACGTTTGGATGACTCAACGATAGGCAAAGAGGATTTTTCAAAATTGCTGAGCCAAATGACCGAACGACATTTTAGCCGATGGAGCGAAGATATTCCATTACAACGAATAATTATTGGTGAACATAGCAAACGAATACTTTGAAATGAATTTAAGTACATTGTCTTATTTAGACCTAAAAGTAGGGCGACACCAAATTTGAAAGAAAGACAATGCAGGCGGTAATGTACTGCTGCTACTCTAGTTTTTAAGGGCCAATTGATTCAGAGATGTACAGCTCTCGCAATATAAGTTGACGAGCGGTGGGGATACGCCGTAAACGTATTTGGGACACGTACCTCCCACCTGTCTGATTCAGATAGTACATAGGAATTACCATCGTCGTATCAATATGAGTTTCGTAGGGAAAGGACGAATGATAGGCAATCTGTCCCACCTCCATCTTCGCGAACTCACCCCCACCCTTCGCCAACTTATATTGCGAGAGCTGTACACAAACATATTTAAAAGATATTCTGGTGATATGGTAAGTAATTATCTACTGTGGTTTGGATTGGTATCTTACCTCCCTTATGCACAACCCTCAACTATTTCTATCTCCAAACAACTACATGCAGCATTTTAAGGAGAGGATGTTGATCTGCAGAATTAGGTCTAAAAATCATCTGAAATATGTTGTTAAAAATATAGTAACAATTTTAGGAAGGTTCTGATACAATAAGTGATCAAATATGGAAAGGTTTAAATAGACATATTGCACCAATTTGCCAGGATAGTTAAACAGCTAGCAAGAGAAGAGATTCAAAGAGGCGCTCCAAAATCACAAGCTACGACAACACAATGCAAGTTTCCCTTGGAAACTTGCAGGAAGTAACAGAAGAACAAATTAGACATATAATACTGCAAACAAATAAAGCAGCAGGATTTGACAAAATTAGGAGGAAAAAAATGAAATTAAAAAAGTGTACTAACACGACTACTAGCAAAACTCATGAACAATATAATTTAAGACGGCATATATCCTAGATGATATCAAACCAACAATAAATAATAAAACCAATAGTATAATACCAAGGAAGAAAGAAAAACCACAGAACTGCCGACTATAGTATTACTATCGACAGTAAATAAGATTCTGGGGAAATATTTAACAATAAAGCAGGTGATAAATAAACAACAGTAGGCCCTTCAGAAAAGTGTTCAGCGCAACAACAGTACATGATTTGATCAGCGAAGTAAAAAAATACAAAAATACATTAACAATATACATAAACATGAAAATGTTGGATACTGATATTGAAAAGCAAACCCATATAAAATTTAGTTAGGCTAAGAATATTAAACAAAGAACAAAATTTCATAAAAACTACCTACAAAGCAAAAAATTAAATCACACAGATAAATGATGCCACGCATTAATAGCTGAATATGGCATACCGCAAGAGGAGAATATATCGCCGATATTCTACTTTTACACTCTGAAATAGAGATAAAACCGTAAAATGGTGCTTCCAGTTTCTCGACCCAATTTCCGCTCAGACGACACTTGTCGACCCTAGTGATTACGCACCCTCCTGACGAGGAATTGCCGCTGTTTCTACGGCGGCAAGATGGTGATAGTCATTGGTCGTTGGTCATTGGTATTGTCAAAGGGATGGTAGAGTCGTAATCAGTGGCTTCGATAACTACCGCGTTCCTGGTCTCTGTTGAAAGTGGAGATGACAGTTCGTTGGATTAAATGCTGAAATGGTTCCATTCCGGTATCATGATGAACCAATAGACATCCAGAGCCATACAGAGCGTTCTGTTCTGAACAGCATAGAGTTTTCGCATAGGGAAATTCGCAGTGATCGATGCGTAAGTCAGTGCACATCTAATGATCATGTTGTGTAGCTGGGTCTTGCAATAAGGATTGAGCTCACTACAATGATTCCCCACATTCAGCGGATATCCATAATCACTTCAAAACACTTTATATTGGAGCGCCAGGCGATGGTTCGTCTAAAATAATTAGTTCGGCTACTAATCCATAAGATATTTCCCACTTTCCGTTCTCCAGCAGAACACTGTCGTGATCTCGCCTGAATGAATGGCAATTCTTCATGTGCCGTACTATGTACTGAGGTGGCCCACAGAATTTCGAAGATGGGTTTCAACGATCCTTGAGTATCAGGCACGGGAGAAAATGGAGACTTTGTCCGTGTATATCGCCGTGCGGGATAATGGGGCTGTCGATGGTAAAAATGTTGAAGTTGAACCAGGAATCTTAGATTACAGAGAAGAAAATTGATAATTTTAAAGATAACATAGAGAAATGTCACCGGGATGCATCTTATAGCTAATACCCTGGTATCAAACCTTGTCAAAAGGCTTTTGGTCAAGGGATTGTTCAGGGATTCGTGGATGTTGAATCCACCCTTGAATCCACTTTTGAAGAGTAGTGTCCAGAAGTTGTCTGAATCCGAACTGTGCGTTGGGTATGTCCTTGAAATTGACCTGCTAGATAAGCTGGCGGTACAGTAAACGCGCCGCTACTCTTCCAAAGACTGGAAGAAGACTAATGGGGCAATAGTTTTGGTGCCAGATGGGCCACATTTTGGGATGATAACCATCTCCACGCACTTCCATTCAGACGGCAATTGGATGATAGCATTCACGATGGCTGTGATGGTGGGAGTTTGAGCGCCTGGATTGGGATTTCGTCGGGCCCTGGGGTGTTCCTGAAATAAAGCCCTCTAAGCATACCTCTCACTTTCTCAGGCGAAATTTTGTAATTTTGTCGTGCTCCTGTTCGGAGAGCAATCGCCTTACTCTAGCGTGAACGCAACCAATGTTTACGACTTCCCCATTTACGTAAATGGGATTGCATTGTGTCTGCCGACCAGTCGGCGAAGGCTTCAAAACTTTCCCCCGTGGTAACGGACAATTCGTTTCGTCAGTGAATGGGTGGCATAGGGTCTCTTTTGGATTATAGAACCTTTGTAATTCACCAGAAGGATGCATACGCTGCGACAAGCATTAGCTTTAATTAAACAGTAGTCACTATAACATTTGAAAAATTTAGACAACAAAAATCCTTCAATTGTGATAACATACAAATTAAAGACCGTTTTTCTTTCAGGCGAACTACCAGGTATGCGGAAATCTTTCGAACTTATACATATGTAATTTTAGACATCTTCGGTCTATATCTTACCAAAGGTTCATTAAGATACAGTTTTGCTATCTCCTTTATATGTGCGTTGCTCTTTCCTATTCTCATTAACGAAATGCAGTAATTAATTTAATGAAATACAATATATGTATAACACACTAGATACACACACTAAAATTCCAAATATGTACTAAGGTTGGTTTTCACATATAAGACCATAGCGACGATGTCTACAAAGTGCGCTCATACACCACCCATTGGTCATCCATGGGTCACATGTCTCACTGTATCATTTTCTTATAAACTGTCAATATGACATTTCTGTTTGATTACTATTGAAAAGTCAGTTCCGTTAATTCATTCGACTATACTTGGATGTGATCTGGATCAACTTGAACTACCATAAAGTAATAAGGACGAAAACACTGGTCAACACAATGGTCGCCCTATTGCAGCGCATTTCTACATGCGAAAATCAATTTTATACGAATGGTAGGTGAAGTGTTTATAAGATCAGAATTATTTTACATTTATTGTAGTAGATTCATGCCTTAAAAGCATTTGATTAAACGAAACGAATTAAAACGAAGTACCTAAAAGGAGTTTTGTAAAATTGCAGCCATCATTAAACGAGAAGCAGAAAATATTCTTCTAATCTGTTAATTATACTTCCAGTGCCTTCGGCATTGTGCATCTGCTGTATCTTTCCATCGAACACGATGTTAGCTGAAACTTGCACTTTCACTTATTTCGCGATCTAATACTATACTTTCGCAATCAAGGGCACATCTTCACTTCACGTTTCTATATACGCAGCGAATTGTAGAATCCGTACGCATTTGAGATCTCACAATCTCCAGTGTGCAATTGAAAGCCATACTATGAAAGCAAGTTTTAAGATCTATATACATGAAGCAGTTTAAATATGTAATGCTACCAAGAATATTTTTTGCAGAGCTTAAACACCTTACGTACAACATACGGCACGTTCCATATATGAATTTATATGTTACTTTATTTGCACTTATTTTAAATTAAAAATCCAATGAAATACTTTCAATTTACTCGTATACTAATACGACAGTAGTTTAGCTTAATAGATACTAAACTAAAAGCAAATTGAATGAGATTAAAGTGCAAAACAAATGACTATTGAATTGTTTTGTCCTATGATCAACTAATACAATAGGCATTAAGTTCTGGCACAAACAAGAGTGTGACTTAATAGAACACTCAAATTTATTTGCAAACCTCTATTGCCGAACATTATGTCATTGTCCTAAAAGTTTGAGGTTCAATGAATTTATTGATCGTAAGTCTATGTTTTAGTAAAGTGCAAGAAAATTACATACGTACATACATATATCGTATTTAAACGTCACATCAAATTTTAATGCAACCGTTGGTTTGCGTTAACCTTGCAATATTCATTCAATACACTGCTGCACTGTTTATAGAGCGACTCAAATTTAGAATGATTAACATACACCACAGATTACTACAGATCTCCAAGTAAATACGAAAGGTTATCCGCTAAAGTTATCTTTGTTTACCCAATTAAAAAGATCATATGCTCCTTCTTTGTCAGCATGAAACCAAGGTTTGGAAGGTGACGTGTAATTGCCGGGATTCGTTAAGAATCGACCGCAATCGTAGACACTCGTACTTACTGCTATTAATACGTTGGCGCTAGATCAACGTTGGTATACGTTGTTTTTGATGTTTTAATTAGGTCGGTCTGCTCCGTGTTTATACCCAAGGTTCTTGCAGGTTTGTGATCTTTTAATTGGTAACACAGTAATAAATATAAAAACAAAGTGAAAGTGATTATCTAGAAAACAAAATAACATGTAAAATTAAACAGTCTAACCCAATACCATTGATAAAAGCCAGACTTCCGACGGGTCGAGCGGTGCTCGGCTTTTTGCGCGGTGATAAGAAAAGAAAACAGAAAATACATATCCGTAGAGAACAGGGGCGGAGTAGGAAATTGTATATATCATGGATACGGATGAATACAGCTCGGAAGATAGGAAGAGAAAAGGAAAAGGAGGAGAGGAAGAAGAGAAGAGAGAAAATATTTTCAATAAAAGGAAAAAAATAATAAGATCGCCTATGAAGTCCCAGGAAAAGCTGGAAGAAAGCATTGGTGTAATGATGAAGATGATTGAGGAAATGGGAGCGAAGATGAACAATTTATCAATAGAAATAAAAGAGATGCGGGAGGAACAGAGAGAATATAGAAAAGAAATGTCAGAGTTAAGAAAAGAAAATGCGGAACTCAAAAGGCAAAATAAATTCATTAAGGGGGTAGTGATGGATATGGAAGACAGATTGGAACGAGTAGAGAATGAGAAAAGACGGAATAATGTAGTGATTCAGGGTCGAAAAATAGATACAGAAGATATGGAACAACTAAAAAACGCAATGGAAAATTTCATAGATAAAGAGTTACAGATAAGAGTACATATAAAACAGGTCATAAAATTAGGTGAAAAAACCTGTCTAGTGCAATTAGACACGACAGAGGATAAGGTGGAGATAATGAAAAACAAAAAGAAATTAAGAACAGAAATAGGAGGAAGGATTTTTATTAACGATGATCTATCTAAGCGGGACAGGAAGATACAAGAACAAATTAGATTTAGAGCTAAAACTGAAAGGGAAAACGGAAAACAAACAAAAATTGGGTTCAGGAAGTTGTATATCGGGAATGAGGAATGGAGGGAGCAGGATAAGTTGATACAGATACAGAGATCAAAAAACTAGAAGGCGTGAACGAGCAGGGAATAGAGAGGACGTACCTGGCAATGAGAGCGGATACAGAACAAACTCGAACACGAGAATACATGGATGTGAGGATGGGAAATAGGAACAACAAGGTAGAGACAGAGAGGAATGCTAACACGATGACGACCACAGCTATGAACACGGAAAATGGAAAGATACGCGTTGGAACGTGGAACATAACTTCCCTAACGGGAAAAGAATGCGAACTAGCAGAAGAAATGAACAAGTACCAAATTCAAATATTGGGAATAAGTGAAACAAAGAAAGCCGGAGCAGGAAGAATAGGGGTAGGAAGTCAATATTTTCTGTACTATTCAGGAGTGAGGCCGGATCAAAGGAAAAAAGAGGGAGTAGGGATATTGTTAACAAAGGAACTGGATAGAAGAGTAACTATACATCAGTCACTCTCATCAAGGTTGATGCGCTTGAGAATAGAATTGGAGAAGGAACGGTTGACATCATACAGATGTATGCACCAGTAGAAGGAACAGATGGAAGTACAACGGAGGAGTTCTATGAAAAACTGCAGGAACTACTGGATGAAATAAGAGAGACAAACTCAAAAGTAATATTAATGGGGGACTGGAATGGTAGAGTGGATAATGATACAAATAAGGGACTGGGCTGCTTGGGAGCATATGGAGAATAAACGTTAAACGGAAATGGTTGGAAAATTATTGATTTTCGTATACGTAATGATCTCCTAATAGGGAACGGTTTCTGGGAGCAACCACTGGAAGAGAGATACACCTTTGTCGCGGAAGAGAGAAACGCGAAGAGTATAATAGACTACATAGTCTATACCCAAAGTATGAAAACTAATATACGAAACATAAAGACACAAAAAGAGGCTGAAATGGGAACTCAACACAGATTGCTAACGGCAGAACTCCAAGAACAAATTAACACAGAACAACAAATAGCTGAGTATCATAAAATAGCAATCAGCAAATTAAGAAACGAGAAGAAAAGAGCAGAATACCAACAGAAAACGAATGATTTACTAAAGAGACATTGCCAGGGAGAAATGACACTAGAAGAGACGTGGAGAATTTTCAAGGAAATTATTTATAATTCTGCACTAGAAGTATGTGGTCAAATCAGATACTGGAAAGAACAGAAAAGAACAAAATGGTGGACTAAGGAAATACAAAAGGAAGTCAAAAAGAAAAAGATGCGTGGAGAAAATATGTTTTAACAAAGGAACAGCAATACAAAGAAAAATATGTTAAAATAAGAAACGAAGTTAAGAAGAGAATCAAAGAAGCGAAAAAGAAAAGCTGGGAAGATTTTGGAAATGATATTAATGAGGAATATAAAACAAATAACAGGAAATTTTGGAACCTAATAAGATCAATGAATGGAAAGAAACAGAAAGAAATAAAACCAATTAGGAATACCGCGAATGAACTAAAAACAAGAACAGAAGATATACTTGAAATATGGAAAGAATTCTTCACGAAAAATTCACAGATGCAGGAGATCATACAGATTTATTGCCAGAAGCAGGAACACGAAATGAATATAATGAAGAACTTGAAGAGATAGATATGGAAGAGGTAGAGAAAGCCCTAAAAAGAATAAAAACAGGAAAAGCCTGCGGTGCGGATAATATAGAACCGGAAATGGTAAAATGGCTCGGACAGGTGGGAAAGGAGTGGATCCTTGACATATTTTGTAAGGCATGGCGAACGAACACAATTCCTGCGGATTGGGAAAATATCCTCATCACTCCTATATATAAGAAAGGCGATCAAAGTCAGTGCGAAAACTATAGGGCAATATGCCTATCGACAGTATGTTTTAAGGTCTATACCAAAATAATAGCGGAACGACTTACACATTTAGTAGGAGACAAACTGGGAGAAGAACAAGCAGCCTATAGAAAAGGGAAACAAACGAACGATAATATCCACATAATTAAAAACATCATTGAACGTAAAATCGAGACAGGGAAGGAAATCTACTTCAATTTCATAGACTTGCGAGCAGCCTTCGATACAGTAGATAGAGGGAGTATAGATATCTGTCTAGAGAAACTAGAGGTTCCAAGAAAAATGCGCCAAATAATCAATAGTCTATATTGTCAGGTTAGGGGGATAGTACAAGTGAATGCAAAAAGATCAGCAGATTTTGAAATGCAAGTGGGAATAAAACAAGGAGACAGCTTAAGTCCATTAAAATTTATTATAGTAATGGACAGAATTCTGCAAAATACGAGAAAACGCACCGAAACTGTGAAGACACTGTTAGGATGTAACACTGGAACCTGTAGCTGTGGATGCATTACTGTACGCCGATGATCTGGCACTAATAGCTGACAGTTATGTGAAAATGGAAAAATTAACAAAAATATGGACAGAAGAAATAGAAAAGATGAAGATGGAAATAAACGTAGAAAAAAGCAAACTAATGGTGATAAATAATAAAGAACCAGCCAGTAATCTAATAATTAAAATAGACGATAAACAAGAAGAAATTGTCGACGCATACGAATATTTAGGTACTATTATATCGAAGGATGGAAAAATTGATCTAGACATAGCAAAAAGAGGACGGAAAGCCACAAACATATACTATGCTCTGAATCAAACCATCTTTGGAAAAAAGAAATAGAACCCAAGATCAAACAGATAGTATACAATGCAGTAGTAGCCCCCACAATAATGTACGCAGGTGAGTCCTGGACAATACAGCAAAAACACGAAAGCAAAATAACAGCTATGGAAATGAAATTTTTGAGAAAGATCGTGGGGAAAACAAAAATGGACAGAATAGAAAACGAACAGATAAGGAATATGATAAATCAAGAAGATATACTAAAAAGAATTGAAAAATGTCAACTGAATTGGTATGGCCACATAATTAGAATGGAGCAAAAGAGTTTGACAAAAAAAATAATAGAAGCCAAAAATAACGGGAGAAGAAAAAAGGGAAGACCAAGGAAAACGGATTGACAGAATCAACGAATTAGGACGAAAGCGAGGGAAGACCATAGCAGAAATGAGAAGAATGAGTACAGACCGGACACGATGGAAAGAATGGATTAAATCGTCGTAAGATCCAAAAATAATCCGACGCTGAAAGGCATAAGGATTAACGAGTAGAAGAAGAAGAAGAATTTCTTACTTTCCACCGTTTCTCTCCGTTTTGCACCGTTTTTCATTGTCCAAATGAGGGACGAATGTGTTTTGTGTGGGAAAAGCTCTATGGAGGTTGCAAAGATGTGCTACTTTCCGAGGAATAGAAATAGTTCTAAAATTATGTATCTTTAATAAAATTTATAGGTAATCAAAATTCTATAGTTCTATAGTTAATGAAAATATATATATATTGATGAATATAATTGACTCAGCGAACTATCTAAAAATTATTTTTGATCTGTTTTTCCACTCACGCATTTAATTGTCAATTTAGGAGTTATACGTAATAATAATGAAATATATCTTTAGAGTAAAAATATAGTTCGATGCACTGCATTTTGGAATCCAAAATGACGAGGTGTTTGATATCCTTAATGGAAGTGCCCGAGTACCACCAGACGGGAAGCCACTCTGCTGCTGCGTCACCTGAACTTACAAACATGGGGACTTTTGGAACACAGCCATTTCCAAATTCGAGATGTGAAATTATGTCTGCAGCAAAAGGCAGACCGCTTGGAAACTACCATCACATATTGATTGAATGCACTCTATTAAAGCTATTACTTTAAAATGGAAAAACATGAAGAGTCGCGAAAAAGATAGTAACCGACATCTAACTTTTAACCAGGATGCGCCTGAAAATTTTATGGTGCAAATGGTCTCGCTTGTGGCTGCATTGATAACCCAACAATTCTACAGTTTGTTATTTCTTTAAAAACTCAAGTCATTAATGGTCTCACAAATCTACGGTTGCAAGAAACCAATTGTGAGCAAGATGGTGAGAGTCTTCCAAGTAATTTACAAACTTTTCTCAACGAGGCTGAGGTGACTGGGAGAAGTGATCTGGGAAATGGCGATGAAACCTATAATACATGCGACAATGACAAGTTATCATATTGTCGAAAAGATACATGAAGCTCTTTCTGCAGGCAATATAAAAATGTTATCAGTGGCTTTTGTTAGCGGTTTTACTGCCAAACGGATTTTTGCTGATATTAATTGTGATACATGTTTAAGTGCTTTAACTTTTGATTGTTCACTATTACGCAATTAATTTCTTTCTTATAGAGAGTTCTCTGAGCAGCAGGATAAATTAACGTATCCTTCGGAGAAGTAAGTTATGTCTGTTGGTCATGGAAATATGTTGTTAGAACATAAATTACAAAATTTGCAAATAGCAAACATTCAGAAGAAAGCTATATTGTTTTGAGCGTTTAATTATTTCATTCCTGTATTTATTATATCTTTGATTTAATTAATATTCACTTCCTTTTTTAACGTAAAACTATAATTATAGTTTCTTTTCTTTTATATTGTTTTTAGCGTTTAATTATAATATTTACTAGATATTTGTTTTAATATTCACTCATTATTTAATGTAAAATTCAACTGTAATTAATTTTTCTTTTTCTTTATAATATACATTTTCTTTTCAAATTTTTGTTTTCATCTTGTACCTATTATACCTACATATATCGTCGTTTTGAAGGTAAGATTCACTAAGTTACATTTTAATCCAAAATAAATTATTAACACGTAAATAATTGTGAAATACATGCTAATAATTATTACGTGTTAACAATTTATTTTGGATTAAAATGTAACTTAGTGAGTTTTACCTTCAAATTGACGATAAGCACATTTACTATTAATTTAAAATTCCCGCCATTAATTTTCAATTTCGCGGTTAGTTGATATCTAGCGCCCTCTTTAAAACCTTCAAACTTTGCTCTGTGAAATGGATATAGATCTATCTATCTCAACAGATAACTTTTAGCATTGAGTCGCCAAGCTATAGGTAATCTGTAACATACACTAAATACGCCAGTGGTTTGCGATATTCATCAAAGGTAAATGAAATGATGAATACCTAAACTCGCCCGTAACACTGTTCATGTACACAAGGAATTTCGCGGTGTCTGCAGTAACCTAGATCTTGTAATTGGCTGATGGGCAATTCCCGCAAAAAGAGCAACTACTATCAGGAATTAACCCCCAGCTGTCATGGCATTATATTTAACCTTCCTATACTCACGCATACGGTCTGTGAGACCGACTTATATAGTATAGTATACGTCTTTCATTTTGACGTGAGTATAGGAAGGTTAAGTGGAGAATTAAGTACTAACTTCCAATGCAGCAAATACAAACGCATTTTAATTAATTACGAACGGGAGTTGCATTTAATCAAGTTGATACACAATTCTGGACCTAACTATAGCGAGGCTTCTATTCGGGTAGTAGTTGTCTATTAGGTGAGAATTGCCAGTTAATTATAAGATTAGATAATTTATGAAGTCACGCATGAATTCTATGATTACATGAATAATGCTCCAGGCGGAGTTTTTCGGAAACTCAAAACAAGGCTGTGAAAACTATAGTGGTCACAGGTTACGCAAGAACAAATGCACCTCGCTGATGCGCCACAATCACGGCGAAACTGGTCCGAGGCTGTCGTTTCTACTCAATTCAATTTTAGGGGAGGAGTGCCAACCACCCAATTTCAAAATTAGATAGGTAGGTTAGTGGAGATATGTCGATATTCCATACTTACATATATGTATACGTCTTAAATATTTGCAGCATATATATTTCGTTTGTTTTCTTCTAATACGCGATTTATATACTATTTCAGTGTCCCACATTCGGTAAATTAAAATAACAACATTAATCTCAAATTAATTTGTATTTGGCCTAGACTTAAAAGCAGAAAGTAAGTATTTTATACCTGAATAAAATTAGAAGGAAAGATCCGTATGCTCTCTGTATATTGAAAAGCCACAAATTGTAATTAAGAAAACTTTCTCGATGATAGTTATATGACTTGGGAGTTTACCTTTCAATCATGGAATAATCGACGGAAATATTATGAAAGAAAAAGCATACATACATATGTGTTCACATATGTATGTGTATATTACTTGATTCAGATGAAAGTATAGTCTAAAAGATATTGGAGTCTTTACCAAATTTCACGTCTTGGAATTGAATACCTTTCCTTTTAATGAACGAAGTGATTTTTGATTCTCTCGAATATTTTCAATGCTATAAAAATAATACAACAGCTTTCTGTTTGAGTTCACTTAATTGCAATTATTCCTCTGGCCCTAATACAGTTAAGATTCCGTAACGGCATTAATAAAGTAGTAATCCAAGTCTTTTATCATTACCTAATGCGTAAGCCTTTATGGGTACTGTTGTGATTTAATTTCCTGTTTGTTCAATTACAGCGCGAAATGTGTTCCAAACTTATGCAGCTGTGCGGACAGAGGTTGCTCAATAAACACATAAATAGATCAAAGATGGGATAACTTCTCATTTGATGATAAATTAGGAAGTAGTAACAGTAATATAAAAGATTAATACATTAATTAATAACAGTTGCAATTTATAATCCAATTCTCAATGAAGTGACAGGTACATTGTAAATTTCTCTTTAATGCATAGTTTTTTTCACTTATTTAAAACTAGTTAATAAGTAAATCAAGTACTTTATAAAAGCTACTAATATTTTTTAGAGATTTTTTAAATTTCAAATGTCCATAGCAATTGAAATTTGATCTGGAAACTGACATTCAGCTTCATAAGATATTACCATCTTCACAATCAACTTTCAGCAGTCGCAGTTATTCAATTCAACATTGTTAGATGTAGCACGTAGTTTGCATTGAATTTTATTTCGTACTTGTGAATCAGTGTTGTTTTATAAGTTCATAATTATAAATTAATTGCGACAAAGGCTCCAGGCTTAAGGTCAAATGCTGACAAGTGGACGTTATAAAGTTTTTCGAAAGCGCTGAGTTTGGAGAATAAATTTCGCATATTGGGCAGAAAGAAATAGAATTGCGTGGAGCAGTAATATTGAGTTAACTCATTTATTAAGCTACCGAAATGTATCTAACTCGCCTTCATCAACTAATCGAGAATAGTTGACAAAGTTAACGAAAGTAAACGAAGATTCGAGAAACCCGATAGGATTCAGGGAAATATAAAGATTCAACCACAATTAGAGAAGTTTCACGGTTCAGGCATTAGAACTACACAATTCGCACGCGCACATCATATGCTGTAACAATAAAGCTTTCTGCAATAAGCCTTAGCATCATCATCATCAGATTGTTTACCTTTTTCAGTGTAAGGGTTCGGCACCACCAAGCCATATACATACGTACTGCTCTTGGCCCGCCCACTGGCATTTCCTCACTTTTCGCAGCATATTAGAGATAACAGACTTATTTAAGAATATTAAACTGCTACGTCCCGCCGAGATCGGGTTTCGAACTCCGAATCTTCTATAGACCTTATAAATGTAGGGATTAAATCGTACAGACAGCCCAAATGTCCAGATCTTTTCTATTTAACAGTTATTTATTTTAAAGTGTTCATGTGATAATTAGCAAAGCTAACATCTGTTCCATTTCCAGTAGCATTTCAATGATTGCCATTGAAACAGTAAATTCTTTTAAAAACAAGGAATTCGAATTTCTACAGGTAACCCACTAGGAGTTTCATTAAAAAATCTAAGTTATCATATGTGTAATGTATGATAGGTAGGCCGATACGAAAGATACGTTAACCAAGTGTAACTAACTACATTATCGTCACCCGCTTACATAACATCGCTTCTCCCCCACCCCGTCCCCAGGGATGCCAATTTATCTACTACTAACTCCCTACAATATATAATGCTGCAAAGTTAGTATTCACGTGCAATGTTAAACTTACAATTAGCCATTCGCTAATACAAACACATTCTGACAATTCAAAACATATTGGTACCTTTTTTGCCATTTCATTTTCAGTACACAAAGTGTTACAAAGACAGCTGATAAAGAGTTTGTGTAATCGAACAACTAAATACTATATTGTTTTAAAACATTGTTTATTAAAAAGTTCAGGTTTATTATTTTGTTTCATTGCATTTAATCCCAAGATTCTGAATTCTAACTCCAACTATTCGTATGAAATTAGTGACATGAATAAATAGTTTCTGCGTTAAAATTGCCAATTGTTTTAACTATAACCTTCTATCATGTCGTAAGGCATAGTAAAGTAAATTACCTTAGCAATTGTTTATCAGATCAATCTGATTGATCCAACCACACCGCTTCAAATTATGTTCTTTGTTCACGTTGTGAGAATGTATTAGGATCCCGCAAAAGTTATTTTTATTTTTTCCATAGTAGCCTTTGGTATTCAATAATTACTGAATTATTTTACACCATTCATCAAACGAACAAGCTTGAGCTGTTACCTGAAAATAGGAAAATAAACGCTGATCTGTATATATTGCAAATAACTGGATAGGATCTGTGCCACTTTAAGAGACAGATATTGCACAATGAGCAATAGAAATTCCACATTATTCTAGCAGAACATGCAATCCTCCTAAGTCAAACTAGGCTACCTGAAAAGGGATTAATACGTAAGAGATTGGTAAATGTAATCGAAAGAGATAGGATAGCTACTCTACAAAACTAACTAGGAATAAGGAGGGGCAAAAAATAAACGCCGAAAACGCTCCTTAGGCTTTTCCAAACCGAACCAGAAAAAATGGAAAGCAGAAAAGCTTTAGACGTGTGCTAAAATTAATCAGATTAACGCATAACACCTGAGATGTAATGAGCTGACATAGGCTCTTAAAAATTACCCCAATTGAATTCAATTAAATTTTAAAAAATTCCAATTGGCCTTAACTCTCGATTAACCAATTTAACGTAATCTTTCGCAGGCAACAGCTAATCTCATATGACAAACTAAACTATAATCAGTGGTGTTCCCATAGGGTATATTATATATATGGGGTATACTCTAAAGCATTTTTAGACATATTGCGTATACGCTCAATCAAGCCGTACAGCCGCCGCCATTGGATACGCCAAAGGGAAGTAGATCTTTTATTACGAACTAAAAATTTCAGAAATTTTCTTGTTGCTTCTTGCCCCCATCCCCTCCAATAAGAAAAATCAGGAATATAATGGATTACTTAAAAAATGACGGGACTGCCTATAATTGACTTTATTACTAGTTTTTCAGATTAAATGTTAATAGAATTAATTTTAGCTTGATATTTGCTTTATCGTTCCGGCGAAAGCAGAAGTATCTATGTATATTCGAAGCAAAGATCCAAATGTGCAAATGATTACCGGCGCTGTCAAGTATGTAAGATCTTGAGTTATAGTTTTCGATGTCGGTTAATTTAAAATTTTGGTTAGGTGCGGATAAGGCTGCTAATAATTGGGAATCTTGTCAGTAAAATATCTTTAAAAGATCTAGAGGAAATGTAGTTTAAGATGTAGTTTTATAAAAAATATCGAAACATTCCAATAACAAGCCATTCCATGGGGTACGAGTATTATCGTCGATACATTTGTTTTCCATCAGCATAATAATGATTAAAAACGTTCAAAAACGCTTTTCTTGATTGTTCAAAACGTTTGAAACTGGAGCAAAGTTTTGTATGAATGGAACAGTCAACAGAAAGTGCAGGTCTAAATTATATAGCGCCGCTTCTTCTGTGAAGCTTCCTAGATCCATTGGCCGGGGTGGATCAATCCCCACTTCTCAGAGTTCCGACTCGCCTTTGTTCGTTCCTTTGTCTATCTTTGCTAACACGTGTTCCAACGCTAGGTTGAAAAGCGCGGCCGACAGTGCATCCCCTTGTCTGACACCTTTGTTAATTATGAACTCTTCTGTTTCTCCAAATTGTGTTTTTATGCTAACTCCAGTTCTTTTCATCGTCTTCATTATCAATCTTCTCAATTTTTGTGTTATTTTTAATTCCTTTAAGCCAGTATTAGCTGTGTTCTATTTATTGAGTCAAATGCTTGTCGAAAATCTATGAAAAGCATCTTAATTTCTAACTTGTATTCATGGGTCTTTTCAATTATGTGTTTTATTGTATGAATTGCATCTACAGTCGATCTTCCTTTCGTAAATCCACATTGATATTGTCCTATAATGGTTTTATTCTGATTTACCATTATTTTTGTATTAATGTGGATAGTATTTTATACGCCGTACTTAGTAGTGTAATTCCCCTGTAGTTATTACATAATTGTTGGTTTCCTTTTTATAAATCGTTACAATTTGTCCATTCTCCCAATCTTCCGGTATCTTTTCTTCTCTCCATATTTTTAGTATTAGTAAATGCAAGCGGTTTTGTAGTTCATCGCCTCCATACTTCAATAGTTCCATATTTATTTCCTCTTTTCCCGGTGCTTTTCCATTCCGGCTATTTTTTATAATTAATTTAATTTCTTCTAGAGTTGGTTCAGGTATTGCTGTTTCTTCTAAAGTATGTTCCATTTTCTCTTCTATTTCTTCTACGTTGCCTTCACAAGTAGTTAATAGTGTCTTAAAGTATTCTACCCATATCGCTTTATATTCTTCTTTATTCTTTGCCGCTTTACCCTCCTTGTCCTTAATACCTACTGCCTTACTTTTATACCCTTTATTTTGCTCATTAATCTTTCTATAAAATTCTTTTGTGTTCCTATTAATTCTTTCTTTCTCAATTTCCCCTAATTCATAATCTATCCAGTCTCTTTTGTTCTTTCTTATAAGTTTCTTGCATCCTCTCCTCGTCTCTTCATACTCTTTCCTATCTGCATCTCTCCCTGTTCTTATCCACTTAATCCTTGTTTGAATTTTTCTTTTCGACATTTTCTGGCATTCTGCATTATACCACTTTTTTCGGTTCCCTTTTTCGGTTCTACCAATTTCTTCTTCTGCTGCCTTATTTATATAATTTTTAATTTTGTTCCACTCTGTCCCTATCTCAGTGTCTTCCTCAACATTGTCTAGTATTTGTCTTTCGACATTTGATTCAAATGCTTTTCTTTTGCCTGTATTGTTTAGTTTCTCTATATTCCATTTTTTTATGCTCTGGATCTTCACTACCTTCTTTATTTTCTGTCGCAACGTTCCGGTTACCAAACAATGATCGGAATCTGCACAGGCTCCTCTAAATGTACGTACATCTTTTATTGAAGATTGTCTTCTTTTTGTAATTAAAATATGATCTATTTGTGTACAGGTTCTCTTGTTTGGTGATATCCAGGTTATCTTGTGATGCTTTGGATGTTTATGCTTTGTGCTGCTTAGGACCATATCTGTTCTCATTGCTAAGTTACATAGCCTTTGACCGTTGTCGTTCGTTTTCTCATGTATGCTGTTCTACCCGCTACTTCTTTTAAGTAGTCTTCTTTCCCTATTTGGGCGTTGAAATCTCCTAAAACTATTAAAGTATCTTCTTTAGGTACCCTTTCTATTTGCTCTTCAACCTGCTCATACAGTGCCTCTTTTTCGCCTTCTGTTGCATTTTCAGTTGGTGCATATATGTTAAGAAATGATAAATTAAAAGGTTTTGCTTCGATTCTCAGGTACACAATTCTTTCATTTATCGCTTTAAAGTCTATAACACTGTTTTTCAATTTCTTCATGATTACAAATGCCACTCCGTATTGTCCTTGTTTCTTACCCCCGAGTAATATATCCCAAAATCCTCTGTACATATGTTCCCTTTTCCTTCCCATCTAATTTCCTGAATTGCAGCTACATCTATTCTATATCTTTCCAGTTCTGACTTTATTTAGTATAGCTTACCAGGCGCTAACAAAGTTCTGATATTCCAGATACTAATTCTCATTTCCCTATGTCTCCTTCTTTTCTTATCACTCATTGATTTTCCAATTTTACCTTTATTGTTTGTTCTTCTTACATTAACCAGTATCTCATGTCCATTTCTACACCTAGTCGTTTTCAAGGTTGTTGGAGTAGTCCGACTTTTTACAACTGATAGTTTCTTGTCTTGGCTGGCAAGGTTACATACTATTATTAAGAGAACAAAAGATATCACAAGTCACATTTCAGATTGATGAATTTACTTATTATTTTTCTTTGGAATTATTTAGTTACTTTTGTATAATTGTAGTATAAATCTTCCTCTTGTGTCTAACATTTTATCGATTGATTGAACGTATTTTTCTATAGCATTTCTTTTGACCTATCAAATATTTTGGAATTTACAATTTGATGTATGGACGTAAAACTACGGGGATGCCTGCTTTACGGGAAGAACCTGCGTTGCAGTATTATGGCAACATTTGTAAGCATGGAGTGGAAGAGAAACTAACGTACATATGTATATAGCTAGTTGAGAGAATAACGCGGCCGTAGCTGCAATGTGGTCGTATTTATGAAGTAGGAATTTGAATATTTGTTTAATAAATTCCAAAAATAAGGTTATTTTTCATACATGTGTAACGCGCTTTGTTCGTGAATATAGAAGATAATATGCTATCATGAAACCATATATTCCTAAAATTTCTGAAATTGTGTGAGTGGGCAAGTAGCTCTCGGTGGCAACACATATGTTTGCTAATTTAACAAATTATTTTGTGTTATTCTACAGATATGCGTTTCTATTCTCATTGTAATTATCAAAATATAATGTAACAACATATCTATGCATGCTTACATACGATGTTTAGATTGGAGAGTACGTTACGTTCTCCGTTTAATTCCTACGAATGTATTGCTTACTGTTGCTGGCTCTTCATAATCCAAGCGCAGGGTTAAGTGCAGTCACATAGCACCACATGACCTGTTCTCCTTTGCGTTACTTAATTGCTTCATGCCGAGCATTCTTAGCATCCACATCATTGATATAAAAGCAGTGAACTCTGTTCGCATGTTTAACTTTTTGTGTCGCTTTCAGCTTCGTTGAATCCTACTAGCGTGTACCTACTGTTAGAAAGTTCATGAAAGTGAAAATAATGTTAAGTATGTAGAAGACCGGTTGTTATTGGAAAACGCAATATACTCGGACGGCAGCAAAATTATATAGGTACGAACATTCGAATAGGTAACATTATGAGAATGCAGTCGCACTGTAAATTATAAACGCGGGATTAGTATCAGTTAGACGCTGTTGCATCAGATAAATTATTCCATTAGGCAATGTGCGACATTATGGTTTGTAAAAAGCGCGCACCTCTTACCAGGTTTCGGTTATTTCATAAACCCAAGTAATAATGTGTATAAATGCAATAAAGCACAACGAAATGATATATTTATATACATATGTATATGAAAACACATGTGATAATACTTTCATTGCATTACGTAAACCAGAATGCAAAATGTAAATCGATTCTCTCATGGATCTCATCTATCAAACTTTAGATGTTTAGCTGTAATTTGAGTTTAACACATATGGATAACTTTTATGTTCTACATGGCGGAGTTTCAATCAGAATAATATTTTCAAATATATCTGATACTTAAATGTGACATGAGTGATATTTCAATTTAACATTTTTAATATGTTTAAATTGTTGTTACATACTCATGTGCATGCCAATATAAAACATTACATTTATTTTTGGTAAGCAAGGGATTATAGGAAAATGTCTATCTACGATATAATAAACCCAAATGCCCCGAATTAAGTTTTCTCTAAATACCTCGTTTGTTGTTAGTCGTATATGCAACTCTTATTCTTTCTGGTCAAATACGGTGCACATAAACTTTGTATTCTTAAAGGAAACTGTCTGCATTATAACTACTCCTATACTTTCTTTGTCAACTGAACCTCCAACCAACTATTTAAAATAACATTACTAGGTAGTAATAGTGCCAAACATTTTATCGGTTTACAATTTTCATCATATACACTTTACAACTTTGTAGTAAAACAATATTTTCCATTTTCAATATTAATTTATTTCACGAAAATAATTTCTGCAGTTAGAGTAAATAAAGATCTTAAAAAATGTGAGTAATATACATATATACAAAATGCCCGAGTAGTGGTGAAGAAATTAGGGGATGGATGCGAGAGAAACGGAGAAAAACGAATGTTGTATAATTATTAGATTAAAAAACTTGATTACATGCAAACAGTGTTGCTGCATTCTTTTATAAGGAAAGGCGGATAATGGACGTTCATTGATTAGGAAGGTATTTATTGCTTTTCCACTCGCATAATTTCAGTTCGATTCTGATATGAGTACTTTTTTTCTTACGAATGTCCGCCGCATTGAAGCTCATTGTCTTACTATGACTCTTAGATAATCTATTTCGTCCTCCCCTTTCCTCCTTGCTTTTGCCTTTACCAAGGGCCTTGGAAGGGTTCAGATAAGAACTTTGTTCAAGTTCCTTGATCTTCGTCCATTAGGATAATCAATTGCTATCCTTTGGGGCTAGTCTTTTGATTCACTACTTTCCAGATCTCCATGAACAACATGATTGGATTTTACGCTTTAGACGGCTACAGTACTGCTACAGTTATCTGAATACTTTTGAGAATTTAAGTGGTTGGGCTTTTTAATCGATTTCGTCGCTGCCATTTATCAATGCACTCCTCACAAGATCCGCTTGATGGTTGGTTAGAAAATTGCCTGGATATCCTTTTGACAGAATTGCTACGCAAATATGCACCAGAACAGATTTACTCGCTAGCGTCTAATCGCTATCCCACGTTCCCAATTTTTAGATGCCTGAAGAGAACCTCAGGTGTCCCTCAGTTTGCGCCGAGCGGTTGCGGAAAGTTTTTGCTCTGCAAATAAATCTTTCCTTTCGGAGTCGCCGCCTGTCAGGTTTAGTTTCTTCTTTCCATCTATATTGGTCCCACGAGTATTGGGGAAGTCACCATAGATAAGCCTCAGGATGCGTAGAGTAAACTGTGTACATACAATGCACCAGGTGCCCGGCAATGTGCCACTAATAACCAACGCCCGGCTCTCCTCAGCGTGTTCAATGGTGTGAGTAGGATTTCATATGGTGTCTTATCTACACAGTCCGGGTGGTGAAGCTAAGATCCTATTGCCTCTGTTCAGGTCAGCGGTATACGGTATATGCCACGGACACTCTGGAGACCCTACAATCAACTTTGCCCACCGTGATTCGGCTTGTAGTGGCCACTAACGGTCAACCCAGAAGGTTCATCGGCCGTTCTGCCATCCTCTACCCAGAAAAGCGCAAGATAGGTAGCTCAACCACACGAATATGCTTGGAACCACATAAGCTGCAAATTACAAAACTATACTTCAACCCTAAAATCAAGGTATCAACGGGTTCATACTACCAAAATTGAAATATTGCTCTATAGCTTGGAATCCAGGATGAAATGTGCGTAGGCACAAAATTGAATCTAATATTCCGAAGTTCTGAAAACTTTGTGTGTTCAAAAGCACAATGTTTTAATATAACACGGTTACTCAACAACTAATACTTTAGGTTTTAGAAGAACCTTGGTATATTCTCTGAAATTATCTTTCTGTATAAACTAATATTTCTGTTAATTGCCGAATGCTAAATTATATACCTTCTAAATTAGCTTTCTATGTTCTTCAGATCAACAGCAAACTTCGATACAGATTTTACTAGGAATATCTTTTTAGCACTGCATATAGCCAGACACAGAACACCACAAATCAAATGTTTCGTGTAAAAAATCGCAATATTCAGTTAGCCTAAGGCCGCAGTTTCAACAACTTATTGCACGTGATACAGCGAATTTTTAACGTTGACAAGTCACCCAACAAGATGGTATCGAGTGGAGAAATGTATCACGAAATAATTTTTAATGATTTCAGAGAAGATTATCTTAGCAACATGTCGGCAGCATTTGTGTAAAGCACAAGTGATGCAATGTTTATAACAGCCAATTCAAAACGAGTGGAATGGTGATATTGAGAAAACTAGAATAACTGCTTTAAAGTTTGATTGAAGGAATGCAAAATTGTATCACTATTTCGTATAAAACGCAATTTCAGCAGCCAATAATTTACAACATAACTGTCTGATTGGTTGCGATAATCCGTAATTCAAACTATGTAAAGCCAGTAGGCATTGCACAATTACATGTACTCGGAAGACCATCTCTCTTATTAAAAGTGCTTTGTTTTTTATAGTATTTCTACCATTGACGATCAAACACTCTTCTATGCCGTGATAAATAAATTAGAAAATACTAGTATTGTTTGCTATCTTATCTACGCGGCTCATTCCTTATTGGTTGAAGTTGATACCAGTCAAAACTAAATGCTAATATTAACATGATGAGGAAGGATTATTAAGCCTCAAATTTTCCACGCAAACTGGTTAATAGAAGGAAAGCCTGTTCATTCTTGCCATTAAAACTGAAGTTTCACGTTTTTGGAATTAATTGCAGACATAACTACAACTTTGAATATTGTACTGAGAATTTAGTTAAATTTCTTAAAGAGAACTGCACCGGCCTAGCTCTTAATTAAAGATATAAAAAGTATAAACTATAATAAATTATGTTTATAAATTTTGATAAATACTTTAAAATAAAATCAAAATAACTACCTAATGTTGTGTGTATATGTGAGCGTAAATTTCTTTTCTGAAGATGGTTCTCCCTATATCTCCTCTCCTAACTTCTATTTTCCATTCTATGGATTCTTCCCCTTCTTAGATTCTATCTTCTCTGGTACGGTGAAGCTCTTTTATTCACTGGTATTTCTTCTTAAAACCCTTTTATTCCAAATATATTGATGGAGTTATTTGTTTGACTTATCTATCTTGTCAATTTTCTTCGTCGTTAACCAAACTTACTTTTTATTTCTTTTGGAAACCAGGACTACCCTGCTTTATTTATAAGTTGTCCACGAAATGAAAACCTTAATTCACCTTCACTCCAGTTCATCGAGGTATATCGCTGTTATAGAAACCTGTATTGAACGTCGATGTATCCTTGGTTATTTCCAGTAATTTTATATGAATTCTTGTCATGTAAAATGTTGTATGTGTGTATGTATCTATAGGTTAACAATGGTTTTAATATATCCATTATGCTTTTTAAAATATTTAACAATTTTATTTCTAGTGACATTTGTTTCCCCCATTAAACGTCTCTGGAGTTAAAATAAGGAGATAACACCCGTAGGGTAATAAAATGTTCGAAAGGTGGTGGGCGTGGTGTCTAAAAGGTGTAAATGGAACCCCAAAACTACACCAAATGTCAAATTAAGACCATAATCCCAACCTTAACTGTGAATTTGATATCTTGAATTATAATAAATGATGAATTTTCTAATGGTAACCATTCGAGTATTACTATACTACAATATACATATACAATAATTGATATTTCTGGTAGAGCACAATAGCGTCTATAATGGATGCCGGGACACCAAGGCCAAGAAACGAAAACATGAAGCCCCTTGCAAGAAAAGAGGTAAAGAGTGGATCCGAGAGCTCCGAACAGAAATTTTTATGAATCAATAAGTACTAAGATGAGGGACTTCTTAAAGGATCAGCATGTAAAATACTAGAGAACCACACCAAGAAAGCTGTGCTTCCTGTTTATTATAAAATATTCACATGGTAAAAGAGAGCATTTGCTGCGAGTGTGGAGGTATTGCCGTCCTGAAAATCATCTCCGCACATGTTACGGTTACAATAGCCGCCCAAGATAACGAAAATTCTCACTAGCGGCGTGGTAGGTTTTATCGTCAGCACCGATCTGATGCAACGGACTAGTTAGGAGGCCTTGGCGATAAGTTGAGTTACTCAGTTTGCGCCAATAAGTACCACAACTATCGGAAACTACTGTATTAGGATACAGCTATACGAATACAGATAGAGTGAGATAGCTTCATACTATATATTGACAATGAGAATGGGTATGCCGATGTTCTCTTATTCTAGTACAGACGTTTTAGATTGTTGTAGTGCTGTTGGCGCAAACTGAGCAACTCAAGCGATATTCAATTGAGCAGGAGCTGCTGCAGTGAATCAGGAACCGAATGCTGTTTATCTATTATTTCTTAATTTTACGTTTGTTAATATAATAATAATTATTTTTGTATTTTTGGGATATCGTTTATTAATTTGTAGATCAATGGCGATTGTCTTGTGAAAGGAATAACCTTCTTAACAATCAAAATATTTATTACAATTATACTCGTAGATATAGTATTATGTAGTAAATATATTAATATGAAATTGCATTATTAATACTGGCTGCTGTCGAAAACTAAAGTACCACTCATTAGTTAACAAAGTACGTGCTGGCATACGCACATACGTATGTAAAACGGATGTGGAGTGAAAACTTATTATTACGTAATTGCAAGCTTAAGCGAAAGCGTTATACGTAATTATTACAGTATTTTACCAAAGATTAATAATAGTGCCGTTAGCAAAATACTGAGCTACAGGATATATTGTTGCCTTCTTTTAATACAAAATTCTATTTGGGAAAGAATTCTGATTCCACCTAGCAAAACTTCCAAATTCGAATACCACGGCGATAATGTTGTACAAGTAATAGTAAAATAGTTAATAGCTTGTAGCACTTTTCGCACAAGACTGAAAAGACAAAAAAATAAGTAAGAATTTTTGTTCAAAAACAATTCATGAAAAAATTGATAGTGGAAGCCGTTACTTCGTGATAGTTAATCATATTGATACACAGAAAAACTAGTACTTTGTTTTTATATCACTTATTTAGTGAGACACACCTTGACTATAGTTTCGACATGGAACATGTCATTATCAAGCGATAAATACGTATAAGCTGGTTTGATAATGACATGTTCCATGTCGAAACTATAGTCACGTTGTGTCCCATTAAATAAGTGATATAAAAACAAAGTAATAGTTTTTCTGTGTATCAACAACTAATTAATAATAAGCAACTTTATATTAAACTCTATACGATAGTAATTATTTATCATGATGCGGACTCCAACTATTTTTGCTACCCAGAAATGGTCTATGTAATAAAAAACATCTCGGTAAGAAATTGATTTTCAGATAGATGCAAACTATTTAATTTCTTTTTATTTTTGCATTAAAAGTTAATAATACATTGCCGATAAAGATTTTCTTTCTATTCCGGTTTACCGGGTTCTTCTAAACACTTCTTCCACTTTTTATGGTCTCTGGGGAATAATCCTACGTTTATGAACGCCATTAGGGAAGAAGTTCTTGACTTGACCCTCGCAACCAACAAATCTTTTGACATGATCAGTGACTGGAGGGTCTCTGAAGAGGACTCCATGTCGGACCATAAACATATCCTTTTTGAAGTGAGGGGATCGGTGAAGAGTCAATCGCTCTACAGAAAATATTCGCAAGATCTGCAGTCCAAAATTAATGGAAATATATTTCCTACTACATCAATTGGGGATTCATCAGTTCATCAGACATCAGATTCATCAGTTGAGAAACTGACTGATGCAATCATATCCTCATTTCAGAACAACTGCCCTCTTAAGATAAAATCCTCCACGAAAGAGGGTACCTTGATGCAACAAAAATCTTGAAAAACTACGCAGCATCGCAAGATTGGAATTTAAGAAGACCAAAAAATAAAAAAGTGGGATAGGTACAGAGAGGCCCTAACCACATATTACAAGAAGCTAAGGAAGTCTAAAAGGAAATCATGGAGGCTTCTCTATTAAGAAGTACTTAATGACGTCCCGACCACGGCCAGGTTGCACAAAGCCCTTTCAAAAGGGGCTACAAATCCGGCAGGTACATTAAGGGAGACAAATGGCACCTACACAAGTACTTTCAACGAAACACTAAAGCTTCGTCTCAGAACTCACTTTCCCGACTGCAGGTTTTCAAGTGGCATCGCCATATGGTCAGCACAGGACGACAAACCAGGTCATTAGGAACATAGTAACCTTTGAAAAGATAGAATGGGCTGTAAATTCTTTCAGACCCTACAAATCACCGGGACCGGATGGCATTTTTCCGGCATTATTATCAAGGGGAAATGCTACCCTTTTTCGGGTGATGGTCGACATCTTCCGATCAAGTCTAGCACTGGGATATATTCCAAAGATTTGGAGACAAGTAAGAGTTATTTTCATACCCAAGGGAGTCTTACAGACCAATTAGTCTATCCTCTTTTATGTTGAAGACAATTGAGAAGCTACTGGATCAATACTTTAGAGTGGAGGTACTCTCCCTGAGTCCATTGCATGGACATCAATTTGCCTACCAGAAGGGCAAATCAACTACTACGGCATTACATAAACTGGTTCTAGATATCGAAAAGGCTTTGAGCTCCAAGGAGATAGCCTTATGTGCATTTATGGACATTGAGGTCGCCTTCGATAATGCGAACTTCCTCGCAATGGAAACTGCACTCTCTAATAGAGGAGCTGATTCAGCGATAGTAAAATGGGTCAGCTATATGCTGAATCAAAGGCTAATTAGAGCCTCACTCGGATCTACGGACATCAGTGTCACTGCGGTTAAGGGGTGCCCACAGGGTGGGGTATTATCTCCCCTTTTATGGTCGGTATCAGTTGATGACCTGATTAGGGTCCTTAACCGGAAGGGACACAGAACCATTGGTCATGCGGATGACATCTCTGTAATAATCAGGGGTAATCATATAGGGACGATTGCTGAACGGATGCAAGATGCCCTGAACACAACATGGGAATGGTGCAGACTGGAGGGGCTATCAATTAACCCAACGAAGACAACCATCGTACCATTCACTAGGAAAAGGGTGATAAATATTTCCACCTTAAAAGTAAACGGCATCGAAGTCGTCCCTAGCGATAAGGTGAAGTATCTGGGAATTATCTTGGCTAAAAAACTTACCTGGGAACTGAAACCTCGAGTCAGTGCTAAAAAGGCCGCAAAAAGCCTTTGGACTGCAAGACAACTACTTGGTAGATCCTGGGGTCTGAGCCCCAAATTGACCTACTGGATATGTATCCAAATGGTTAAATCCACAATACTGTACGGCGCTCTGGTATGGTGGGGTATATATATATATATCGAGGCTATGCAGGGTGCAGAGACTTGCGTGCCTATGGATCACAGGGGCTATGAAATCAACCCCAACGACGGGCATGGAAGCTCTTCTGAACTTCACACCACTAAATTTGGCTGTGCAGCCACGCAAGCAATCTCAATCTACAGAAGGGAAGAACTTAAGGCAGGTAACCTTACTGGTCATCTTACAATCCTGAAGGGAATCGAAAACATACTTAGTATGTCTCAAGCAAGCGACCACATGGATCCCATGTATTGCTTCGATAGGAAGTACGGGATCGTCTTCCCGACAAGGGACGAGTGGTGGGCAATCCCAAGATGGTTACGGGATGGTTCGCAAAAGTGGTACACAGATGGATCCAAAACGCTCGCAGGAATAGTGGGGCCAAGAACACACAGGTCAATAACTTTAAGCAAAGACACCACAATTTTCCAAGCAGAAGTATACGCAATCTTGGAAACTGTAGGAATCCTATCGGAGAGGCTACACATGGGAATACGAATCAAAATATTCTCGGACAGCCAGTCAGTTCTTAAGGCCCTAGGCAGTTGTACAATTAAGTGCAAAATATTATTGGAATGTGACAACATGCTTAACAACCTGGCGACTCAGAACTAGATCACTCTGGTCTGGGTACCAGGACATGAGGGGCACAGAGGAAATGAGATGGCAGACATCTACGCAAAAAGGGGCTGAGAGAAACTTTACTGGACCTACCCCATCTTTTGGGTTTAACAAAGGTCTCCTTAAAGGGGAGATAAAGAAATGGACAGCATCCATCACAACAAAACACTGGAATGACACCAGTGGGTTGGGACATTCCAAAAACTTTCTGAGTTTCGATGCTAGGAGGGCGGACCTCGCCCTAAAACTGGACAGGAGAAGCTTAAAGGTACTGACTGGGGCACTCACAGGCCACTATATCTGCAACAAGCAGCTACACAAAATGGGCTTATCCAACGTGGACACTTGCAGATTCTGCGGTGAAGAAGAGGAGTCAATGGAACACTTGATCACTAATTGTGGGTCACTGGACCACAGGAGATACGGCATACTACAAGCATAGACGCTGAGTGAAGAGGACCTATTAACACTCCCATTGAAGGAGCTGATCCTGTTCCTAGACGTATTAAACAAATGAAAACAAGGAGAAGCACAATAGATCAACGTGGTCGCAGTCCAAAGGGTCACTTTGGGCCAGACCGCACCTCTCTGGCTAAAGTTTCTATTACCTTTATGGTTTATATCTGTCTGTTCCAATTTATTCAGTTTTTGGCTGCTGAATTATTTGAGTGCTTCATTCAATATCTTCCTAAGAAACTTCACCTTCACCATACTCATTGTTAGTTGTTACACCTGTTTAATTCACTTATGGCGGTTTGTACGTAAAAGTATATTCCAATCAAAGTAAATAAAGGGCATGTATTGCAGATCGAGATTGCTTTCGAGAAGCCGTTGGCTGTCAGTTTATCCCCTAATTGATCTGTTGACATGCAGATGCAGTGCAGCCTGAGGATGTGAGTCAGAGGTTTATTTCTCTAAAAAGTGTACACAATGCTGTTGGTTAAACAGCTAAACTAAATTAAAAGGGCTTGAGCTCGGGATTCATTCTCGTAGCGGGCGTTATGCGCAATCATTCGCGCGTAACATTTTGCACTACGACATCGATGCCTGATTTTAGTTAAAACAAAGAAAGCTTCCACCTTAATTTGGGGGCCCGGAGGTGATAAATGTAAGGAAGCCGAGGCAAAAACAAAAAACGAAGAGACAAATCCCCTGCCAAGAGCAAGTTTTGAAGACCTATACCTCCATATTGTATTCTTCATCAAACAATAGAAAGTGGGGTGAGGAAGTTGCTAAAAGTATAACATGCAAAACATTGGAGAACCGTGCCGGCCTTAAGACACAGTTCAGTCTGTTCATTGCGGAACTTTCAATAAGTAGGAACCATATTGGGAAGGCAGTAGGCATGTTGACAGTACACTACCGAATTAACAAATATCTCCGGACCTCAGGTGTAGTGGATCCTATGTCTAGGATCTGCTGTAATGTAGAGCAAACTGTGAGTATCAAGGTCTTACCGATGTTAGACATAAACACTTTGTGTCTCAGTTCCTACAGTCGGAAAAGACAAAAAACACTCCCATACCAAGTAGACATCCCAGCAATCAATGAGCTTCAGTGTGGTTGGCGGTGAATCACATGCTTAAAAAGAAAAGGCAACTTATTTGGTGGGGAAATTGTGTAATTACTTTAAGTCCTAACCAACTTAGATAAGAACAGCTAAATTATCGATTTGAACTCTTTGTCCATTTTTGATTTTCCCTTTTCAGGTGGAGGTGAAATCTTTATGGAGATCGCCGCTAGAATCTATGTGGCGATAGTGTGGGAACCCCTTCCCATGGTAGTGCAAAGTAGTGACACCAAAGCGCCGGAAATTCCTAGTTTTGATGCATCAGTACTTCGGGTTGCTATCTTTCCATCTCTATTTATTTTCCCAATTTTTATTTAGTCGCCATAATTCCATTTATCAAGCTCTAAATTTTGTCACACGGCTCTTCGATACTTATTATAATATCGACTAGGTGGTATGTCTCTATCTGCTGTCCCACACAACCACCTAACTTTGGTCTTTCTTTCTACCATCTTTAACAAAGAAAAACGGTGTGTTCTGGCATGCCTTCCAGTCCGCAGTAAAAACATTCATTATTTGTTCATGTTTTGGTTGTGTGTGTGTGTGTGTAGCTGTCAAAACTTCCATGCTCCGACAAAAATTGTGTGAAGTAGTAGATACTCTTTCTGTGTTAGCATTACACCCAGGACCATATGTGTTTTATTAACATTTTTTCCACTGTCCAGCTGTCCTTTATGCATCCCATTCATTTCGCTACATCTCTAATGTAGTCACCCGTTCCTCTTTTCTTGCTCGCTCTACCCTACTGTTGCCTCTGTATGGCAGTCTTACTCTTTCTTTTATAAGGAGGGTAATAGGAGGTATTCCTTCGGGTTGCTACTATCGATATTGTTCCACTAATCACCTTCAATAGGACCTTTCTTTGTACAGTTATTAGTAGCTATTTCTCTATACTTTCTATACCGGAGGACGGAGTGCACCACCCCGCATACCACTGTTCTTTTTACATTCCCAGGCCCTACGGTATTAGGTAGCAATTAAGTTAATGCAGCTAATCTGTTTCTCGCTTTCTTATGAAATACCTCGCGAGGTTATCAAGTCTCAAATTTTTATCTAACACTACACTATTTATCTTGGGTATGCTATTATTGAAATGCTGTCCATTCTAGTCCAAATTACTTAACTATAACTAATAACCAGATTGCAAACTACCAACATTTGTTCTTTATTTGGGAACTATCAACAAAATAAGTAATGTAGTTTATAAAATACACTGTAAAGACTGTGATGGTTATTACATCATGGGTCAGACAAAACAATATTTAAAGAATAGGTTGTATAACCATAAGTATTCGTTAAATAATGATTTTGGTGCAATGACCGTTGTAACAAAACATTACAAAGATGTAGGGCATTACTTTGATTATGAAAACACAGTTATATTAAAAACAGAATAATTATTAAAAAAGACTAATATACGAAGTGATAAATATACAGAAAGACACTAAAACTATTAATTTCAGAACCGAAGTTCCAAATTTAAGTAATGTATACAGCAATTTGTTAAAATGACATTAACATTTCTTAAGAAGGAAACCTTTGGTTAGGTTTTTCATTTGGGTTTTCCCCAGGCCTTGAACAGAAGTGTTAAGGTTTCGACAAAGATTTTTTGATACAAGGTTTTCGTAAGTAATTTCATAGTTTGCATGTGTGTTTACACATTAAATTAGTTATTTATAATTTATATATAAACAAAATTGTTTACATATCCTCTATATCCACAAATCCTAGTCATTAGTTATTATGTTGATAGATCCCAAATAAAAAACAAAAGTTTGTTTATACATTTATCTAGTTATATTTTCACTGAAGAAGGTGTTCCGAAAACGTTTGTAAACGTTCTTAAAATATAACTATCATTTAAACCAGTCTTGTTTAATTGACCTAATTGTGGTAGAGAAAGATAGTAATCTTATAAGATTACTATTTTAATCTTAAAATTCAAAACAGGAGTTATTTAATGGCATTTATTTTGTAATAATCGTTACCTCTATTGAAACGCATGCTCTAATTGTTATTTATCAGATCAAGATTCTCCGACCACAGTTAAACTTCTCGTTTTTAGGCAGCGATTTCATCAAACGCACGCTGGTATTATTTTACATATGGACGTAGGTATAGTGTGGGAAGTGCGGCCTATTAGATTTTAATAGACTTAAATATAAAACATGGGTAATAGCTACCATGAACACAAACGTTCTCTTCGTGGAAGCGAAAGTGAGGAACATTATTGTAAATTTTATTTGGTTTGGAATCCTCTCGAATCAATGTTACTGTGAAAGACCATCGCGTTGGTCTTATAACGTAATAAAAGAAACGTACTACACGAACTGTATGTAGTACAAAATTATGGACTTAATGTATTAGTTCAGAAGCTATACTGTATACATATTTTGAAAGATTATTATCTACTAAAATACATTTATTGTTTGAAATTTTAATCGTTATTAAGGAAAATAAAACTAGTTTTGCATATGTCGGAATAAACAAATCATTCAACTTGGTAGTATTCATAATTAATGGTACAAAATGTCTCAATTAACTAAAAATTGCAAACTACCAAATATTTTCTTTGTGAAATTTACAATGATTTTTTTTTAAACAAAAAAAGGAATAACGTTTGCTAACACATCAATCAATTTCGATTTATATTAATTCCCAACACGAAAGTATCGAGATCATGCCTTAATCAAATAAACAGTCCCCTGTTTCGTATATGTGATTGTAGGCCAGTAACTACGAAAAATGGAAATATCTTCATGAGATATAGTAATTTTCTCAATATTATAGTTAGTTGAAGGGGTGTATTCTGAGCATAATTACAGATTTGAGGGTTTCCCCGAGTGTCAACAGAGGCACTATCGAGACTAACGCGTTTAATTCGATATCTCGAGAACGGTTCACTTTGACCGAAAAATTACGAAAATCTTCTCCCTCATAAATTAGATTTTCCAACTCTTTTATTCGAAACCTTTTTCCTAAAACCAATACTTTTCGTGTTATTGCGTCAAAAGAGCGCGAGATTCCCTATTTTCGGCCTTTTCTCAACCGTATCTCCCTAACTGTTCACTTTCCTTGGGTTTCAGTTAGCATTAAAGTTATAGATGACTCAATTATCTACAACTGTTGGCTGAAACTTTTTGCTCTACCAATAATACTTTTGTACTTATTGCTTGGTTTATCGAGCGCAACATCGTGCTATCGTCATTACGCGATATATCAGTTATATTCATTCAGTACTAAGAAGAAATATTGAAGTATTAGATGATTATTTATGAATCAACTTATCTGTATGAAGGGGTAAATCGATAAATGAATCGATCTGGGACGGCCATTTTTTCTGCACAATTGTTCAAATATTCTATTTTATTGCTTTAAAGTGAATAATAATCTAATTTGGGATTAGAAAAGGAAGAAAATCAATGATTAATTTTGTTCCATACATTTATTAATAAAGCGATATAGTTGAGGCTTAATATTAATTCCATAAGGTTGGTGGTTCGATGTTCGAGACGTATGGGATCGCATTGAGGCTTTACATCATCTTCTTCGATCGTATGATCAATACTAATTACATTTGTACAATATTTCTCATTGCAATTTATACAAATGACTGAACAGTATAAACCAGCTCACCTACATCCACAAGCTTTAGCATATTTTTGTTTGCAGTTACAAGCAATTGTTCGAAGCAAATTGTCCGTTGCTGGATTGATGGACATTTTGATCGGCTCTAATCCATGTCGTCAGCCCCACCCTTCTGGTTCCAGGTAATTTTTACACTTTTTGTACTTGGTAGTAACAACGCAAGGAATGAAAATAAGCTGCATCCGAAGTTGAGGAAGAGATTCTAACTTAACTTAACCTTCTTCCATTTTAATTCATGTGGCCGATCTCAAAATCTATAACATGTGCGAACTTTCAGTCCAAGCTGGGTAGTGGCTGAGTACATATTGAGCATCTATCCCCACAAACTTTTCACTTCCACTTTCTTCCAGACCATACTCTTTGTTAGTTGGGCTATAAATAGATTCCCAAGCCCAACTGGTACCTGAGTAGGAGAAAGAACCATCTGTCCCTGTAGCCCATAGCGAAATATAGGGGGCCCGTAAACACACGTAACGATGATAGCGCGGTGTTCGCTCGATAAACTAAGCAATAAGTACAAAAGTATTGTTGGTAGAGAAAAAGTTGTAGATAATTGAATGATTATAACTTTAATAATGACAAACTCAAAAACAAATGAACGGTTAGGGAGATTCGGCCGAAAAAAAAAAAGACGAAAATGGAGAAGTTCGCGCTTTTCTGACGATTGTGGCTCTGCTGACACTCGGGGAACCCCTCAAATCTACAATTATGCTCAGAATACACCCCTTCAACTAGTTATAATATTGAGAAAATTACTATATCTCATGCAGATTGATTCACCAAGTTACTGGCCTATTGTAAATAATCCAGATATTGTATGCATGAGAAAGAAAATAATACGAATATAAACCGCAAGGTATGTGTGACTAGTGTAGTATATTAATATTCACATGGTTAATTGCCATTAAATAATATATCATTAATTACAATTCAATACTTTAAAATTCACAGTAAATGTTGGGATTTTGGATGTTCATGTTCAAATGACATTTGGTTTAGTTTGGTTGGGTTCTATTTATACTTTTTCGATACCACGCACGCCATCTTCTAAGCATTTAATCATTCTGCGAGTGTTAGCTTCTTTTTTAAATCCAGCCTGAGATGTTTAATGGGAGAAAAAAGAATGTAACTAGAAATAAAATTATCAATTATTATAAACAGCATCGACTAAAAGATAGAAAGAAATGTAACCATTTAAACACACACATCCAACACTTTCACATCAGAAGAATTCCTAATTACCACTGGATATAAGAAATCAAGAACACCTGGGTATCAACAATATAGACCATAATGAAATGTTATCCATGGTAAATAGTAAACACCTAGTTATTTGGACAACGGAGAGATAATGTAGTAAACTTTGGATGGGGAAACGTCCAGGCTTCCGAAAAAAATGAGGGTATGTTTGGTTGAAGATCGGAAATGACAAAACAAAAAGTGATCGAAGTACGATTTTACTGGGTTGAAAGTGGATTGGAATTGAAGTTTCAAATATATTTGGACCAAAAGGTTTTGAAGGAAGTAACCATTAAATAAACAGAGAATCCATAGAAAATAGAGCTACACCGAAGAAAGAATTTAAGAGAGGGAATCCATAGAAAATAGAGCTGCACCGAAGAAAAAATTTAAGAGGGGATCCATAACAAGAATCTCACAAATTACATACTGACAACGCAATAGGTGATTACTTTCAAGTTTATGTCCAATATTTCTAAAATCTTGTCAATACAATTTGTTATAATTAATGCTTTCTATAATATCGTACACTATACAATACCGTTTTGAGCTTATTATAACTATACTACTCATAGTTATATACAATATATTTATTTACAACAAAATTGTTGATGCCTATCTAGAGAGAAAGCATGCATTCTATTAAAGGACATTTCCTTTAATCAAAGTATTTATTAGCGCTCTAATCACGAGGTTTTCAGTATCTACAAATTTAATTTGATATTGTATGTTGTCTTGAACTAAAATACATTTTAATGTAAAATTTATCGCAGAATATAGTATAAATAAAAATCCACTTTTAGCATAGCCTATGCTTTTCAGTACAATTCTGAAGCAAAAGTAAGCATTCATAAATACAGGAATATTTAAACATCTAAATAATTGCTTATGAGGTACTTTTTCCTAGACAAATGATTAAAACTCGAATCTTCCTCGCTTACCGATCGGATTTCTATTAGCGCAGGAACACTGACCTGTAATTGTGTGCGCAGCTTATTGTTAGTCGCCTCTATTGCATGAAATGCAATAAACCATTAGAAACATATGTAACAGAAAATCATCATTTAAGGTTGTACTTGTACTGTAATGTTAAGAGCTTCTACAGCTTTAATTGTTTGTCAACACTAAGTGAAGAACCAGTAAGTTTACAGGCTCGAAATTTCTTATACCGTGTATTCGTTACGATAGCTGCGTCTTATCGACGAGTTTTTTTTTTTGGTAAATTCCTTGTTTTTTGTTGAATTTAACCTCAATTAAGGAATAGAAAAATTACCATAGGCTTACCGTCATTTCTGGACTTCAAGAAAGCAACTGTAACAAACGACTTTACAAAATGCTCTTTGACAAGTCTTAACTACCGTATCGAATATGTGGTATTTAAAATTTCGAGCCTGCAAATCTGCTGGTTCTTCACTTGTTATTGACAAAAGATTAGACCTCCCTGAGCTTTTAACCCTCACACGACCACAAGAAAACCACGTTTCTTTTTAGTTGATTTGCATACAAAATGAACTAAAATTATAATAAAATAATAAACTCGTGAGTAGATTTTATGGAAATTCTTGGGAAATATTTTTCCCAATTGACAATAAAGGTAAAAATAAAATTTATTTCAATGTATTGCATTTTATTAATAAACATACAAGAAAAATAAATTCAATGAAAAAAACTTATTGTGGTATTCTGCAAAATAACTCCTTTTGCTTGAGAAGCACAGACATTGCACATAACGCAAACATTTCTATACGTTTCTTAGTGCAATTTACACACCTCTTCATTTTATCAGTCTTTTGCATATTGTGCAATGGTAAGCTACATTTCATTCGAATTTTTGCTTTGGATCCTTCCTTTAGGGTAGGTCTTGCTCTATGCCTAGATGTATAACTTTTGGTCCATAGGAAAAAATTAGTTTTCCAGAAATTTTACAAGTAAAATTTAAGCTTTGTTTGACACTTTTTCAATTTTCATTTTCAGTATTTATCTTTCTACTGTTACCAGATACTGTTTGTCAGTAACAAAATGCAGAAACGAAATCTGAACAGCATAAAATAAACTAAATCAAACAGAGCCTACAGTAGCAAAAAATATGGGATTTCCCTTCTATGATTAGACAATATACATTTAATAGTTTCCAACTTTTAGTTTTTATTTTTCATAAATGATCGTTGCTTTATGCCATCTAGTTGTCAAAATGAATATTAAGTGTAAACAAGAATTGCCAATTCAAATTTTGGGAAAAATGTTTTCCATTGACGTGAAATGGTTAAAATTGTAAACAATTAGTATTTTGTTTTATACATATGTACATGTTTTAGAGTTAAAATATACGGCTTACGAAATAGTTTTCGAACCGCCCAAAAAAAAATTAACTTTAAGAAATCTTACAGCCTTAAGAAGAGGAAACATACTACGGTTAGTTTAAAGAAAAGCACCAGACTGTACTGACTACAGCAGAACATTTTTCCTCGATATACAAGTATTTTAAGAGTTAGTTAATGCAGTGATAATAGTGTCTGCCCCAGATGTGCGGGATTGTGTGTTCGAATCCCGATCGAGATCCTGGAATTTTCTCTAAGATCGGTTCTCACATTAGTCACTATTCGCTATTAGGGTACAATTCATAGTAATTTCACTCTCTGGGATATCAGATAATGGAACTAATATGAGCCTGCACTTGCACAAGAACACATTGTAGCATTACATTTCCTGCTATAAAGAAATACATGTGTACACCAACAGGCAGAAAGAGAGCATAACCACAACAATGTACACCCTTGTATCAATACGCATAACCTTATTAACAGAGAAATGTAAGGGGTGCTTTGAAGTTGATCGGACTTCGTCAGAAATTATTGTATAGAAATACACAGCTCAAATAAAACAATTTAGTCTGAACACTAGTGTATTTACCAAAATTGTCTGTTATTTAATGCTAATGCCCATGCAGTTGCAAAAAAATTGAGTGTTTTGCTTATGACACAAATATCACATCGGTAAACTCCTCACCACACAATTGTTTATAATAAAATCGGTGACACGTGTTTCGTTATAAACCGAAGTGGTTTATACGGTTGCATCTTCAATAACCGTATACTTACGTATGAACTTTTCTACGTATGAAATACAGACAACTTTCTTGGACTACACCACCAAATTAAAATATACCTGATTTTGATGCAATTGCCTTTCAAAACTTTTTTAATCCATACTAATGCTAATGGTGGACATGGTGAAAATTTAATAATATTTTGTAAACAATTTTATTTGTCAACACATTTCTTCTCAAATTTTTCTTATTCAAATCCAAAAAAAAAAAAAAAAATCTCGTTAAAGCAGAAAAATTTTAAATATAGTTCTCGTAGTATATCCATTAACTATGCTTCTCTTTTTGGTTCTCTCTACCATGTTTAGGTCAAATAAAAGAACAAATCCATTTAACACAATGAAATGAGTTACAAATCAGGCAATTACTGAAGGTACGACGCATTCCACGTCTCATGTATAGTGGTTCAAGCCTTGATTTCAGCATAACAAATATACATTCTGAAGTATCATATTAGAGAAATGCAGTTGCAATTTAAAAACCAATATTAGAAAGTGATGAATAACTTAATAATAATAAATATCTTTCACTTCATCGTCATTTAAAAAATGATGTAGCGAAAGATGTACAAACTGATATGAGCGTAGGACAAAACACAGATGAGGAGCGCGATTTCTCCGTAGTAACGTAGTAAAGATTATAGGAAAGGAATTAAAACTGATCAACATAAAATCGTACAAACAAAACTCTGTAGAAAAAATTAACTGCTATCATAAAACGGTGGCCGTATTACTTTCCCGAGTTCAAATAATCTTATATTCATTGAGGGAACTGTGGATAATGTGATGAAATAAATTGAATTTAGAAAGGAATTTCAAAGATAAAAGCATACTTTTTATTGTACAAGAATTTCCTTTATATTATGTGCGAAAGTTATGAACAATCTTACTTAATCCTAAGACTTTATACCGTCAGGTATAAGACTATTGTGTTTCCTATTCCTTCCTGTTTTAAAATTGGTTTCCAATCTCTCTCTCTCTATCCATACCTCTTTCCTGTCGAACTCTCTTAATGTCTTCTTGCTATATTTTTCTTGGTCCACCTCCATTGTTGTTACCTTAAACTTGGATTTCGTAAACTATTTTAGTTAATCTGCATTCTGGCATTCGATTAATATGCTCCAGCCTTCCCAGTTGTCTTCTCGGAATTTTTGCTAGAATAGGTTTCGTCTTAAAATTTTCTCTAAAGGCCACATTTCTGATTTTATCCATTCTAGTTTTGCTTTATATTTTTTATGAGAACCTCATTTCCATCACGTTTATTGTGTTTTTAGTTTTATTTGTCAATCACCATGTTTCAGTCTCTGATATCGTTGGAATAACAGCTTTCGCTGACAATTTCAACTTAAATTTCCTTATTTACAACACTTTTGCTAAAGTTACTTTTAAAAAATGGCATATTTTTCCAACCTTACCTATCTTGTTGTTCATTTCCATTACTTATCTTCCGTTTTCCTAGCATTATAGGTATAGTATAGGTCCTAAGTATTTGCATTGTTTCGCCTACTCTATATTTTGTTCTTAGAATGTAGTGCTGTCGATTTTGCTATCTTGTGATATAATCATCGTTTTTGTATTGTTTATATTTAGCCTTATATTTACTGTCCTTCGTTATTTATTTTTGTTTGTTCAGGTTATGTTGTAGTTCCTCTACTGTGTCCGCTATCAATACCATGTCGTCAGCAAACAAGTACTCAGATTTACAGATTTATTTACAAATTGATGACGTTTGGTGGGTTAGGTTATGACAGTTGTCATGGTGCGCGCAAAGACAATTAAGGTTATGACATTTGTGATTATACGCGCATGATAATTGTTATGTCATAATAGAAGCAAAGTCAGCAATATCCATCACAGTCTTATTTATAATGCCGCGAGCGAGAAGATCGAATCTTTTACAACGAAGCCGTAATGCAATTTGCCTGCGGAATATTGCGAATCAATCCACTGCAGATGAAGAAGAAATTGCGTGAGAGAAGGGCGCCGTGTTAGTACGGCCCGATTTCGTGTTTCACAAACACAAGAACAAACAGAGGCCATACGTGAAACGGCTCGGTTGGCAATGAGAAATCGTCGAGCAGAACAAAAAGATCAACAACGTCGAGCCGCAAGAACAAATGTTTTAAGTATTAATTTGAATCGAGGAGCGTTTCAATGCGATTCCACAATTGACCACAGGTCGCACCTTTTCGTTAGAATTGGTCCTATGGAGGTTGTGTGCGTCCATTGCGGCGCATTAAAGTTCGCTGGAGAAACGTCTGGATTGTGCTGTCTCAGTGGAAAGGATAAATTCGCCATTGTTGCCTTCGCTACCTGAGCCATTGCATTCATTGCTTCGTGGCGAAGCTCAAGAATCACGACATTTTCTTTCGAACGCTTAAAGGTACAGCGCATGTTTCTAAATGACTTCATTTGGAGCAAATATTATTGAAGAACGCGGATTCAGTCCGACATTCAAGGTAATATTTGTTAATAAGAGAGTAACCTTTATTTCTGGTAATCATGAATCACTTCCCTTTCGACTATACAGATACAAGGACAAATTCACCATAGAATTGGATCATTACAGCCGGTTGAAGACGCACAGCATAAAATTGTTACAAAATTTACTTCATGGCCAATATGGAGGATCAACTTGATCGGCGTCAAACGATCAATAACGCAATGAAAAGAGAAATTCTTCAATATTTGCAGGAAATACTTCATGAACGTCATGCATTGATTGGGTTGTTCAAAACTGCGTTGGATCGCATGCCAAGTGATGACTATAAAGTCGTAATCAGAGCAAATAAACACCCCGCTGGAACACACGAACGACAATTCAACGCTCCGACAATAGATAAAGTCAGTAGTAGTGTATCACAAGGTGCTTCAATGAAGATAGTCTACACGAGGGCAACCCATTCAGCAAATAGTTTAACAGAAAGTTGTGCTACAACGATACGCCAATCATTTGGTTTACATAATAAAGCAACTGCTTTGCTCCCCTTTGAATTTGCTCTTTTGAACGTTTATTCAACTTAATTCATTTTATTCACAAGTTAATAAAACTCAGGTAATAACTTAAGACAACATTTATTAATTCTAAGGCGGTACGAAGTTCGCTGGGTCAGCTAGTATATATATATATATATAATATTGCATTGCAAGTAATTCGGAGGTACCTAATAAATCATATAATACGATTATCATTTATCTATCGGTATTGCCTCAATTATTGGAATCTCAATCGCTTACTGAAAAAGAATTATTTAGTACAGAATACGCTGAAAATTACTAGGGAGAAGAGGAGGAATGGAGAAAAGTTAAAGGTTCCGATGATATTACAGAGAATAAAACAGATTCTACGAAATTCGGGGTTTATATTTCATGTTTCGAATTCAGAACAAAATACTTATTGAGCAAAATTTTGCAGGTTAAGGAAATATTAAAGAAATCAGACAGAAAGTTATGTAAATAAAATAGCTCACACAGTGGAAAAACTACGTGGAAGTTGAAGCAGGGGCGTAGCCAAGGGGGTTTTGGGGTTCAAACCCCTCCCGAAATGTGGACATTTTAGTACCTTTCGTAACCTAACAATGCTACTTTTCTTTTATTGAAAAAAATCAATTATGGCAGCGAAGCTCAGAATACTGGATATCGGTTTATAAGCAATTTATGCATTTGTGAAAGTTTTTGTTCGGTTTAAAAGTGAAAATAACATTAAAAGTAATCTACGTACAGCATTATGTAATATAATAAAAAACATACACCTTAATTGCGCTATTTTCCCATCCATTCTCCACTTAATGCAAAATTTGAATCACGAAAACCCCTCCGAAATTTTGTTGTGGCCAGGTACAGCTTACTAAGCTACAAAAGTGGTTTGCAATTATGATGGTTTAAATATGGAAATAACTAAATTCATACTCCCCGAAAATAGTAGTAATAGATTTAATTTAAAGATCAATTTAATAGTTAGTAACATTTATTAGGAACATAGGTTTCCTTTTAAGGGCGAATTAGAAGTCAACATTACAACAAACACAAACTGTTCGTTTCCTCAAGCAATTGTGCTTCTAATGTCGTTCTTCCGTTGAGTTTATTGCATCAACTGTTTCCCTTTTCGTTCGTATTCACGCTCATTGAGGAAGTCCGTAGCGACAAAATAACTGTTTCGATTTTCGATTCCTAAATCCAAGTCTACTACCTTCTGTTTAATTATAAAATAAAAGATATATATCTGAGATCTTTTGACTGAATTTACATAAATCATGTTATGCTATCTACAAGTGCAAACAGCTGCGTCCAACATCAAGCAAAACTAATTATTGAATTATATACAGCGAATATTTAGATAGCTGCGGTAGTTATTATACAAAACTTAAAATTGATATACAGGTGGTGGAATTAGTAGTAATGCAGATTATTAAAATTAATATTATACACCCACATATTCTAGCTATTATTTGCTCCCTATATAAAATCGTTCTTATTACGCCTTTTATGCAGTTAAGATATCAATTCAATTGAAATTACGTATTTATTGCCAGTCTGATTAGGTTTTACTCGGATACCTCGTATAATTACATTACATAGTTCAGTTAATTACTATGCAAAACTTCACGAAATTGCTTCATATTTCGCAGCTATTAACCCTTAGGTATACATAATTTTATTACAAAGCGACTATGTAATCACGTAGTTATATGGTTTAGTATAACATGGATACTTGCTAGTTATTATTCTATGCAAAATAAATTATTTACGATTGAATTCAATTCTTCAGTACTAATATCGCCAAATATTTCAGTGTATCAATTTTGTGTCCTGCATGAATTATTTATTTAGCGTCACACTAAAGATATGATTGTTGTTTCTATGTTTTTATATTGTATAGGTAATATAAATTCAAAATTAAACTATGCACATAATCTCTTTAAATGAGTAATCTAGACTAATGTGTATGACAATATAAAAAGTTGCCCCATTTACTATCCCATTTTGATTTTGTAATAAGTATTATGCAATAATAGTCATACGGATTATTTCATTTTATTTAGGTATTACAGAAAAGAAATGTATTTAGATCGGGCACAGTAGCAAGTTATAGTAATACATTGATTGTCCAACACTGGAATAACAATACAATATCCTACTGCTTTCTTTGATTATCTGTATCACTATAAGGTAAATAAAAAATAATAATTCAACAGAACATATTTCAGGACGGTTTTTAAAACCATCGGTAAAATATCACTACGTTTAAACAATAATGTTTTGTTTGGAGTGATTATGCCAGAAAAATTAAAAAACAAAACAGAAGGCAGTGATCAACTAAATCAAATTAGGAATATATGTGGTTTGCAACTGACAATGGGAATATTTGGTGGTCGAAATATGTATCTCTACTTTGTCAAGAAATCGGTACGGCAGGGGCAAGAGATTATTTATTTCAAATAGGAAGCAGGAGAAACAATTCATAAGAACATATGATTTCCTTAATAAAACGTTTATCAATAAAGGAAACAAAGGAGGAGACAAACTTCAATTTATAATGCCATAAACAGATAATCACTACAAGAACTATGGTGTAGTATTATTGACACTATATAACATGGGTAAAGTCCTCACTATATCAGTGTTTAATTAAATCTGTTGATACGTTTTTCGTTAGCGACTCGATTAACATCTTCATCAGCATTCGTTAAAGTACGGTCTGAAGATATTAGCCTCGCTGCTAGCGAAACATCTGTTACCGGACTTAATTAAATAATTATATAAATTTACTATATATCCTATGTATCAAGAAATCTTGACTGTTAGGTATTATATTAATAGCAACCCAAACAAAAACAATTGTCTTGTTTATAAAATATTATATTTCAGAAGTTTTTACGAAAAAGGTATAAATTACCGTTTTGATATATAAACTGTAAATGTCAAATTTTAACAAACAGGATCCAAGCAACGTAGACGGAATATCTGCGAATGCAAAATATTTAAAAACAGTTGACTATGATGGTTAGAACATTAAATTAGAATCAATGAATCTAGTAATTATCATCAAAAAGAATAAACCAGGAGGCAAGTTCATTTATTTGGAGTTTGGTTATTTCTCTAATGAGGAAATACATTTCTAAAATTTATTTACACACATAATATGTAGAATGGTGCGTTATGAAAATAGTTTTTGAAAAGCGCGAAAAGCATAATTGTGTAATAGTTTTCTAAAATGAAGTACATGTGCAAAAATTAATAATGTCAACTCGAAACAACGAGGTATAGCATGTTAACAAAAGTTCGACATGAAAATTACCTAACAAAATATATTATTAGTAAACTTAACTCTGTATAATATTGAAAGCTGATTAAATACTATATGGTATAATAGACCATAACGATTATAAATTGTTCATTCACACATAATTATGTTCAGATTTTAATTCTACAAATGTATAACACCATCCCTCTAACATTGACACTAACTTTTGGGAAAAAGGAAATAAGAATACAACAAATATCAGAAATAAAAAAGGAGTGTGCTAGAGGAGGAAAATAGAATTATAAAAATAGAGGGACAATATTTTAAAGCCCTAAAAATGTAAACAAAGAAGAACGCATAAGACAAAATTCTAATGAAGAAGAAATGAAATCAGTTCACGAAATTGAAGAAACATAAAAGATGTAAAAACTAAAATAAAACAAAAATGGTTCCAAGACAAGACCAGGAAAATAAATGGCAAAGAGGAATTACAACAGCGATATGTAGGTAAAGATTATAAAATTATACAAGTTACTTTAACTAGTACTATAGCTTAAGAATATGCAAAAAGTTTAGAGAACTTATTAAACAGCAACTAGTGAAAAATAATAAATAAAATATATGGGGCAAACAATGTTATATTTATCAACAAGGCACATTAAGGGAAAGAATTACATATACACACAGATCTCAAAAAGTTTTTCAGAAGAATAAAGCAATAAAGGCAGCAAAAAGGAATCAGTAAGAAAGAAATGAGGTATTATAAAAAATAAAGAAAGTAGGAATATAGAAATGCATACCTATGTTACACTAATGATATGTGAATTATAACTAATTGATACACAGGAAAATTAATACCTTGTGTTTATATCACTTACTTAATGAGACACAACCTGACTATAGTTTCGACATGAAACATGTCATTATCAAGCGATAAATACGTATGAGCTTATTAAATAAGTGATATAAAAACAAAGTACTAGTTTTTCTGTGTATCAATATAATTAACTATCACAAAGTAACGGCTTCCAAAATCAATTTTTTAATTATAACTAAAGTTGAAAATAGTTCCAACAGGAAAGTCAAAATTCATAAAAAGTAAAATAATAGAAAAATAAATAATATTGATGAAGTAAAACTCATTATCATATCAAAAACTTTCAACAACAATAACATTGAAGCCAGTTCAACAATGGAAGGAATCATTTGAAACGGTGAAGAGATGGACGAAGAAATAATGGAATGAATTCCAAATAGGTAAAGAATGCTGTACCTACAGTGGAAATCTGTACATCGGGAGAAAGATAAAAAAATTATGTGTGCAGTTCACACGAAGCAGAAGTGAAACCTTCAGAAAAGTAAATTGCGAGACAAAGAGACGAAGTATCAGGAGTGGTATAACTCTAGGGTATATATTATAATATTGGTACCAAAGCTTCGTAATACGCAGGCGCGCACACACGACACACGTACAGCTCTCGCAATATAAGTTGGCGAGCGATGGGGATGCGCCGTAAACGTATTTAGGACACGTACCTCCCACCTGTCTGATTCAGATAGTGCATAGGAATTACCATTGTCGTATCAATATGAGTTCCGTAGGGAAAGGACAAATGATAGGCAATCTATCCCTCCCCTATCTGCGCGAACTCACTCCCACCCTTCGCCAACTTATATTGCGAGAGCTGTACACAGAACGCTTTGACCGAAGCAAGTAGTGATGTGAAAAATCGTTATTTTAAATAAATTTTATTTATTTAAAATAACAGTTTCGACCGTTAATGCTATTTTGAAATGGCGGTTGCAACATAACAGGTTATCGTTATTTCGTATTCTACATGATAACAACATTGTCAACTGTTTCTGAAGAGTAATTCATTAGTCTGAGTTTTATTTTTATTTATTTATATGAGAATGATGTCCTTTTGTTCCGTATTATATAACGGTTTTCTTTTCTAGTTTTTATAAATAATTTTTTTATACAACATTGTTTTTTTATTGTACATTTGATAATTGCAATGCATACAACTATTTAAAAAGAGTACACCGGTAATGATTTGAACACGCACCACTAGACTAGCAGTCGTGAACCTTAGACATTGCGCTACGCTCGCTTGCTTGAAGCATGAGTAAAATTACAGGTATAGAAGGTACATATAAAACTTTAAAATCGATTTTCTCAAAAAACTAGTTGTATAAAAAGCCAGTAGCCAGATACTAAGTACCTCTACAACATATCTGAGACCCGTCGAAATCCGTGATTAGCAGATCTGATGATCCCCTTGTCACTATACGACGCCTTTTCTCTCGGTTCGACTCGGCAATACGCAGGCGAACACAAGCACACATATATACAATGCTTGGTATACAAGAGTGAGGAGGCTATTCTATCTCATTCTCTCGCAGGATAAATTCTATAGATGTATATGTTTGTTTCTTTTAGTGTCGCTTTTTCGTTTCATCGAGTTTCAAATCACTCACAACGGTGCTAAAGAAGTTTTCACTTCAAAAGCTGACAGCCGAAACGAGGTTTCTGAATAGATCAAATACCAAATTTAAATTGGACGAAGTTATGAAGTTATAAAGTCAGAAGACACAAGAAATCGCAAAGTAAACAGAAGATTTCACATATATCAAATTACAAGGAAAGTGGCGACTAGCTAGGAAAAATTCCAAATACTTGACAGCTATATGAGTAAAGGTTGTTGTAACAGACTTCAAAATTTAATAACATGAATTGAAATACATAAAAGGGAAATATTCCAGTTCCAATTATATACTACAATCACCAGAAAATTTCAAAATTGGCATTCGAGAGAAAGGTTTTCAAAATAAACGTGTAGGTACAGCTTTATAACACTCATGCGATTTGTCAACACTTACTATCAAAATATAGTATATGTATAATGTATATACATATTAACAACGCCTACGGGCGGAAAACAAAATAGTATGTTCAATGCTAAATGGCTTTCAAATCACTGTCTAGAAACATTAGTATAAACAAATTTTAATATAATGCACTAATGCCACAAACCGATTTTGCTTTATAACTCACTTTGAATCCAATTAGTGGCACGAAATAGTTGCCATGTTGAAAGCAACGATTACATCAACGTAATATTTGAAGTTTTCTATGAACTTTTAATGAAGAGCATAGACGTCGAAGGAAGTTTATCAGACTGAAAATTTCCATACAATTTAACTAAATTAACCTTTATTTCTATGGCGGTAATTGTAACGTTTAGTACTCATAGGAATATTTTTTGCTTCGTTGTCACTAATTTGTTTTATATCTGTTACGTATGTAAATGCAATAACAAAACCTACCCCAATCAGAAACTAATAATTCACATAATCATTCTAAATAAAACATATCAACGTTAGGTACTATTAAATCTAAAAGTTAGCTTTTGTAAAGCATATATTTTCTTGATACATAGAAAAACTAGTACATACTTTGACATGGAACATCTGATTTTCAAACTATAATTACGTATGAGCTCATACGTATTTATCGTTTAATAATGATATATTCCATCTGGAAACTATAGTCACGTTGTGTCTCATTAAATAAGTGATATAAAAACAAAGTATTAGTTTTTCTGTGTATCAATATTATTAACTATCACGAAGTAACGGCTTCCACAATCATATATTTTCTAATTCAAAGGATTTTCCCAAGGAAAAATATGCGTTCTCAAACGAAAAATCGCATAGATATATATATTATAATTAGTCAATAATTCCCCTTCGTAAGATTTTGAATGTATATTGTCGTTAAGCATTTGAATTTGAATCTGTTTGCAGCATTAAATCTAATGCTATTAACAATTTATATCGACAAAAACCGGAGCCAAGTTTGATTTAACATCATCATTACCAATTTTTTTTTTCAAGTTTTGCAAAGAACGAAACAAATAACAATCTAATGGTACAGGAGCAGAACTATATGACAAAAATTGCTAGAACTTTGAACCAACCTCCAATAATTATCAATACGCGATTTTCAATTTTGCATGATGGTACATAATACCTTCACGCCTTGTCAACTCTTGTTGCTTTTCTTGAATTACATTGTTCACTTTGGTTAATTGTTAAATATGCACATCTAAATTGATCATTCGGTTGCCAGATAAGATTTCGAATTAGACTATTCCATTGTACTCCCACTAAATTGATATAATGATATAATGATTTAATTGTTAATGTCGTTTCCGCCAAGATCTTTTCACGATTGTTTTCACCACGTTTCATAAACAAAGTGCAGATGTTAATTGTTGCGCTGTGTTAAGTAAGTGTCGTTGAGTTAATGAGGGACCTACAAGCTTCTTCAGAGCGCAGAATAATTTAACTAAAGAAAGATGTGTGGTCAGAAGAGAATACCACATGTCTATCTACGTGCGTTATGGTAATAATTAGTGTAGTCAAATCATCGATTGTACTTTATTGCCAAATAATACTGCTGGTTGAATAGAGGATGATTACAATCTCGTTTTTGAATCTCAGAGTAGTTAAAAAAATATGTCAGTAGGTGTCTGAATAACATTAACTTCAAAAACTCTTTTACATTTCTGTTATGTCCTTCTAGTACAAGCATACACCCTCTGTCCCAAAAGTAACCGCAATAGTTCGAAATAAAGCACACTATGTATGTTATGTCCACAAAATCATTGTATTTATTCGAAATATTCTCCATGTGCTACAATACATCGATTTGCACGGTCAACGAGTGCTTCAAACGACTTTTTCATGTCGATCTCTGGGATGGCCTTTAGGATGCCGGTCGTCGATCTTTGAATGGCGTCTACGGATGCATAACGAACTCCTTTCTGCTTCAAATGAAGACGAGGGAACAGGAAATAATCGCATGGGGACAGATCAGGCGAATACGGTGGGTGCTGTATCGAATATATTTCATTTTTCGCCAAAAAATCGGTGACAATCGTTGCTCGATGACACGGTGCGTTATCGTGCAGTAATCTCCAGCTGCCTGGCTCGCGATATTCGGGCCGAACACGACGAATGCGACCCAGCAAACGCCTCATAACATCGAGGTAATATGCACCATTAACCGTTGAGCCGTATGGAACGAACTCCTTATGGATAATTCCCTTCGAATCGTAGAATGAAATCAGCATTGACTTGATTTTCGACTTCTCCATTCGTGATTTTTTCGGATTTCCTTCTTCTGGTGACCACCACTCTGCGCTTTGACGTTTGCTTTCTGGTTCGTATTGAAAGCACCACGTCTCGTCACCAGTCACAATCGTTTTCAAGAAGTTTTCATCTGCACGGGCTCGTGCAATAATGTCTTTGGAGTGTTCGATTCGAAGCGTTTTTGGTCGTCGGTCAATTTGTGCGGAACAAACTTCGAATTGACTTTCTTCAAACCAAGGGTTTCAGTCAAAATGCGCTGAATAGTTGTTTTAGGGATGCCAAGCTCCATTTCCATAAATCTCACTGACGATTTCTTCGAAATTTTCACAAATTCGCGCACTTTTTCCACATTTGCCTCGGCCAAAGTTGTCGAAGGACGACCGGCTCTTTCGTCATCGTTAACATCTTCTCTGCCTTTACGAAATCGTCGATGCCACTCGAACACTTGCCTCTTCGACAAACAGTCGTCGCCATAAACAATTTGCAGCATTTCATACGTCTCGGTTGCAGTTTTTCCAAGTTTAAAACAAAACTTAATATTGACTCGTTGTTCGTGACTCATTTTCTGACCGTTTACGAAAAACACTCTCACAGGATGCGTGATGTATCAGCTGACTATGCACCAAATGTCATGAAAATTTGTCAGGTTGGTAAGGAAGAGTCCCACTACAATAATCAATCAACTATCAAGAGATGACGCCACTGGTTTCTGATTTATAGACGCATTGCGGTTACTTTTGGGACAGAGGGTGTATATGTATACATATTTGTGTGATGTTTTTAGTCTGTATTGACTCAGTTTTAATTAGTTCTAATCAACGAAACTGTATTGTACACCAATTTCATTTACATGATGTATTCGTTGTTAAGCTCAGTATTTACCCCCAATGGACTTGTCTCCTGTTCTTTCAATTTCCGACTGGAATATGGATATATGTATGTATCATTGTATTGTATCATAGTATAACGCCAGTTGATTGAGTTAAAATGTTTTTCATATTTAATATTGAAATTATAACTTTCTGAAAGCTCTTTCTTTATTGTTGAGTTTGATAAATACAAAGATATAAACACGCACTTGTAATTTTATAACGCTGGTGCTACATTCTGGTCGAACAACGCAATGTCATTTAATCCGGTACTGGTTCGAAGACGGATGGGGGTGGTCAGACAATAGTTGCAGGCCAGTGACCCTCTTCCCGGTCAGCCCTTTACCCTCCTAACTCTCCCATCTCGCTTATTCTGTTCAGACTGGTTCACACAACGTATTCGCCGTGTCCATAGAACAACAACATTGCACCCACATTTAATGCATTCCATTCGTTTATCGCAGATAAAACTTTTACAGAAAATTCTACAGTGCCAGCCAAAAACAAATTAGTTAGAACTTGTCGATTGGAATCTTAATAACAAATTCAGAAGTCATTTTCAGGGGAATGGTTTATGACCTAGAAACTTGTTGAACAAAAGCTAGTTGTGTTGAATAATTTGGCATTATAAAATTAGAGGCAAATACGCTTATGGAAGGATACATAGAGATTATAATATAGAGTAAGAAAAGAAATATTGGAATATATGCCAGAGATACGAAGAAGAGGAGAAATACCAGAAGATGCGGTAATCCTACCATTATATATAACAGTAATAATAATAATAATACACGCCTTACAAGCACAACATCCCACAAATACAGAATTTACTACCTATACTCAAATAGATAACGATTCACACCAAGTATAAACGAAGAGAGCAGGCGTACAACAAACAAAGAATGTCAACTGTTTTCAAAGAGAAAATGTAAATGAGCGAGCACTAGTTAATTGCACAGGACAATAGTAACTCTAAATACATTTGGTACACCTACAATTTAACAACACTTCCTTCCAACATGAAAATACATCGTTTCCGTAGACACTAAGAACAGGTTATTGAAAGAAAAGAAATAAAATTACACAACAAATATGCAAATTATATAATGACAGACGAGCCTCAAATTTTCGGTCATACGTGGGGATATCCTCGGGGAGAAAGAGGGGTTTATAATCGCAGTAAGGGTGCAGACATAATTACATCAAATACATAGTTAAAGACAAAACAATAAAAAGATTGCTGCAGACTATTCCATAAACAAATAAAAGCAATAAATCATATAACAAGTGTATGTAAACTCTTAGGGCCAAACAATTACATAGGGGAGGAGGTTGGGTTGTGAACCGGGTTTTGTTTTTGGAATGTAACTTTCCACAGAATGAAGATATCAACGAATTCTATATAACGTCAGGAAGGTGGACATCTAACGCAACTGTTTATTGAGGCAGTTCAGTGTTTTGATGAATATGTAACTATAGAAGGCCAATTTTCTGAGCACGTCTTTTTTGGCTCGTCCAAGAAAGTGGCTGGGTTGTGAACTATCTGGAAAATCCTAGTAAAAATTGGAAAAGAAGTAGTAAAACACCTATAATTTCATATAAAGTGAACATTTTATTAATTCACAGGTCTTTAAGAGTCAAAACAAGTAAAAGATAACTAGTAGTTGAAAGTAAAAAAGTAATGAAGACAAATCATTACTTGGTGTCATTACACCACTTAACTAAATAACCTTTTGACGCTTAGCTGGTGGTTGTTGTGCCTTTTTTGGTGTTTTTTTTGCTGGCGGTTTTGAGTTTGCTGCTGCTTTCTTCTTCTTTAAACCATCGATTTTTTCCGGAGAAGTCAGCTCGCAGCTCTTGAATGCCTTTCGGCCACCAGTCAGCGTAATTCTATCGACTCCATATATACGGGAAGCCGCTCGTATGGCTTTTTTATTTAACAAATTGTCTTTGATGGCACCCAACAACGCATCAAAGTCAATTCCAGCCTTTTCGGTGTTGCGGCAGTATTTTTCGGGTAGACAAGGCTAAAAATTCGAATGGATGTAAAATTTATTCATGTACGAATCAAGTAAAAAGCATAAAAACACTTCATTCTAATATATCCGACGATATTTGACAGTTATAGTAAAAATTTAGTATGACAAACGGATGGTTCATAACCCAGCCATAGTCCAATTTTGCAAACGTCAAAAACAACAACACTAACAATCTTAATTCGACATAAACAAATATTGGATCGTGAAAAAGAATCAATACACTAAATGAACATGCAATACACTCACCTCTTTCGGAAGAATTCAGTCACTTGAATGCTATTTGAAAAATAGTCGCAAAAGTTTTCTACACTCGGTCTATGCGAAGTCTGCAGCTGACATAAACAATATGCATATACACCCTCTGTCCCAAAAGTAACCGCAATAGTTCGAAATAAAGCACGCTATGTATGTTATGTCCACAAAAATCATTGTATTTATTCGAAATATTCTCCATGTGCTACAATACATCGACTTGCACGGTCAACGAGTGCTTCAAACGACTTTTTCATGTCGATCTCTGGGATGGCCTTTAGGATGCCGGTCGTCGATCTTTGAATGGCGTCTACGGATGCATAACGAACTCCTTTCTGCTTCAAATGAAGACGAGGGAACAGGAAATAATCGCATGGGGACAGATCAGGCGAATACGGTGGGTGCTGTATCGAATATATTTCATTTTTCGCCAAAAAATCGGTGACAATCGTTGCTCGATGACACGGTGCGTTATCGTGCAGTAATCTCCAGCTGCCTGGCTCGCGATATTCGGGCCCGAACACGACGCATGCGACCCAGCAAACGCCTCATAACATCGAGGTAATATGCACCATTAACCGTTGAGCCGTATGGAACGAACTCCTTATGGATAATTCCCTTCGAATCGTAGAATGAAATCAGCATTGACTTGATTTTCGACTTCTCCATTCGTGATTTTTTCGGATTTCCTTCTTCTGGTGACCTCCACTCTGCGCTTTGACGTTTGCTTTCTGGTTCGTATTGAAAGCACCACGTCTCGTCACCACTCACAATCGTTTTCAAGAAGTTTTCATCTGCACGGGCTCGTGCAATAATGTCTTTAGAGTGTTCGATTCGAAGCGTTTTTGGTCGTCGGTCAATTTGTGCGGAACAAACTTCGAATTGACTTTCTTCAAACCAAGGGTTTCAGTCAAAATGCGCTGAATAGTTGTTTTAGGGATGCCAAGCTCCATTTCCATAAATCTCACTGACGATTTCTTCGAAATTTTCACAAATTCGCGCACTTTTTCCACATTTGCCTCGGCCAAAGTTGTCGAAGGACGACCGGCTCTTTCGTCATCGTTAACATCTTCTCTGCCTTTACGAAATCGTCGATGCCACTCGAACACTTGCCTCTTCGACAAACAATCGTCGCCATAAACAATTTGCAGCACTTCATACGTCTCGGTTGCAGTTTTTCCAAGTTTAAAACAAAACTTAATATTGACTCGTTGTTCGTGACTCATTTTCTGACCGTTTACGAAAAACACTCTCACAGGATGCGTGATGTATCAGCTGACTATGCACCAAATGTCATGAAAATTTGTCAGGTTGGTAAGGAAGAGTCCCACTACAATAATCAATCAACTATCAAGAGATGACGCCACTGGTTTCTGATTTATATTGCGGTTACTTTTGGGACAGAGGGTGTATTACACTTCGGTGATAACACAAAAAATCTGCATTATATCGAAATACAAACTGACCCAAACAGATGCCGCTACGTGTTAATTGAGTAAACAAAAAGCTGATGGTTCACAACTCAGCCCGGTTCACAACCCAACCTCCTCTCCTACATATAGGCACAAGATCCTAGTAAAAATAAACGATCAACAACTAGCCGTGCAGTACAAGCTTCAACAGCACTGCACAACTACATATAAATACACACCCATACACATCCTAGAAAATGAAACAATTAGGCTTTATTACAACATTGACATAATCGCAGATAAAAGAGTCCACGACCGGCGATTTATTGTCGTTAATATTAATTTTAGGAAATTATGTTCAATACAAAAGTTTTTTATGAAATTTCCTTCTACATTTTAGAACGCTTCAATCTTTTTTCTTCAATTATTTTTGAGTTACGCCTGTCCGCGTGTGTTTTTAAATGGGCACTTTTTAATTTTACTTTACCATTCGATAGAGAAATTTTTCTCTTTACAATAGTATTTTTCTTAAATTTATTTAATTACATTTTTACAAGAAAACAGCGGTTCGAGTATTTAATAAATGTTAGGTACATCTAAGATACACAAAATTATTTGCAATAAAGTTATCGGTTATAATCTTGTCATTAAAAACAAATTAATAACTAAGTTTGAAGGCAGAAAAAATGTCGCGCGAGAAGGCTCGAAACAACGATCTCGTGAGTACCGGACTAGAACGCTACCGACTAGGCTAATGTTTTCTTGTAAGAATGTTATTAAATAAATTTAAAAAGAATACTATTATAAAGACAAAAAAACAATTCTCTATCGGATGGTAGATTAAAACTAACAAGTTCCCATTTAAAAAAATTACGCGGACAGGGATAACTCAAAAATAATTGAAGCGTTCTAAAATGTAGATAGAAATTTCATAAAAGGTTTTGTATTGAATATAATTTCCTAAAATGAATATTAACGACAATAAATCGCCGTCTCCATACTTTTAACTAACCCTGTATATAATTTTATCCAGATTGTGTGTGCAATGTAACATTGATACTTCCAAAAGATGTTGGTTTTGAGTATGGAAAGGTTTTTGAGGCAAACTATAGGACAAAAGAAGTTAGGCTTAGAGGGAAAATCCGGCGAATCGGTGCGATTATTAACTGGGGTTATAGCAAGCATTGCACTGTGTATACATCGCCACTCAGCCAAGCTCACTAATGCATGCCTTTCATGTAAACTATCGCAATTATAGTCACAGCCAGGGTATGGTATCATAGTCTAAAACTCAAATATTTGTGATACTTACATTGATATAAGTATGTACTACTTTTCGGTGGAGACTTAAGTATCATGTATATCTTCCTCTTTTTCTTTTGCTTCGTCATTATAAGCAATTTGCTTATTCATCGGTGGGTCGATGCCTCTATAGAACATTGTCTCTCTATCGTCTACACGGTCGACCAATATTTCTTCTTCCGTTTGGTAATTTGTCTCTTGCTATCTTGACCAGTCTAGGATCCTCCATTTTACTTATGTGATCGTTCCACCATTTTTTCCGGTTGAGAGTCCACTCATTTATTCCCTGTATGTTACATCTTCTGATTTCTTCATTGCTTATTCGATCTCTAAGTGTATTTCCCGTAATTCTTCTCAATATTCTCAGCTCTGCCGTTTCTAGCAGCCTTTGTGTTTTGGCTGTACCGGATCTGGTTTCTGAAGTGTATGTCATTACTGGTCTTATAGTGGGTTTATAAATTCTTGTTTTCGTGTCAATGTCGACGTGTCGGTTTCGCCATATGGTGGTACTTTACATCCACTACTTGCTCAATACTGACGCCATCAATTTCTAATTTGCATCTAGTTGGTTCCTTACTAATTACAATTGTTTGGGTTTTCTTAGTTGATATTATCATATTAAATTCCTTTGCCTTTGTGTTGAACCTGTGACCTAGTCTTTGTAAACTATCCTCATCGTGGGCTATCAATATCGCGTCGTCCGCGTAACAGAATATTTTGATTTCTTCGTTCCCCATTCTGTATCCTCGTCCTCGGTTGGCACTCTTGATGATTTCGTCCATAATTAAGTTGAATAACATGGGACTTAATGTATCCCCGTGTCTTATTCCGTTGCCCGCATCTATAGGTTCCGTAATATCCAAGTGGATTTCTCTGTTATACAAAAGATGAATTACATATTTGAGTCTCCCTCTATCGAGAGCTTTCTTTAAGTCGATCAAACACAGAAATGCCGGCCTATTATACTCTAACGCCTTCACAGTGATTTGTTTTATGATGAATACTACATCTGTACACGATCTTCCTGTAGGAAAACCTTGTTGCTCCTCTGCCAGATTTATGCGTTCATGCAAGATTTTGGTTGTGAGTTTCAAAGCGATGATACCTCTGTAGTTTTCGGATTGCTTTTTATCGCCTTTCTTGAATAGCAAGATCAATATACCTGTCTTCCATTCTTCTGGTATTTTATTGTGTCTGATAATTTTGCTAATTAGTGCAGTTAGTTGTTTCGTCATTGCTGCTCCACAGTATTTTAACAATTCATTTGATATCCCATCTTTACCCGCGGCTTTTCTGTTTTTCAGCCTCTCTAGTGTTTCTTGTACTTCCCTGCTTGCCTATATTAACTTCTTCATTTGAAGTAATTTCTGGAGTCTCTGTACATGTATATCTAATGTGGACGGAATGCCAAACCAGAGACGCATATTCCAGATTGTCAACAATGAATACTGGCAAGCGAATACCGGCCACCCAAAAATTAATAACGGGGAACGGGTACCGTATCCCCTTAAATTTTAAATTTTCTCTATTTTTCACAAGTAAAGTATGTTACTAGTAGTAACTAGTAGTACTACTATTATAAACATGTTATATTAATATTGCTCTATAGTCTATAAAATATTATGCGAACCGTAAATTTACACTGCACAAAAGAATGCTTCTCATACATTGTTTGAAAGTTACATATACCGACACTCAATGACAAGTAAAGTTTTATTATCGTTTTCTTTATTTGTGAAAAATAAAAAATTATTGGCGGTATAAGGTATTCTGTCCACCGTTATTAACTTTTTCCCAAAATAATTTGTATCATCTTTGGGACTATGTAATATACTTCAAATCAGATTCTACAAAAAAATTGTTATAGTTTTCGAGATATTTGCAAAAAATTTTAAATTATTCAAATCTTTGGAGGGGACTGTACTTCGAAATCGGGGGATTCCGCGAAAAAAGGAAATGGTGTTGTTCTTATACCAAGGTACTTTTTCATTCTGCATAGTCTCTTCGAAATCTGTGGAAGTTGCCGATGTTCCCTTGTGGGAAGAGTGTGTTTATTGCAGTTACATCATTAAAATTCCTAGATATGTTTAATTTATTTGCCTTTTATCATAAATCCCCATGACTTATGGGCTGACAACGATATTCTGCAGTAAATATCAATCTTCTACCGAAAGTTACACCAAGATCATCCACCCTACCAACCGCTGATTCGGTGCAAACTTTCTTCTTGAACATCCTCATCGGTATCAATAGAGAATCTTCAAATCGTTAGCATAACCACAGAATAATTCGAGGCGATGAGAAGATCGTGAAGGAATAGTACAGTAAGAGATGTCCCAGGTTGGATTCCTGAGAAACGCTCCAGTAAAATATGTATGAGAAAGTTCTATGATGGGCGCCCAAATCCAACGTCTTGGCTATCTTCTAACTCAAATAGTTGTTCACTGTAGGAGATAATCTGTGTTGGAGGGAAAAAATAAGAGATAAATAGGCGATTGAATTGGAATTAACAGATATAAAACAAGTCTGTGAACTAGAGATTCGAATACTTTAGCGAAAGTGGAAAAACTAGCAACTGACCTATCTTCTTTCTAGAAAATAGGGCATACTCGAGCAATCCTTTAAGATTCCGGAAAGGCAGCAAAAAATTCCTTCATTACTAGTAGTAGGTTTGTTCATCAGCTTCTGCAAGCAATACATGACATCGTCAGGTGTTCTCTAGGAGTACAAACGGATTGTTAGTAATGTTGTCCAATAGTCAGAGTCTCTAAGTTCATATCCTGTATATTTTCGGTACAATTAAGATATTCTCGAAAAAATTCAGACTTCACTATTCAACGTAGTCCCTGAAATGTGAACTTGAAATATTCAGCATTTGATGACATCCATTGCTGGTGGTAATATTTTTCAGAGTGGGATGATATATAGTCACGGTGGTGAACTAAAGGGGGAAAGATTTCTCAGAAGGGACTCTATAAGTGGGAACAGACACCTATAGTATGGAGTATGATTCCATACAAGACTTTCCGACATATAGATTCACATCCAATAGATATCAATAAATCACCGATCAGTCGACAACACATCCATACACAGTCTTCTAAAACTAGTTCGTCTTAAATTGCACCTCTGATTGTCATTTACTGGAAATATGGGCAGAAAATACGAGAAATTTAATACTGTGTCGAACCACAGAGCAGGATGATAGGCATTAACACTGCAATCCATTTTTAAGTATTATTAAATCAAGGGTTCTTCCGTTAACGTTTGTTTAGGTTTAGAAGAACCATATATGAAAAGAAATACTCTGTCTTGGAACTACTTTGTTGGATACTTAAGCAGATTTGTAGGTACCGGAAAAATTAGTCTTACAAGGGGAACGTCTAGGTTGTGAATAACGGATTTTGATGAATCTCGGATATGTTATAGATGGACCTCTCCAAAGCACCTGGCTACCAGCTTTTGTAGCCATTCGCCCTAGTTCTCGAGAAAACTGCAAAAGTCTTGTCTGCCGTACTTTGTATATTGTCAATGTTAATAATAGTGGCTAAGAAAAACCCTTGCTGCCCTGCCGGTATCCTACCATTGGACTTTTTCAATTTCATCGCATATTAAATATATTTGACTTCATGCAAAATTGTTCAAAACTAATATTTTTCATCATGGTAATTCTATCAATAAAATTAATTGGTCTTTTTATGACGAGTATCATCCGGAATTTTGTATAGGCATAGAGAGCGAGGAAACTGATAGCGAATAAAACGATTTAATTATAAGATTTGATTGTGAAATTTAAAATACACATCATAGTGCACATTTGCTTTCGATTAATTTTATTAATAAAATTACCATGGCGAAAAATATTTTTTTAACAATTTTGCATGAAATGAAATATATCTAATATCGTATGCGACAAAAAAAGTCCAGTGGTAGGAGATTTGAACAAATACCCCCAGAGCAATAAGGGTGAATTTTACCCACTGCACCACAGTTACCTTGCTAGAAAATTGTTAACATTAACAGTATACAAAGTACGGCAGAAAAGACTTTTGCAATTTTCTCGAGAACTAGGGCGAATGGCTACAAAAGCTGGTAGTCAGGTACTCGGTGGAGGTCTCTCTATAACATATTCGGGACCCATCAAAATCCGTTATTCACAACCTCGACGTTCCCATTGTTAGTCGCCAAAATCAATGAATCTATAGAACATGTGTGGCATATTATGGACAGGAGGCTAAAGAATTTACCTGCAATATGAAACACAGAGTGTTTGGGATGCGGGGCCAAGCTGGCATGCATGAACTTTTAGGTAACTAAATTTTAATCATTTATTACTTTTTAATAGTTAAAAGTTTCTGCCAAATCTAATAACAAAAAGTCTAATGCTTTCTGAACGGTACGATTTCTAGGTCATGTAATACTTATACCACGAGTTCCTTAAGTGCGCGGAGGCGTCTGGAATATTCTAGAATGAACATTTCGAAACGGCTTCGAAGCTAATGGAACTTTCTAGAACACGTAGACTAGGTCATTCCCGTAGCTTTCTAGAAAAATATGAAACATTGTCGGAACACATAAAATATTCCAGAAGAGCATGGATCTTTCGTGAAGTTTATAGAACTTTCTAGTAGATTTATATATATATATATATATATATATATATATATATATATATATTTATATATATATATATTTATATAGTATAGTGTAGTATTATATTGTAGTTAATTTTATAGAAAGCAAAATTTATTACAAATAATAATTTATAAAATTTTAGTATTATATTAACAAAATAATGAACAATATAATCAAAATGTATTACCTAAGTGTGTATCAGGGTAATTTGTTTTCTAATTCTTAACTTCTCTCTTTGTCTTGAATTCTTTCTTCACTTCTTTTCTTTGGTCTTTTCCTTTTATTGTACTTCTCTTTTCTTTGGTCTGTTCGTCGTTTGTAAACAACAACTTCTTTTTGATGTGGTCTGCTTCTTTTCAACCCTGGTATCTTATATAACTTTTATCTGACTTTTTCGTCGACCATCCCATTCCGTCCTCATAAACAAACTCAATTTGTTTTTCGGCCCGTCGTTATAGCAATTTGGAATTCTAGATTTTGAAATGTTTCAAGTGTATATGTGTGGTAAATGTTTACAACGCTTTTCTATTTCTTAAAGAATGCTTTCTATAAAATTTACATCTTTTTATTGATAATTTTACTAATGGAGTATTACCATACTACAATAGGTACTATCGGACATTGTCGAAGTTTGGCGAAAGTTCTAACTAGGTCGGGCGGCTAGTATAAATACGGCAACACTGGCGTGAACCAGTTTAGTTTCTAATAAAAGTGGAAGAGTAAATATTTGAGAAGAAAAGTATACGGTTTCAAAATGTCCGCCACCAGACAAGCGCCCCCTTTGTTTCAGTGTGCCGCTTTGTGCTTTCGTAAAGTCAGAAAAGTAGAAAGATTTTTATGAAATAAACAAGTGGACAATTCAAGTGAGAGTGATCAAACATCGGCAAATGGTGGGCTAGCAAAGAAAAAAAGATCGTAAATAAGATAATAACTATTTGAATTTTGGTTATACTTCAGTAGAAGTAAACAATGAGGAGATACCGCAGCATATGCTCTGTTTAAAAGTTCTAGCGCCCGAGTGTATGCTCCCAAGTAAGTAAACTAAAGCGACATCTCGAGACCAATTACTGTAACATGGTTGAAAAATCTCTTTAGTGTTTACTAAACAAGCGTCAGTATCCAAGCAGCACACTGCTAGCATCTTTTAAGATGGCATACAGAGTAGCGAAGTGCAAAAACATCACACCATCGCAGGAGGGCTTATTTTACCGCCTGCTCTTGACATAGTTAGTATTATGCTGGAAGAATCGGCGGGAAAGTTAGTTTCAAAGGTACTTTTGTCCAACAACAGTATTAGCTATATACATAGCTCTGGATCTCACTAATAAATTATTAGAGAAAATGGAAGGCACAGAATTTGATCTGCAACTTGATGAAACTACTGACAGTAACAAAGACGCACACCTTATTTGTTATGTACGCTTCCTGGATGATAATATTATCGTTAAAGACTTTCTGTTCATCATTGAAAGTGCAAAGGTTCAAGACTTATTTCAAATACTCGACAAGCTTATAACCGACAATGATTTTGATTTTGAAAAGTGCATCGGTGTGTATACTTATGGAGCTCAATAAACGTCTGGTCGAAATAGAGGATTGCAGGCAGTTATTTGCATGCTATGTGGACCCATTCCGTCATCCATAGCGGAAGAATTTGCATCAAAGTAGATGAGCCCTCAATTGAGTTTGGTATTACAAAGTGTCGTAGATTTAGTAAACTACATAAAAACTAGGCCACCGAAAGCCAGATTTTTAAAAGCCTATGCATGGACGTGGGAACTGAACACACGGACCTGCTATACTACTGCAGTTCACGATGGCTTGTACCGTTTTAGTTTGATGATTCTTGTGATTCAATTTTAATAAATGTGAGCTTCACATTGTGAGGTAGGTATATCTTAAGATTTGTTTTAATTTCTGTTCCTGATTTATGTCCTTGTACACATATTGTAAAAGAGGGCGTCGCCGCACAGTGGTTTAGGTTGTATGGAAATGCGGTCATTAGTATTTTCTTTTCTAAATAAATGCCGAGTTTTCTCTGCTGTTTGGCTTTTTGTAGATTTATGTGTACAGTATACTAATTAAAAGTTACGGTAGCATATGTTTTTATTTTTTGTTAGGGAAAACAAGTTTAATTCAAACTATGAAATAAAACTATCGAACAAAAATACGCAAAGCATATAATATTTAATACCTGAATACAGGAAGTTATGATTAAATTTCGATTATCTTACAAAAATATCTTAATAGTTAAAAAATAACATAAAATAATAAAATCTTTATTCCGTGTCTTTACGGTTTCACGCAATGGTAAATATTTCTTATTTGGTCTTCTCTTAAACTATTGACGTAAGGATCAGAAGAAGTCAGCAACAAGTGAAAAGTGAAAAAGAACACTGTTTGTATTCACTGTGTCCAGACGACCCATCAGATGCCCATTTATATATAAAATTTCTTCTTCTCATTTTGTTTGTAACAATCTCTCAGCAGTATGATTTAACAGTGGCTGTAAAGCAAAGCAGACGTAACTTTCGGTGACTATATATATCATCCAGACAACACTGTTTCTTTGCGTTTAACACTTTGCAGTATGGTGGGAAAAAATCGCAGCCAATTGTTTTTTGTTGCCTTTCTTTTTAGCAGAGAACTGAGGACACGATTTATCTTTTCGGCAGCTGTAATAATTATTTCTTTAGAAAACTTTCTCGCAGATTCTGAATTTTTCTGGGTTTGGTTTTATCACAACATAGTTCAAATGATTTTCGCGGACGTCTGCTACTGCACTGAGATGATGTAGATTTTTTTTTGTTTGTTGCTGCTGCTATCCACTTACTCTGAAATTTGTATATAATACTCTTGGTTAGTTTTTCGTGGATTTGACACCGCATGCTTTCTCACAAAAAAGAAGTTTTAATTTGATGAATTCTATGCATTGTATTGGGTCAGGATCCCATAACAAAATTATGTCTACCAACTCCACGTAAGTAATTCTTAAATTCATGATTGGAAAGATCTACGTTTACGGCATGAGAACTTGAACGTAAATGAACTATTATTGTGTGCTATCAAATGTCTCGATAAATTGAAATTTCACGGCACTGCATAATCTAATAAATGCAGGCCCAAAACTGCAGAAACGTTTTGTTATAATATATAAATGAAATATAAACAAAATATTAGCTTTTCTGTGTATTAATATGGTTAACTATCATGAAGTACACACTTGTACAATCAACTTAAACTCAACTATTATCAGTATAATGGCCAACTTCACTTTTGACAGTAGAAATAGGGAGCATTAGTTAATGGGTTGTATTGAAGAAAACCGCAAATTACCGCAGTTAATCTCAATTACATGTAAACTATATTTCAATGCATCGTTTAAGACAATACTTAAAGCGGAGAACAGAGGAGAAGTATTGTTTTGCTTTAATGGAATTCTAATAAATCTCTACTTTTTGGTGATTTACTAAACCGGCAGTCCACTGAGTAATTAAGATGTTTTAGTAAATATATTTGTAATAATTACTATCTTAAAACATACCACTACATAAACAAAAATGTTTTGTGTTATCTTTTCTTTTCTAAACATCAATATCAGCGTTCCACTGTAAGTCTAAAACTGACTTGTTTTAACCTGACGTTGATATTAAAGGTTCAGTACTTCACCTTAGAAAAAGCAGCAAAATTTTTTAGAATAGTATTATCTGTTTATTTATTTAATTAAAACCACACCAAATAATCTACATTTTCTACATTGTGAAAATAAGATTTTGTCCGCTTCTGAACCACTGTGCGCCGAGACTAAATACTAAACCTGTAAGTGCGCCACGAACTGTTTGGGAACCCTTGACCTACACAGTCTGTTCAACTTTTCAGGCGGCCTACATCCCAAAGTAGCACAATTATTTAAAAAATGCAAAGACAAGTCAATCTTTGTTTCGAGGAGAAACCATTTTGATAAATATATTATTATATTAAACTTACCTCCTTATCCTCCCAACTACAACATAAAAATGATATAATTGCGGCACACTATTGGAAAGGTATTTTTAATACGAATTAAATAGTATATCACACTTTGACTTTTGATCAAGCTTTGGGGATTAAGACAGAAAATATCATTGTAACCAAACATTATAAAATGTAAACTTTTATCCAAACAAAATATTCAAATTATTCATTAAATGTTCAAATTGTGCACTATTGGTGCACATTTGGTCAGTTATCGTTACAGTATTCGTAAGCTAATAAATTTAATCATAACAATAACATAAAATTGCATTATATCCACATAATTAATTAAATAAATTATACGAAGAAGGATTAGAATTTAGATTAAAGTTAATTGCCATACGTAATATTGTAAGTAGTTTATATTTAAACGTAATTACTTTGGCACAGTATTGAAACACCGGTCATTATCTATTGTAATGAAGTGTCTTTTACATAATAATAATTGATAAAGTAGCACCTATAATTTAAATTATTTGTAAAGAAAGTGGTATTGTTCACAAAAGAATATCGGGTAGGCACATGGTTATTTTTATTTATTATTAGTTAATCGCAGAATAACTGAAAAATATTCAGTTTAGGCTTTCTACAATATGGTTTGAAATGCAAACGGAACTAATCCTTTTGTATCGCAAAAATAATAACTGCGCTAGGCGAACCGCGTAACGTAAGTTATATGTATTTTAGAGCTGGTAAAAATGTTCTACAAACTGGTTCTGTATTTACGAAGAAGCAAATCCGGAATAAAGTGGTTGATGATGGAAGACAAGTAGAAGTTTCAGGTCTTTTCGATATAAACTCTGATACATTTATTACGAAAATAGCTTCGGAAACGCAATTCGTAGTATGTTTCGTCCACAAAATTCTGAAATTACACAAATTATTATTTATGTTGTTCAGAAGCTCTATGAGGATGATTTTGAGAGGAGAATTGAGTTTTCCGAAACGATGACAGAGAAAATGAATAATAATGAGATAATAGTGTTCGATATTTGCTTTAGTTGTTAATCAATACTCGATCTAATTATAAGTAAAAGACTTTTATCCCATAAACGTTTGGGGGTTTATATTTGAAAATGAGGTCCCGTTTTAATTGATCAAAATCTTACCGGTGAACTATACGTTGAACTATCACAAAATACAATTCATATTTTAATAATATAAATTTTGGAAAAGTAATTTTAAAATAATAAAATTTTATCCTGTACTTATACAAATAACTTTAAATAAAATAATATGTTTGTTAACTTGCTGACCAGGATAAACATAGATTAATTTAAATTCGCGATTCGTCAATATGTCCACTTTTTGCATTTAATACAATCGCATACAATCTTGACATTCTTTCTAACAGTTTCGCCAATGTTACAGTATTTTCCTCTATGCATCCTGTAGTTGCGTCCAAAGTACTGTTGCTGATGTTGAAGCAGATTTTCAAATCTGTCGGTCGAGTTCCTCCCACAAAAGTTCGATCGGATTGAGGTCTGAACTTTGGGACGGCTATTTCATAACAACAGTTTTCCCTCTGTGCTCCAGTTGTTAGAAATACTGATGTCATATCTTGGCAGTGTGCTTTGAATCCTGATCGTGCTGTAACACGAAGTTTTCACCGATTATTCGTGTTCCAGATGAAATAACATTCCTCTCCAAAATCTTCCTTTAGCCTTCTTTTCTAAAGATACCATCTATTTCGATCAAATCGCTCACAAGAGGTTTCACTAAAACAACCCTAAAGCATGGCTGATGCTCCTCCATGTTTTATTGTTGGTGTAATACAAGGTTCAAGTGCGCGTTCCCCTTTATATCTGCGGACAAATGTTCTTCTGTTTGAACCAAAGATGAGAAATTTAGACTCGTCGGTTCAGAGTACTTTCTTCCAATCTTTCAAGGTCCAGTTTATGTGCTGCCTCGGCCATACTAATCCTTTTGCTTTGTGTTCTTTACATAGGAACGGTTTCATAGCAGTTCTTCCGTACAAACCAGCTTGGCGTAAACGCCTCTTTACTATGACGACGCTAACTGGTTTTGGGGGTGATATATTCACTTCGGTATCAATTTCCTTCGCCGTTTACTATTATTGCGCGATCTTCTGCCGCTGTTGTTATTTTTAGTCATCCGGATCGCTGTTTATTGGATACACTACCAGTTGTTTGATACTTTTTAATATTATAATTCATTGTTCAGCGGCTTAATTTCAGTAATTTAGTAATTTCTCGGTTACTTTTACCAATGTTGTGGTATGCTACATACTGTTTGAGCACACATCTCTATTGATAATTTCTTTCTTGCCGACAGTACTTTAACGTTACTCGCCGTTTTAAAATATTTCATAAACTCTTCACTATTCATTGCTTGCAATACGAAAGCTGAATGTAAAATAAATTTCCTTATATTGACATGCGTGTGTCGTGTATCATATTTTATGGTCGTTGTAATAAACATTTTCGAGAAACCAGTGTTTATCTAATCCTTATATCTGAACGTGCCTAGACCGCAACAGGGTCATTTCTGATATCGTAATTTCAATGAGCTCATTATACCCACAAAACATTAAACAGGAATTATAATCTATCTCGTATTAACAGTTTAATAATACAATTATTTTTATAGCGATAAAATACCCTTGATCGGTCGATAATGTATATGTCCAGATATATTTGAAATGGTCAGAAGAGAATTCTAAAATAGCCTACAATATTATTTCTAATGCACAATTTCATGATCTAATTAGAATATTTTATTTAAGTCAAAGTTCACGGTATACAATTTTTCCATAGAATTATATTTTTTCTGTATAATCTCTAAAGCTTGACTAAATGTCCAAGTGTGTTTTACTATGAATTCGTAAGGACCTTTCCAGTGGTGTATTGCAAATGATATCATTCCTTTTAAGATTTCTATGATGAGAATGAGGGGATAAGTTTAAGACATGGTATCTATTGTATGTATTGATCAAAATGGTTCCCCTTTGACAGAACAGAAGTTCCCCACTGCATTTTTAATAATCTTACTATACCAATCTGAGCATGATGGTACGATCTGGAAAGCTCGCAATCAGTTCCCATAATTAACTCATTTTAAGGTTGAGACGGACTATAGTTTCGAAGGAACTCCGCATGGGAAGTTTTTCAATGAAGACACTGTGTATATATTACACGTTTATCGTAATACTGTTTTCCTTATAGGCAATGCAGTCTATGGTTTTATCCAACATATTCTGTCGATAAAATGAGAGTTTTGAAGTGCCTATAAAACCATTCAATTATAAAATTTTACCAAATATATCCTTTGTATAAAATCGCCACCCTTCTTGGTCAATTTGGATTTATCTATTTTATCTAATTACTCAAGTATTACATAGCAATTTCTCGCAATTTCGAGTTTATATATCAATATGTTAATCTTATTTTGCAATACTTATTAGCTATATGCCTACAGTATCTTTACCAAAACGCATTAATATACTACCCCTAAGTTCCAATTTTTTTATTGAGTAATCTTTCTATCAATTCCTTCATTAATATACACCCGCGTACTTGTACACACACACACACACACATGTAGTAAATGATCTCATTTGCATGAATAAAGATGAAGTCGAATACTGAATTTATCGAAACAAATTTTATCGCAAACAGCATGCTTATGGAGATTTTGATATAACGGATATTCTTTTTGTTTACACACACACACACACACACACACACACATATATATATATATATATATATATGTACGTAAATTAGAAAGTTACGTGGAGGAGCGAATAGGGGAATATCAGTGTGGCTTTGAAAAAGCAGATCAAATGTTCTGTCTGAAATAAATATTGACAGGATGGTAGGGTTTGTTTCCTTAGAGAAGAGCACATTACGTCATAAAAAATATGCGCGAAATGTGACGTTTCATTGACTTTCGCTAGTCGCCTGCCATGGTAACGTACAGAACACTAAATGTGATTCATTGCGCCGCTGACGTAATGTGCTCTTCTCTAAGGAAACAAACCCTATGAGTGCCAAATAGGGACCAATCCGCTCTGTATAGAGAAAAAACGAAAATAAGGATATATGAAGCTGTCTTACGACCAATTCTTATTTATTGCTGTAAGGGATAGGCAATATGTATAACAATCAGAACAAATTAGAAATATGGGAGGGAAAAATCTTAAGAAGAATATTTGGAGAAAGAAAGACGAAGAAAGCATGGCAGAAGCGATATAATAAAGAATTAAATGAACTGTATAACCGACCATCTATTACAGACCCCATAAAGGCACGGCATTTACAATGGGTGGCCACCTGGAAAGGATGGAAAACAATAGAGTGGTTAAAGGTATAGGGTAGAAGACACTAGAGACAAAAAGGAAGAGCAAACCGAGAATTCAATGGAGAGAGACAAGGAACGGAAAGAAATGGGGAATGATTACTAAGCAATGGACCTAAAAGATCTGTTTAAGGCTACGGTTACTATGGATGCGAGTTCTGACGAAAATGTGTTCTGACGAGTACGTCCGAAACCGTCGTCAGAACAAGGCGGTTACACTGTGCTCGTTTTCTGATATTCTGATAGTCTGCACGATTCTCCCGCCCAGCAAAGATGAACGAATTTCATAAATTTTATTTTCTTGAAAGCCCATTAATGAAGTAATTGTTGTTAAATTGTAGAAGAACAAAGCATGTCAACCGGTTATTTTCTAGAAGAGGCGTCTCATATCCCAAATACTCCTGTTCTCGTACACAAGTCTTATCAATTTATCGTAATTCATGGTGAAATAACCAAATCACTTGAAATTCGACCCCAAAAGCACGCAAAATAGACGCAGGTCGCACGAAAAAATCAAACATGTTTGAATGCTCAATTGGTTCTGACGACGTCGTGCATGTTCTGACGTGTTCATCGCTGCCAGTGTAAACACGCTCATTGGAAAACAGGCGTTTGTTTGTTTGGACGAATTCGTCAGAACTCGTCAGAATTCGTCAGAATACATTTTCGTCAGAACTCGCATACACAGTAACCGTAAATGCCGCAATAAAACTTGAGAAATAATTGGGAATTGACATTCTCAGAACCACTGGTTTACCTGTATGTATTGTGAGCAATAACATTTTCGCATGCAATAAGCGCGGAAGAGCGAGGAGGATTGGAGAAGGACTGTAATTTACCCATCTAAAAGGTAATCTTGAGTTTAAATGTTGCTATTGAGTATGTTAAATGTAAATTAAAGACTAAATATTATTTTAACCTTGGTGACCTTAATACCTAACATGGGTAGATCTAATGATTGAAGACATGTTATGGTTTAGAGTCATGCTTCTTTTCGAAGTAAAAAATACTAAGTGTCTTTGCAAATATTCTTTGTATAATATACTATCAAGTTATCTATAATAAAATAGAAAGATGCCGCAGATTGAAAAGAAGCAACTGACTCGGGTTAATTGTATTGTACAGAAGTATATATATCTCCCTCTTCTAATATCAACATATCGTTGTTTCTCAAATTCTGATTGACATTATTTCCGTTTAAATTTCCGTTCCCGGCTCTCATTTCCAACTTGCAATAGTCATACCTAATTTCTATAATTTAGGATTATTCTTCATGAAATACTCATTTCCTAGAATTTCTCAAACCGAACAGCATGTACAGTAATTTCTGTATCATGTATCATTCGCAATAAAAATATTATAGAGAAATTGGCTACCTATCACCTTTTTAGTTTCACTGGTGCTATTTTTATTGAGATTGTAAATAACTGTCCCCTTCCTAGTAAGAATTTATAGGACCAGTTAGAGTATTCAGAAAGAAAAAGTTATTTTAATGTCATTAAGTAATAGCAGTTGGAAATAGGATCAGGAATGACAAGAGTGGGGAAGTGACAACATTATACCGGAGAAAAGGAAGTTGCTGTAAAACTTGAGACAATGCCTCAGACTACTTAAACAACAAAAAATTGACCTGACTGTTGGTGGATGGTTAATAGTGTACAAGACCAGAAAGAAGCGACAACAATCGGGGAAAGTAATACAATTTGCACTAACCACGAACCCTAAAAAGGTGGTACTGGGCAAGGGTGCATGTCGGTGGACGCAGTATACTGGAGTCAGTTGATTGGAGAATAGGTAGCAGAGCGGCTATGTCGGTTAACAAATTTGCTCTAGACGCTGCGGTACCACCTTTTAACAAACTCTAGTTATGTGATGTGAGGATTTAGACAAGGCTATCGGGGGATCTCCGGATGGGCATAAAATAATCAGATTAATCACGTAACGACAAACAATAGAAAAGGCTATTGAATTTTACGCAAGCCCTTACATCTTGGTGGGACACTATAAAATTGAGAGTGATGAACACGCAATGTTAAAATTGAAGAATATCAATTCAAAGTTTGGCAGCGCCGTTTATTCGATCAATGTGCAAGAAAAACGGATAGATGTTTGGAGAAGTGGTGGGGAGTGGTTAAATGTTCAATTTTTATTTGAACAAACCCATGAAGAAATTGATCCGGATTCAGAGCCGCAACCAGGACCTTCATCTGGAGGTGAAAGGAGTCATGTCTGTAGTCGTCCAGTTTTAGAATTTTCTGTGAGCAGTGAAAAAACAAAACGTCATCAAATGCAAAACGGTCATCAACATTCGAAACCAAGGAGCTAATTTCGGCCGTAAGCAAAAACTTAAGAACGAAGGAAAAGAGGCTGCCACAAAAATAAAATTAGAAAAAATTTTGGCAAAAGAGTCAGAAGTCAAAAGTAATAATTCCACTAACCCCAGACGAAGCTCTGTAAGTAATGATTGAAGCGAAATATAGCATTTGTAAGCAAATTGTCTGCAGGAATGTTATTACAAAATTTCTTGGATCATACCTTAAAACGAATACTAGAATTGCAGAAACCGGTTTTTCTTCATTATCAACTGATTTTCTGATAAATTTGAAATTGTTGATAAAATGGGAAAGTCATGGAAGCACAGGTCACAAATTGCTGCTATGTTAGATAATGAAGGAATTTCAGTTTCTCATGTTTGTGGGATGACGATGATTACGGAAACACAAACATGTTATATATGTAAAGCAACTCCCAAAGATATGAATGCCATCGAAAAGGTATTAAAGAGAATAGCTATCCAGGAAAATTTGAAATTTGGAGTGTCACGTCTACATTGCTGGATCAGGCTTTTTGAATGTTTGCTGTACATTTCGTGCAGATTAGAACTTAAAGATTGGCAAATTCGAGAAACCGAAAATAAAGCAGTTTTCGAAAACAATAAACGTACCATACAGCAGAATTTCAGAGAGACAATAGGATTGCTCGTGGATATACCTAAGAATGGAAGTACCGGAACAACAGCAACAACAGCAACACGACTCGACGATTTTTGCTAACCCCTTAAGCGATTTGGTGTGATATTACGCACCTTATTTTGTGGGTATTCAATTGATGTGAGACTGTTTGAGGAATATGCTTTGAAAACCTCAATATTGTATGTCTCTAAATATCCGTTGCATTATACGCCCGCTAGGGTACATAAAATATTACTTCATGGAGCCATAATAATTAAAGAAGCTATTCTACCTATCGATCAATTGTCAGAAGAGACTTAAGAATCAAGAAATAAGGATCTCAAAAATTTTAGAGAGAAACACGTTCGGAAAATATCCCATACAACATTAAATCAAGATTTTCTGAACAGACTCCTTATAACATCCGACCCAGTAATTTCATCTTTGGAGCAGCGTCCACCACGAAGATATTGGAATATATATTCGCTAGAATCAACGGAATCTGAGTCAGCCTGAGACGCAAAGCAGCTCAATTTCTCTATCAATAACATCAGCAACATAGATTTATAGTATTAATCTTGATATTAAGTATACCGTATTTACAAATAGGTAACGTATTTTATTGGGATTCAATTATTTTTGTTATAGATAGTTTCTTGCACAACGATCAAGAACTAGTAAATTTATTTAATAAGCATATAACTATAATTAGTTTTTCCATGGAAGGTATAGGATTCTAAAGCCCTTTAACCCATTCTCAAATTTTTGGCCACTTTTAGAATTTTCTGGCCCTCTGTGCGGCCGGCGGTAACAAGTACAAAGTAATGCAATTTATAGGGAATCTTTATGTAGAGTAATTTGTTTCTTAATTTTGTGTTGAGATTAATAAAGTAGTATTTTCAATATAGTAACATAATTATTTTCAAAATTTGCCACTTTTTCGATGTATTCATTTGATTTGTTAAATAATCTAACCTTTGTTCCAAGTACGATATATTTGGCGTTCTTGGGAAGTTTTACTAAACACTTTGAACACACATATGAATTTTTACAACACAATACGTACTCGGAGATCCATTAACTGTGTTTCTTCTAATTCGCCTTTGACGCAATAGATCATAATATTCTGCTGAGTAAGCTTGATGCATTTGGTTTGAATCTGTCGCTCATTAATCTTATAAGTTCTTATTTGACAAATAGAATTAGCTACGTGTGCTACAATGGCTTCAATTCATATGAATTTGTGTCTGGAACGGGTGTGCCTCAGGGTTCCTCCTTGGGGCCACTTTTCTTTATTGCATATATTAACGATCTTCTTGATTCTCTTACCTGTCGAGCTTCGGCTTATGCTGATGATTTGAAAATTTTCTCTGTGATCTCATCAGGGTTAGATATTCAGAGGCTGCAAGAAAATCTTAACACTGTTTCAGAATGATGCGTCGAAAACAAGCTGAAACTCAATATCGATAAATGTGTGACAATGACATTTACACGAAAGCTGAATCCAGCTCCCTCACAATACTTCGTAGGCGATCAGGTTTTAGCCAGTAGGGAATCCTTCACCGATCTCGGAGTACCCTTCGACTCCAAACTCTGCTTCTCAGAACGCATTAATAACCTGACATCAAAATCCTCCAAACGACTGGGATTTATTATGCGGACTTTGAGGTACTTCAGTGATCCAGCTTTACTGAAATCAGTTTTGTATGCCTTTGTTGTATGTGGCGTGGAGTATGCCTCTGTCGTTTGGTCACCGTCTTATATTACATATCAACTAAGTCTTGAGCGGCTGCAGCGACGTTTTTTGAAATACGTATCCTTCCGAATTGATGGCGTTTCTGGGGAGGCACGATCTACAGTCGCTGACCGCTCGTAGAGAACTCCATGCGGCCCGTTTTATGTGGAGATTGGTAAATGGACAGATTGATGCTCCTTTGATTCTGTCAGATGTTGACTTGCTTGTTCCGCGACCTGCTCTACGATACTCTACTACATTTTCACTACCAATTCCGAAAACCAATATACCACGTTACTCTCCCATATTTAGAATGTGCCATGCTGCTGATAAGCGCTATAGTGATATTCTTTTTGTAAATCTTTAATTACGTACAAGCCCTTTTAATCCTATTTTTAAGTTGAGTACAAAATTATCATATTTCTGCTTAATAGCACATGTTACTTTTATTTCTCATTCCTTTTTTCCCTTTCCTTTTCATCGCTGTTTTATGATAAAATGTAGAGATATACACATGTTTAACTGTTACCTTACATGTATAATTTTGTCCTGTAAATGGTTCTTGTTGGGCAATAAAGAATTATTATTATTATTATTATTATTATTATTATTATTATTAAAATTAATGATAATAACAAATAAATGTTACTTGTGTAATCCCGCACCATATCCAGTGTAACTTTAATAGGAGATCTAATAACAATGATCATAGTTATAGTATAGGTAAACAAATACTAAAATTAATATTAATAATGAAGGCAAGGTCAGCATTTCCTAGCGGTTGGAACTCTCGACCACAATACCGACGGCCCAGATTTAACGCAAATCCAGGTTCGCACCTTGTAAGCGAGGAAACTCGCTAAATCCATTTCACCATCTTTCTGTCAGCTTGTTTTAACAAATTGGGTAACTTAGCTTTGATACACAATTTGAGTTTTGGAAAGGTATTCATTTGTAATTCGTAAAAATAGAAATCATTGTTTCAATGCTGACATCAGTTACCTACTACGAAAATAAATTTAAATAGATATCAAAAATAATATTAGTAATAACAATAATCTTCTCGATAAGAATGCTAATCAGAATAATTATGCCACGTGGATACAACTTTTTCAAAAATAGATTAGTCAGTAACAGAACAACTTACCTAATTATGGTTTTAGAATATAATATGTATCTTCATCATCCTATAAATTATATCGTTTTGCTCATATTAAATCACAACAACGAACATTATTTTTGCAGCCATTGCTTTTTATAAATGTTCATAATTAAATTAACTTTAAATGTCCATAAAATAGTATCCCTTAAAAATAACATAGAAGGCTAAAAGCAAAGACCTGAAAAATCATATTGCGATTTCATCAAATACCGGGAGTTTACTCAGAGAATAAAGAAAAGTATCTGGCGAAACAGTAATACTCAAGCTCCTTTGGTTTTCAGTATACCAAAACTATGTTTTCGATTACGTGATCTGATATTTAATAAGACACAAGGCCTGAAACTGGACGATATTGACCTTTCAGGGAAAGTGCAAGATTGGAATGAAAGTGTTCTCGATTTTCGGTAATATTTTTGTTGGGCAACTCGGGTAAATAATGTGCAGAATGTTAAGGAAGGTCAAGGCGCTTCCAAAATAACAAACTTCTAGGACGATAGACACTGACATTCAAAATAATAACGTTAGAAAGTTTAGTAACCGAAATTTATTACGATATCGGTTAAATAATTATTGGAAATGAAAGTAAACCTTAAAAACGAAAGAAGCGAGTATACTGCTTCAACTATTGAATAATTGCGAACTTTTAAGGAAATAAAATACAAATTTTTCATGGAACGGTATACATCATTCGGTAATGCTTGCGGATTTTTATCAACCCCTTTTAATCTTTTTGGAAACACGAATTTCTCGTTCTTATTAGCAAGAGAACAAGCATTATGTATTTTACATTATCACCGTGATTGAAATTTATAACATTGAGGAAGTTTTAGAAATAACGAAATACATAATAGGGTGATAGCGCAAGGTCAGGGTCATATGGCGGATTGATCCGTTGCGGGACAGATCGTTCAAGAACTCCTATCGTTTGTGTCCCGCTAATAATCATACATCTTCAGTTATCCATATTTTTTAAATCGAATCCTTCTCGTTACGTTTCAGAAGCAAGTAGCAGATATAAATGCGCTATGTTAAATGAATTTCTGGTAGCCGACAAGGTACCATATGCCTAATATAGAACAGAAAGGTTCTATATAATCTCATATGTTGTGCTGCAATGATCCAAATCGATCATTTTAGGTCGTCGTTCGCTCTTATAATTTTTACATCCTTCCTTCATTTAACTCCTCAGGTTCCTCAAAATAGTGGTAAAATGGCGAGTTCGTTTTTACATATTTTGATTATTACTATTTTCTTTTCTTTTATTATTCTTGATTTTTTAATCTTTTATATTGATCATGTTTTATTTTGTGCACTATTCTCTCATGTTATTTCATGTTCACTCCAGTATTGACAGGTTTCAATCCCAAAAACAGTTCGTTACTGAAGAAAAGGTAACGGAATTGTATTAAGATCAATCTCTGAATTATTCCAAATATTCTAGAGAATGTAAAGGTCTAGTGGGTAATCTCAACATACAACACCTAAGAATAGCAAGCAACGCCAGCGTCTATAAAATATTGGTCGTAATGATTGTTGTACACTTTGTATCCAATTGAAAATCACGATATTTTGCAATTACAACCGTGACTCATATTAACTTCCGCATTTCATTTGAGTCACCCTTTCCTAACTGCCAAGGGTTGGAAATAACCGTGACGGTGTGTGTGCGCCCGCCGTTTGTATACATGTAACCTTCCATGTCGTTACTGGTGTAAAGCGTTGACAGTTGGGAGCCCGTTCGACCATAATTGACGCATATTAATTAAGTCTGTTGTAACGCGAAATGCTTGTCGATTGTGGATGTCACAAATAGGAGAATTGCGCGAGATAAAATATCAATTAACATTCTATTCGCATATCTGACAACTTTTAAAATTTAATAGCACAATTAAATTTAGACGACACAAAAAATGAGCTTAAACTAAAATATGCACAAAAAACTTCTCCATGCAACAAGATTTAACTCTGGTTTTGCTAAAATATGTTTAATTTTAAAGAGATCAGAGAGAATGTACTTCTAGAAATACATATCACAATACATAACAATGAGTTAAATTAGTTACACAAATGATTAAAATTTCAAATCTGAATAATTTTGTATTAATGCAGAGTGCAAAATGGTCTAATATTTATGGGTGATGTTTTAAATTGATTAATCTTCTTTTAATTATATACCACAGCCGTTTATTGAGACTCAAATTTAGTGGTTTAGGTGGTTGTTTCGTGGTTTCCCAGAAAACATAGTAAATGTATCTCTCACTGGAATCTACCATCTTCTCTAACCTCAGCATTAGAAAAATTATGTGCATGTAGTAATAGTGACACAAATATCACATCGGTCGAAGTGCTTCGGTTTATACGGTTTTTGAAGATGATTGCCTCCAGCTAGCGAAACACGTGTCACCGATTTTATTATAAACAATTGTGTGGCGAGGAGTTTACCGATGTGATATTTGTGTTAGTAAATTACACCACAGTCCTTGCAATCACCCTTATAATGTAGTAATAGAAAAACTCGAAAGACGTTTTCAGTATAACGAACCGCTGGCCTACTTCCTCGAATAAATATCTGCCACCATATTGTAATGTTAATGTAGTTTTTATAATATTAATAGCTGACCCGACAGTCGTTGTCCTGTCAATTTATAAAAAAAAATGATGTAGATGGAAGATCGATAGGTATATTATTTTAATTATAATTTAATGTTGAGACCAGGTTTCCAGAGCACCCGTATTTGAATATTACAAATATTTACAAAAATTAAGCAATGCGTTCATCGCAACGCTTGGTGATGAACGATATCTTTTGTCGTTCCGTTTGGAGAGAAAACGAATAGCGCCTATGGTTTACCTACTCTCGAGCACGTCGCGTATAACTGCCCTTGGGAAAAACATGGGAATTCAAGGTTCATTCCAAACACTTCCAACGATTGGCCTTACGATTTATTAATCGTCATTGCAAATTCAAGGCGAACAGGAAACTGAACTCTCAAATTGAAACGGCAAATTGGTTGGAATCAGTGGCTTTCTTGGAATCAGAACATCCTCGCCTTTGAACTTTCCTATGATTATCGTTTTTTCAATCACGCTGTTCATCAACTTCTTCACAGCGAGTCTTGTTCCATTACATAGTTTCGGTTGATTCAGATTGCATAACATGGTTACCACCGAGTCGACCTTGAAATGCAAATTGTGCGGCGGCATTCCTGGCAAATACAATGAATTTAGAAATTCAACTGGATAATTGACCACTTCATTTGGATTGGTAATTAAATCGCTTGACTTAAATGAATGCAATTGGCCAGCGATTTGACTTTGAATTTTTATGTTCAAATCGTCTACGTGTTTAATTTTCGCTGCCAAAATAGCTCGTTCGCCCAACTATACATGGTTTTTGTAATTTGAATCAATATTCAAAAACACTTTGGTGGTCAATTCTTCTTCCGACATTGTGAATTGAAACAAAATAGGTGGAAACTAAATGAGGCCAGTGGAAGCGTCAACCGGAATTTTTCCATTGCCAATGTCTAATAATTGCGTGGAAAACACTTCCGCCGATTCGTCATTGGGACTCGCATATTCGTTGTTAACTTTAGAGTTTTCACGTATCTCCACAAATTTGATGATTTTTAGCAAACGTTTATTTCATCAGCAGCTAGTGATCTTGGAATGACTGGCAGCCAAAGAGGTCCTGATTAATACGCAAATCTTTCAACGTTCGATCGAGTGCCTTCAATGATCGTTTGTGCGCCATCGTATACTCATCCCAAATTATTATTTTGCAATTTTGTAGTACTTTCGCCATTGCTGGTTGTTACATTTGACCGTCTCTTTTGTCTATGTTCCAAATTATTTTGTACGTTATCTCCTACTGAGCGAGTCGAACTCGACTGTATCCGTTGTTCCGGAATCATAATTGATGGCGCTTGAGAAATTCTTATTCGATTTGCATCTAAACGGTGTCTACACTCTTCGTTGGTCTCATTGACTTGACGATCATGTAATTCTCTTGCATTGCGCGTACGCCGACCCATATTTCGACGCCTTGTTGGTGGCATTTTTCCAAAGACACCAAATTAATCTTTCCAGCACACCACCGATAGCACAATATATATATATATATTTCTTATTTTGTTATGAAAATATGTGACAGCAGAACTGTCAAACTTTGCCTCATTTCACGTAATGAAACTCAATATCAAAACATCAAATTTGACATAAAGGTATTTGTTTCTTATAAAAATACCATCAAAATTTCCGACTTTTTCCGTGGATTTTCCAAGAATTTTCTTTCATGCAAACCTTGTCCTGATAATTACGAACACAACAAAAAATTAACCAAATCGGTCGAGCCGTTCTCAAGTGATGCTCCGCCATACATGTGGCAATTGATTTTTATATAATTGTACTGAGAATTTAGTTAATTTTATAGAAAGCAAAAATTATTACAAATAATATTTATAAAATTTTAGTATTATATTAACAAAATAATGAACAATATAATCAAAATATATTACCTAGAGTGTGTATAAGTGTAATTTGTTTTCTAATTCTTAACTTCTCTCTTTGTCTTGAATTCTTTCCTCTTTTCTTTGGTCTTTTCCTTTGATTGTACTTCTTTTTCTTTGGTCTGTTCATCGTTTGTAAACAACAACTTCTTTTTTGATGTGGTCTGCTTCTTTTCAACCCTGGTATTTTATATAACTTTCTATCTGACTTTTTTCGTCGACCATCCCACTCCGTCATTCATAAACAAACTTCATTTCTTTTTTTTTTCGGCACGTTGTTATAGCAATTTGGAATTCTAGATTTTGAAGTGTTTCAAGTGTATGTGTGTGGTATATATTTACAACACTTTTCTATTTCTTAAAGAATGCTTTCTATAAAATTTACATCTTTTTATTGGTAATTTTACTAATGGAGTATTACCATACTACAATATGTATATGTACATAGATTCAAAACTAGTTCATAACTACAACTCATAAGAGGCAGATTGTATGGGTCCCCAAATACTTAACTGAATCAATAAAAGAAGAAGTCAGGTATGAAACAATCGAGAATGACGTCAATCAGGAGATCAGTGAAAAGAAGCATGGATTGAAAAACAACACAAGGACACTGAACAATTAAATAGTGAAAACAATACAAACAACTTCCACCGAAAACTAAGAAGAAAATAATCAACATCAAGTAGAATTAAAAAAGGGAATATTAAGAAAATATTGGGAACATTAGGATGTTTAACAACGATAAAAACAATGAGATAAGAAGAAGAAAATCTGAGGTCTACTTAGAAATTCTAAAATCAGGAGTGAAAAATAGTGAAATCGGAAAAAATACCATGGTAATCCAGTGGAGTTGCTCTAAATAGTAGATAAACAAAATCTGGACCTAATTGCCATGTTATTGAACAAAACGTATCCATAGCAAAAGAGAATAAACCTATTACCTTACAGATTAACCAAACCCATGTCCTATCTTTTGAAAATCGTCTCAAAATTTTACAACATACGATCCACGACAATATAAAGAATAGTTGAAGTTAGGTTATGACCAGAACAAAAGCAGTTACTTATACTTTTTAGATTATCAAGAAAGCTTGCCAAGAAGTACATTATTTGAAGCTAATAGGAAAATTAGAAAACTTTCGGTCTGGAAGCACGTATTAGAAGCAGGTCATAGTTGTTCATGTAAAGGTTACTAACCATAGAAAACTTGTATTCCCAACTCACTTTCAAATAAGCCATCTGAGATATAGATGAAGGAATTCGTACCAGGAAAGAAGTGATTGATAGAATACGTTTTACGAATGAGACGATGAGACAGGTTGCAACATCGAAAGACAAATAGGTTTTAGCCTCCAAATTAACACTAACAAAACAAAATATCTAAATACTTTTAAGTGGCAGATGTGTAGTCTAAGTTGAAAAATGTAGATACTTGAGAGTTGAAATCAATTCCTCATTTGATTAAAATACCGAAACTAAGATTGATATGATAAGGAAACCTTTACTAAGTTTAAGTCAATATTCAACAGAACAACTTCAAACTACAGGTACAACTCTTGGAGTGATATGTGTGATCAGAACAGTTTTATACGATGGAAACATAGACGTCAAAGAATTAAAATGCAATTTTCGAATAGATCGCGGTAGAAAACTTTTAGTAGTAATAAAAAAGAAAGGCAATAGGGTATACCTGCAGACCAGTGATGGAAAAGACGCTGAGATATCCTAGTGCAGGGGTCTCCAAACTACGGCCCGCGACAGCTAATAGCTTATTGTTGTTGTGATAAGTTGGATAAAAAAACACAGAATGATAATAACTCGGATTTATTTACTTGCTAGGTAAAGCTTAATGACAAGTATAATATTCAGAAAACACACTGAAGTAATCAGTATGGCCCCAAGGCTGAAAAGTTTGGAGACCCCTGTACTAGAGCAACGATTCTCAATATTTCTAAGTTCACGATCCCCTAAATGTAAAAAAAAAAGTAGATAATGAATATTTCGCGAGCCCCCAACCCAATGAAAAATAATAAAACTATTCACTATTTCTCTATTATACACCCTCTGTCCCAAAAGTAACCGCAATGCGTCTATAAATCAGAACCAGTGGCGTCATCTCTTGATAGTTGATTGATTATTGTAGTGGGACTCTTCCTTACCAGCCTGACAAATTTTCATGACATTTGGTGCATAGTCAGCTGATACATCACGCATCCTGTGAGAGTGTTTTTCGTAAACGGTCAGAAAATGAGTCACGAACAACGAGTCAATATTAAGTTTTGTTTTAAACTTGGAAAAACTGCAACCGAGACGTATGAAATGCTGCAAATTGTTTATGGCGACGATTGTTTGTCGAAGAGGCAAGTGTTCGAGTGGCATCGACGATTTCGTAAAGGCAGAGAAGATGTTAACGATGACGAAAGAGCCGGTCGTCCTTCGACAACTTTGGCCGAGGCAAATGTGGAAAAAGTGCGCGAATTTGTGAAAATTTCGAAGAAATCGTCAGTGAGATTTATGGAAATGGAGCTTGGCATCCTTAAAACAACTATTCAGCGCATTTTGACTGAAACCCTTGGTTTGAAGAAAGTCAATTCGAAATTGACCGACGACCAAAAACGCTTCTAATCGAACACTCCAAAGACATTATTGCACGAGCCCGTGCAGATGAAAACTTCTTGAAAACGATTGTGACTGGTGACGAGACGTGGTGCTTTCAATACGAACCAGAAAGCAAACGTCAAAGCGCAGAGTGGAGGTCACCAGAAGAAGGAAATCCGAAAAAATCACGAATGGAGAAGTCGAAAATCAAGTCAATGCTGATTTCATTCTACGATTCGAAGGGAACTATCCATAAGGAGTTCGTTCCATACGGCTCAACGATTAATGGTGCATATTACCTCGATGTTATGAGGCGTTTGCTGGGTCGCATTCGTCGTGTTCGGCCCGAATATCGCGAGCCAGGCAGCTGGAGATTGCTGCACGATAACGCACCGTGTCATAGAGCAACGATTGTCACCGATTTTTTGACGAAAAATGAAATATATTCGATACAGCACCCACCGTATTCGCCTGATCTGTCCCCATGCGATTATTTCCTGTTCCCTCGTCTTCATTTGAAGCAGAAAGGAGTTCGTTATGCATCCGTAGACGCCATTCAAAGATCGACGACCGGCATCCTAAAGGCCATCCCAGAGATCGACATGAAAAAGTCGTTTGAAGCACTCGTTGACCGTGCAAATCGATGTATTGTAGCACATGGAGAATATTTCGAATAAATACAATGATTTTTGTGGACATAACATACATAGCGTGCTTTATTTCGAACTATTGCGGTTACTTTTGGGACAGAGGGTGTATTATGTCGCTGCGTTTATAGCGACGGGTATGAACATGCATGTATGAGATGTACATACATAAGCAATTTACAAGTTTGAGCTTGATGTGTACGTGGTTGTAAATTGGTCTCCTTATCTATAATACTCCCTGTGAGAGCATGTTTGAACATGCATATGGATGTGTTTGAACACGCTGCGCTGTTACCAGTATAATCATAATAATAATAATAATAATAATAATAATAATAATAATAATAATAATAATAATAATAATAATAATAATAATATCTTTTGCCCAATAGATTACAATCCAATTATAGGACAAGTACTTTATTGTATATTTGCATTTATTTGAACAGTATATACGTGCTATCATACAACAATCACCTAAAAATACCGAAAGTCGCTAGTGCAAATATTTAAGATTGAAACCAACGATGAAAAGTGAATATCAATGGATTGATCCGATAGATTATCGTAATTCACACACATTCTATAGAGAGGAGACTTAATTAAAATATTAGTATTTGGTTTACTGCAGTAAAACATCCTTGTAGATCTAGAAGCTCGACGAGGTACCATGAAATTAATTTGATATAATAAATAAATTTAATATCGGCATGAATTCACCGCAAATCAAGAGGTTCAATCCCGTACGAGTCCAGAAGTAAGTTGTGACTACAGCTCTGAACAAGATATATAGAATAATCCTTACAGTAGATATATTTTAGAAAACGTCTTTGGACTTGTTCTAGTGAGTTTATGTAGTACTTATAAAAGGGGGACCAAATCAAGGATGCATGTTCCAGCTTAGAGCGCACGAAGGAGAAATATAAAGACAAGATCGGGTCAGTAGATGTAAAATTATAATAAAACCTAGCATTTTGAAAGCAGAAGATGATATCCCATTGATGTGTCGTTAAATATAAGTCGAGAGTCAAAAGTTACGCCCAGGTCATGCATAATTTCTGTTGTAAACATAGCAGGTTGGTAGTCATGCTCCCAGCGCAAGTACCAGCGCATGAGGGTACTATAGATATAAGTGCTTTGTTATCGTCATATAACAAACTAAAATAAACTAATTTAACAAGTCCGTTTAGTTTAATAAAAGTCAAAGTGTGCTAAAACATAGTATTAATACTGGCGACGAGTTAGAACCGACGTGCCTGTTCTTTAGTTGAGATCAAGAGAGATACAAACTAGTAAGCAGTAGTAAGTCAAACACAGTAAAACAAAATGGCGTTGATCGGCACGATTGAATCGTTTAACCCCATAGAATCTGATGTAGTCACATATTTAGAACGACTAGAACAACTATTTATATGCGATGATGTTAAAGAAGTAAAGAAAGTATCACTACTGCTAACCTTAATTGGAGGCGAAACATATAGCGTGCTAAAAGATTTACTAGCACCTGATATATTAGGTAAAAACACTATGAAGAACTTATGGAAGAACTTACGAATCATTACAGTCCTAAAAGGTTGGTTATAGCAGAACGGTATAAATTCTACAGTGCTAATCAAGAACGTAACGAAGATATAAGTCATTCTTAGCTCGGTTAAAGAAGTTAGCAAAGTATTGTCAGTTTGGCGGTTTCCTTAATGATGCATTACGAGATAAATTTGTATGTGGATTGCAATCGGAAAGTATTAAACGAAAACTTTTGTCAAAAGATAATTTAACATTTGAAAGGGCGTATCACATAGCTATAAGTATGGAGTTTGCAGAATGGCAGACTAAGGTTTTGGGAACGGCACCTGTCAATAAATTTAGCCCTCGTACAACAAAGCAGAAGTATGGTCAAAATCAAGGTAATTTTAAGGTCAAATCAGCACAAAGGTATTATCAGTCTTACGGTTCAAGTCAAGAGCGTGACAAAAACAGCTGTAAAAGATGTCTTCGTGTCCATCTGGATAATAAATGTCCTGCAGGAGCATGGAAATGTTATTCATGTGGTGACATAGGTCATACTGCAAAGTTTAGATTATGTAAAAATCGAATACATGGGTTAGTACATGAAGAAGAAATAAAGAAGGAAGTAGAAGTCGAACTCGAAGATGATTCATTAGAATTGGGATGGCTACAAGAACAAAACAGACTGTGGTGAGGTGTATAATTTAAATTTAGTTAAATTCAGATGAAATGATAGCCTTAAAGTTGAGTTAATTATTGAGAACAAGAGTATTATTAGGAGATTGATTCTGGTACATGTGTGTCAGTTATGTATAGAGATGATTATAAGCAATTTTTGGGTAGTCTTAGGTTAGAGCTTGTAGCTTTTAAGTTGAAAGTACTCACGGGGGAAAGCGTATGTATATGAGGTAAAATTACTGTTAGGTTAAGATATGAAAATGAAGTGTTTGAGTTGCAATTAGTTTTCTGAATAGCAAGACCAAGTTTTGTCCACTATTGGGTAGAAACTGGTTAAATGTTATTAACCCAAAACGGAAACTGTACTTGGATCTAATGTCAGTGTTAAGTCCCAAAATATTATGATCTTGCACAAATCTAGTCACGAGTTAATTTCGGAAATAAAAAGCATGTTTTCATCAGTATTCAACAATGATACCCAATCTTGTATAAAACATTTTGAGGCAGAGATAACAGTAAAAAATGGTGTAAATCCTATTTCCCATCATGCTTATACAATGCCGTATGCATTAAAACCTAAAGTGGAGGTTGAGCTGCGCAAGATGGTTGATTCTAAAGTTTTAACAAAAATTAAGTACAGTAAGTGGGCTAGTCCTATCGTCGTAGTGCCTAAGAAAAATTGCAATGACATCAGAATTTGTGTAGACTTCAAAAAAACCTTAAACCCAGTTATTGATACCGAACACTGTGTATTACCATTGCCAGAAGATATTTTCTCTAGTTTAACTGGTAGTAAATTTTTAGCGTTATGGATCTCAAAGGAGCATACCAGTTACCGAGGCATCAAAGGAACTTTTTACCATCAATGTTGGGCTGTTGAGGTATAATAGATTAACATGTGGAGTAAGTTCTGCTCCTGGAATTTTTCAGTCTGTTATGGAAGCTATTTTAGCTGATCTACCTAATACCAAATGTTATTTAGATGATATTTTAGTTTATGGCTCTAGGATACAGCATTGTCATCAAAACGTTACTAAAGTTATGAGTCGATTGCAAGAATATAATGTAAATGTAAATGGACAAAAGTGTAAATTTTATGAGACAAGTGTAGAGTTTCTTGGTCATATAATCGATTCTAGGAGTGTACATCCTACAGCAACAAAAATTTAATGCATAAAAAGGGCCCCGTCACCTCAAAATTTAACTCAATTAAAGTCGTATCTTGGTTTACTAAATTACTATGGAAAGTTTATTCATACGCTTTCAGCTAAAGTCAAACCACTCTATGATTTATGTACTGCACATACAGATTTTGTTTGGACTGAGCAATGCGAAGAGACATTCCAAATAAATAAAAAATTACTCACATCCAGTGATGTGTTGGCGCATTTTGATCCGACACTTCCAATTTTTGTTACATGCGATGCTAGCGGATACGGAGTAGGCGCTGTTCTAAGCCATAAGATAAATGGAGAAGATGAACCTGTATTGTTCGCGTCTAGTACATTATACGATACAATCAAACGTTATTCAAATTTAGAATGCGAAAGCTTAGCTATAATCTTTGCTCTCAAAAAATTTCATAAATATTTATATGGTAGAAAATTTGTATTGGTAACTAATTACGAACCTCTTAAGTTTATTTTTGGTAAAAACAAAGGCATTCCCGTAACAGAGATGCCGGATTCAATTTACTCTTTTAGTATGGTTGAAAGTATACCTCTACATGCGGGGGATATTGCTAAAGCAACCAAACAAGATTTATTATTCACAAAAGTCGTAGATTTAACCCTATCAGGATGGCCGAATTATATCCGGAATGAGGAGTTGAAACCTTATTTTCAAAGGAGGCATGGTCTTTGTGTGGAAAAAAATTGCTTACTAATCGGCAATAAAGTAATAATACCCAAGTCCTTACAGCATGAGGTTTTGGCACTATTCCACGAACAGCATATAGGAATTGTGCGCACAAAAATGCTAATAAGATGATATTGTTGGTGGCCAGACATTAATGAAGCAATAGAAAAGTTCATAGCTTTGTGTGAAATTTGTCAACAAACCCAAAATTTCTCAAGTAATAACATTTTATTTCCATGACCAAAAGCACCGAATAATTTTTACAGAATCAACATAGATTTCTTTCACAAATATAATCATAATTTTTTAATGGAAGTCGATAACAAATCCAAATGGATAGATATCAAGCTAATGCATAATGACACAAACGCAAGTGAAACCATTTTGAAATTAAAAGAAATATTTTCAATTTTTGGTTTACCCGTTGAAATGGAAATGGACAATGGCCCGCCGTTCAATTCATCTGAATTTAATGCTTTTTGCCAAGCCAATGGAATAAAACCAATTAAAACAGCCCCTTACCATCCGCAAAGTAATGGAATTGCAGAATATATTTGTAAACATCGTGTGAAATAAAATTGAAAAAAAGTGCAAGTGTAGGAATCGAACAAGGAACTTCCAGCGTGGTAGCTGAGTACTTAATCCACTACACTACGCCGCTATGCTTAACTTACAACTAACGTTACTAGTATATAAAGATCACATGGAAGTCACAGGTATACTTTTTTCGAAAACCAGCCGAACCAGGAGGTCCTCCTATAACATATCTAAGACTCGTCAAAATCGAAAGCGGAGTCGTCTGGTGCTCCCCTTGTTAGATATATTCATACTCAAACCATTATCTGCACCCCATGAGTGCACTGTATTCACTTGATTCTGAAGCGATACACAATCATCAATGTTGTTGATAATAGCGTACAATTTTAAGTCATCAGCGAAAAGTAAGCGCGGACAATCAAATATAGAAAGTAAATCATTTATAAATAGTAAAAATAGAAGAGACTTGCGCGATTGCAAAACTTCAGGTAAGAGTTTCGAATGCGACGCCTGCCAGTCCGGTGGTCTTTAGTGTGCGGTCAACCGTGAAACGGAATTGTTTTATGCAAAATAAATAAGCAAACACACTGACAAAGTCAATGCACAAATTTCCACTATCACCAAACAAATATTGCATGTCTCTCGACGCGCGTTTCGCTAACCAAGTTAGCATCATCAGGAGATGATCAAATGTGATTTGATTTGATCATCTCCTGATGATGCTAACTTGGTTAGCGAAACGCGCGTCGAGAGACATGCAATATTTGTTTGGTGATAGTGAAATTTGTGCATTGACTTTGTCAGTGTGTTTGCTTTGTTACACCAAAGGTTCCAAACCAATTTTCTGAATCAAAATAAATAAATTTGTCAAAAAACGAAGTGAGCCATCTACATCCAGTGAATGGATTGCTAAAAAGACAAGTTACACAACAACAGTTACATATTTAAATTATGGTTTTACCTCATTGAATGCGTTGTTTCCTTTCAAGTCCTCCCTGATGAAACTATCAAGCCCTCAAAATTAGTTCGACATTAGGAAACTAAACATACTTCTCATAAAAACAAGCCCTTAAAATTAATTACCTTAAGAAATCATCAAACTTGTATTTGTAAGTCAAGCAATACTTATAAAAGTGTACTTGAAGCATCTTATCTCATAATATTAAGAGTAGCTAAGATGTGTAAAGCTCATACAATCGCAGAAAACCTCATATTGCCTGCTGCAATTGATATGGTCAGTGTTTTAATAGGCGTGGAAGAAGCAAAGAATGGGAAAGAAATCGATTTCTAATGACACAATATCAAAGCAAATCGATGGCATGACTGCCGATCATCCCGCCATCAGATAATTCAGCAAGAGAGTTCAAGTGAATTTTTAGTATTCAATTTGATAAATCAACACATATGGCAAACAAGTCTCAGTTCTCATGTTTTGTGAGGTATGAATGCGACACATCAATGAAAGCAAATATGTTGTTTTGCAAAACAGAACCGGGTCCTGCAACAGGATAATGTCTTTCGAATGTTTTCTATGAAACCACTAGAAACTATACTAACGTAGATTGGACAAAATGTATTGCAGTATGTAGTGATGGTGCAAAGGCGATAACAGGAAAGGACAGTGAATTAATGAAAATATTAAAAGATTGTCTTATACCAAGGGCGGAATGGACGAACTGCTTCGTGTACAGACATGCTCTTGTCACAAAACACACGCCAGAAAATTTCAATCGAATTCTTGTGAAGCTGTAAAAATGGTTAATGTTATTGAAAGCCGACCGTTACAGAACAGGCTATTTGCTAAATTATGCGATAAAATGGGCGAACATAAAAGATATCTTCTTTTCCATACAGAAGTAAGATGGTTATCGCGAGGGAATGTGTTAACTCGGTTATTGGAATTGCAAGAGGAATTAGTAATATATTTTTCCAGGATAAACAAACGCCATTCTCATTGTCTTTACAGAATAAAGAGCATATGTTGTTATTAGGTTACTTAGCTGATATATTTTCATATTTAAACGACTTGGATGTGAAGTTACAAGGATCAAAACATTTTATTAATAACAGACTTCAAAGCAAAGATTTTGCTATGTCCCCACTCACTTCGGATTATATTGAGAAAAATTTGGATGAATAATACACTATTATTCACTACAGTTTAAATTGCATGAAGATGCATTTGTGTGAGCTAAAAATTCAGTTGACGGAGTATTTTCCGAAAGATAAAAATGACTATTCGAAGAGATGGGTGCTGAATCCGTTTAGTTGTTGCCGCCGTTAAGTTGAGATTCACGACCAGCTCATCGAAATGCCTGCCGATAAAACACTGCAATTGCAATTTACATCTGAAGATACGTTTTGGCTTGCTCGTCGAATATGGAAATTTAGTCACAAAAGCATTAAAAATATTAATCCCCTTCGCCAAGTATTACCACTGTGATAAAATGATTTCATTATTGTTTAGGCTAATTTTGTAACCCCCTGTACTAGAGAATGAACCTAGAAGATTTGTTCTGCGTTGCGAAGGATACAAGAACATTTAGCTAAGTGATAGTCGTCAGTAGTGGAGAGGCACTAAAAGAAGAACTGGTTGTAGTTACTTATTAATTAATTGCGACTTAATGATCTACAGGTAGTAGCTATTTTGTGAATGCAGTTCAGATGCTACTTTTTCTAAAATAGCTTAGACTTCTTGTTTAAATAAAGAAAGACGAAATCAAAATTCTATGATTCATTATCAATGAAGGCAACGGTACGCAATCTATGACATGATTAAAAACTACGAGAGAAAAATAAAAAAACACTGGGCTTAGACATATAATAGAACGTAATCGACTTTATCAAAAGATTTACTTCTAAAGCGTGTAAATAATATTTTCTGGGTAATCTCATCATTTTTTATCTTTTTTCCTCTTTTTTAACTTTTGCTGAAAAATTAATAATCTACATATAACTGTTATGAATAATAAATCTAATAATATCTTACTACTAAAATAAATACATTAGTATCTACAGTCAAATGATCTATTGCAAATTAATATGAGTACTATTGGTAGCTACTTCTGAATGGAATAGGAAGAAAATTATTATAACAATTTATGCGGCACTTAAATCTAACGTATTTAATATTTAAATTTAAATAAATACATAGCGTTATAGACTGAAAGGACAAGAACTAATCTTGCTATATAATAATAATAACATACAAAAACTAATTGTACATAAGTACTAGAAAAGTAAGGAGAACATATTTCAATTATCAAGTAAATAGTTGTAAATAGTTATGGATGAAAAGAAGTGGTAAATCAAGTAATTAGGAGTTGATTGATTGATTGAAATTTGTATATAACTATATAATTTCAAATGTAGAATGTTGCTCAAATAAACATTACTTAGTACATATTTCATATAATAACATAATTCACGTATGTAGTTATCAAAGACAGAAAATTTGTATTCATGATGTATGCGCGTTTAAACAATAAAATAATCTTTAAAGCAGTAAGCTTACATGTATGAAGATGGCAAGTGAAAAGGAAGATGTCAAGGAACTTTAATTTAATGTACAACGAACTACGCATGTCTATTAAAGTAAGATATTTACATAAATTTGACTTCATATGAATATATGTAAATTCGGTATCGTGAACTTACTAATAGTTCAGACGTTTTTATCAATCACTACGTTAATGTAACATCCTCATACAGTATGATGTTTTATATCGTCATTGTTAGTACTCTGCTTTGCATATTATCTAATCCGCGAGATTAATTTCCTATGATACAAAGTGAAAATCTGGTATACTTGTTCTTATTGAACTTAATGAAGCACTCACAATTGAAAGAATAGTGGAAAATCTATTTATAATACCGACAATAATAATAATAATCATCACAATACCACAGTAAAATCTCTGTTAACGGCCACTAAAAGTTTGTTATTTCGTTTAACCAAGAATTCTAAATTCCTCGAATTTTGGGCAAGTATAGAAACGGAGAAAGAAGATCCACTGATTACTGGCAATACTGAAAGTATACGATGTTCCAACGTACGCCCCGGGATTAAACTACGGTTGCAATACCACAATAATAGAGGCTTCAATGACCACCGACATCATGAAAACATACAAACACCAAACTTATTTTCCTTCCACCAAATACTACTTTGCATTGCCAACTTTTAGATCAAGGCATAATTCAAAATTGAACATGATTTCCGAAAGCTTCTTGACTGTGACTATTTATAGGCAATAAATACAGACTTCAGAAATTAGAAAGGAGGATTACCATAACTAACGCTCTAATTTGGATTTCAGCAATCTGGAAGCAAATGTCACCACATATCAACGGAAAGCGTTTTCTCCAAAGCAGGATTTGTATCAGGGCTATCAAAACATTGATGTTTGATGAAGATAACATGCCTCTCACACAATTATTGCCCACAGTAAATATTACATTAAAAAATTTCAAATAGTGTGCCATGTACAATAATTCTGTTAACAGAAAGCCCAGATTTGACAAAGGTGAATTGCGTTAAAGAAGTACATCAAAATAGTTGAAGCAGTATTAGGTATGAACATTGCCATATATGTATGTAAGTACCTTTTAACAATGCCAATGATACTCAATAATCAGAAAAATGTAACCTTAGCGTTTTCATTTTGATGTGGTCTCTATGTTGTTAGTATTTCAGGAACAGATATCTATATATATATATACATATGTATCATAAAGGTATTAGGTAATTTATACTTTCCATTTCACCACCCTGGTAAACAAATACATATACACATGTAATTCTGGCAGTTAAAAAGATATTCTTGAGAGTAGTTTGATACGAGCAATAACTAGTATTAATTGCAAAGAAATGATCTTACACAACATGCTATATAAGTGTGTAGTACGTATTATTACACAAATGGAATCTCTTTTAACCTGCGTACGGTAACGACTGCAATAAATCTAATACTTACGTTGATTTAGCAAATACATACAGATCGGGAGATATTGCAATTGCTTGATCATGGCGTTCCAGATTTTGCAAGTGAAAGTGAAAGTCGAATTACATTGAGCTTCTTTACTGCAAAAGTATCATCGTTGCATGCTACAAATTGTTCTACTTAAGTCCTATGATTAAGTGTAGGTTTCAATCGGTTAAATAAACAATTATGCTGTTAGACTTGCTCTATAACTTTTTAAAAAATTAGGGAAGGTATACCTTACATTGATCTTGTATTAAATTAATTTTATCGGTAGCGTAGAATTATGGTTTACAAAAGAGTTTACCTATGAATAGTGTGTGGGATGTTAACCGTGCTCCGCCACTGTCGTAACCAATTCCAACAGATATTCAATAATATTATAAACATAACATTTAGAAATATATATTACATTTTTTAGAGTGATTTTATTGCTATATGCTACTTTAAACTAGCAAAATTATTGAAGCTCAAGCAGTAACGAGGACATACATACCTACATACTATGTTTCACCATCTTAAAATTTTAGGGCACATTAACATTGTTTTTATTGGCCATCCATTGGCCACTAATTGGAGATAATTACAAAAATACGGATACCTATGTACATATATACCCTAAAAATTAAAAAATCCACGAAAGTTTCCTTCTCTTCAAATTATATATAATTATAAAACTTCTATTTCCGAACAAAGTATTTGCTGTTTGAAATAATTTAACTGGTCCTTTCTATTCGACTGCCAATAACTTTTACACCTCATTAATTAGTGTTTAATGATTATAACTCAGAAAAACTGTTAATTATTAATGTAAGCCATATTTTATATATGCTAACGATAGAACGTAATAAGAAGCTATTACATTTTCCGATATACACTTCCTTTACACATAAGGTAAATACATGTCGTTGATGATCTTAACCCTATAGAATTGAATACATCCAGCATTTGACCTTACACAAATCCTTTCGCGAGTTTCGTGTTTCTACTTTCTAATATGAAGCGAAAATATACGTACGCCACATCGGAAATACTCTATTATTTTTTATAATATTTCTTTTATGATATTACTACCTATTATTATATTTATCATATTTCGCTAACGATGTGCAAACGAATTCATTCATAGGACTTATGAAATGTGTTCTGAAAAATCAATTTTGTATTCTTTATTGGACCTAATAATAGTACAGAAAATAGTCTAATTTACTTTAATAAAATATACAATAATTCTAAAAGAAAAGATAGTACAACTGCATTAGATTTGTAGACAATATCATATATGCTAACCCAAATTCACTGAATTAAAAATAAAATTCAAATTATTGACCTATACATTTTGGTAATTTTTAAAATTCAATTCAATTTCCTTTTTCAGTTTCCAATTATTGCCAAAATGAGTTTCTTGTTTCTTGTCGGAGAATTTGTTATTACAGCATTTCCCAGGTTTAATATATATGGAGTTGTTAAAGAAATAGATACTTTTCATACAAAAATAAATATATTTAAAATAGTCCTTCCTATCCACAACATATAGGGTCTTTTTACAACTAATACGTCAAATGTATTTATAATATTATATGAGTAAAAATAAATCAATAAATGTAAAAGAAATTGGCATCGCCTATTCTACTTAAACGTTAATATTCTACCTGGTCAGCTGCTTGCATCGCCATGTAATTCGATTCTTCGAGAATACACTTTCGGTATAGCCGTAGGTTAGTGCTCCCTTTGCATTATGCTCAAACATACGTTTGGAGCGATTCTAGAATAGAGGCCCTGATTGAAACCTAATGTGCATTTGAACCTGCAAAATATATACCCAACTTTACTAACGTTTACATTTCGTTGACTAACAGGAAGTTATTTAACGTGACCTGACTTGATAATGAGGTAAAAGACACAATGTTGAATGAATTCTGAATATCCCACTTGAAGTTGCTAAAGATAATGGCCCAGCCACTTACTAACGTTTATGTTTCTATGTCTAAATACTTAAACCTATACGTGGTCAAGGATTTTCTAAATTTTTCTTGTGAAATGGTAATATTAATTACCTATGGAAGTAGGAAAATAATTTCAGTTTTATTCAGTTTTGTTTGAACTTTCTTCTGTTTTAATTGGATGCATGCGTTGTGAAAAGGGCTGTATATTACAGCTGCATACTCGTACCTCGTAACACACGAAGATATCGCATTTCCTGTTTCAATTAGTCGTTTCCTCTAATTAGGTGTTAAATTGCATTTACATACCGTCTTCTTGTTGTGTTTTTAGAAATTTGTATATTAGACTGCAATCTGAGTTTACTGCTAATGATTCTGAAAGCTCTCCCACCGTTCTTCTGCCCACTTTTAGTCATTTTAACATTGACCAGTCTCGATATATATACATACATTTCTAGCGTTCTGAACTGCCATTGTATTACATTTTAAAACTTCTGCAATTTTTACTTGGTCCGTTTAACGCAAAACAAGTTAAATAAACCAATTGTATTATACTTGTCAACTGTGATATTTTTATTATTATTTTTGCCTGCTGATATTACTTGGAGTCCCGTCCTGGAGTGTTTGACGGTGTTAGTATTGTCGGTCTGCTCCATGTTTATACCCAAGTTTTTGGAGGATTGTGATCTTTTAATTGGTAACACAGTGATAAATATAAAACCTAAGTGAAAGTGATTATCTAGGAATCAAAATAACAGGTAAAATTAAACAATTTATTCCAATATCATTGATAAAAGCCAGACTTCCGACGGATCGGCCGGGCTTGGCTCTTTTGCGCGGTGATAAGAAAAGAAAACAGAAAAATACATATCCGTAGAGAACAGGGGCGGAGTGGGAAATTATATAGATCATGGATACGGAGGAATACAGCTCAGAAGATAAGAAGAGAAAAGGAAAAGGGAAGAGGATGAAGAGAACAGCGAAAATATTTTCAAGCAAGTAAAAAAATAATAAGATCCTCTATGAAGTCCCAGAAAAAGCTAGAAAAAAACATTGGAGTAATGATGAAGATGATTGAGGAAATGGGAGCGAAGATGAATAATTTATCAATAGAAATAAAAGAATATAGAAAAGAAATGTCAGAGTTAAGAAAAGAAAATGTGGAACTCAAAAGGGAAAATAAATTCATTAAGGGGGTAGTAATGGAGATGGAAGACAGATTAGAACGAGTAGAGAATGAGAAAAGACGAAATAACGTAGTGATTCAGGGTCGAAAAATAGATACAGAAGATAGGGGAATACTAAAAACACAATGGAAAATCTCTTAGATATAGAGTTACAGATAAGAATACAGATAAAACAAGCCATAAAACTAGGTGAGAAAACCTGTCTAGTTCAATTAGACAGGACAGAGGATAAGGTAGAGATAATGAAAAATAAGAAGAAACTAAGAACAAAAATAGGAGAAAGGATTTTTATTAACGATGATCTATCTAAGAAGATACAGGAACAAATTAGATTCAGAGCTAAAACCGAGAGGGAAAACGGAAAACAAACAAAAATTGGGTTCCGGAAATTGTACATCGAAAATGAAGAATGGAGATGGAACAGGGAGAAGGATAACTTGATACAGATACAGAGATCAAAAAACTAGAAGACGTGAACGAGCAAGGAAAAGGGAAGACGTACCTGGCAATGAAAACGGATACGGAACAAAACACGAACGCGAGTTGCCAAAATGGAAATAAGCAAACGCAAAAAGATAAAGAAATAATAAAACTGGGTACATGGAATATTTAGAGTATATATGGAAAAGAGGTGGAAATGGTAGAGGCAATGAAAAGAAACAAAATTGATATATTGGGAATTAGTGAAACCAAGAAGGTGGGAGAGGGAAATAAGACACTAAATAGCAACTATAAGATGTACTTTTCTGGAGTGAAGGTAGGAGAAAGGGCAAAGGAGGGGGTGGGGATCATAGTCAGTGAAAGGATGAGTCATAAGGTCATAAAGATCCAGCCGATAAATCCTGGATTAATTGCAATAAGCTTAAAATTGGAAAAGGTGGTAAGCATCCTGCAGGTGTACGGCCCAGTTGAAGGTACGGAAGAGCAGAAAACCTCGGAACCTCGGAATTTTATGAAACCCTACAAAGGATATTGGATTAGTTGCAGGAAGATAGTACGAAGGTAATTATTATGGGTGACTGGAATAGTAGAGTGGGTAATGATACAAATAAGGGACTGGACTGTTTTGGAGCATTTGGAGAAAAAAAGTTAAACAGAAAAGGTTGGAGAATGATTGATTTTTGCATACGTAATGATCTCCTAATAGGGAACGGTTTCTGGGACCAACCACTGGAAGAGATATACACCTTTGTCGCGGAGGAGAAAAACGCGAGGAGGATAGTAGACTACATACACCCACAGTATGAAAACCAATATACGAAACATAAATACACAAAAAGAAGCTGAAATGGGAACTCAACACAGATTGCTAACGGCAGAACTCCAAGAACAAATTAACACAGAACAACAAATAGCCGAGTATCATAAAATAGCAATCAGCAAATTAAGAAACGAGGAGAAAAGAACAGAATACCAACAGAAAACGAACGATTTACTAGAGAGACATGACAAGAAAGGAATGACACTGGAAGAGACGTGGAGAATATTCAAGTAAACTATTTATAATTCTGCAATAGAAGTATGTGGTCAATTCAGATACAGGAAAAAACAGAAAGGAACAAGATGGTGGATTAAGGAAACACAAAAGGAAGTCAAAAAGAAAAAGCTGCGTGGAGAAAATACGTTTTAACAAGGGAACAGCAATACAAAGAACAATATCTTAAAATAAGAAACGAAGTTAAGAAGAGAATCAAAGAAGCGAAGAAGAAAAGCTGGGAAAATTTTGGAAAGGATATAAATAAGGAATATAAAACAAATAATAGGAAATTTTGGAACCTAATAAGATCAATGAATGGAAAGAAAAAGAAAGAAATAAAACCAATTAGGAATACCATGAATGAATTAAAAACAAAAACAGAAAATATACTTGAAATATTGAAAAAATTCTTCACGAAAAAATTCATAGATGCAGAGATCATACAGATATATTACCAGAAGTAGGAACACGAAATAAACATAACGAAAACTTGAAGGAATAGATATGGAAGAAGTAGAAAAAGCCCTGAATAGAATAAAACAGGAAAAGCCTGTGGTGTGGATAATATAGAACTGGAAATGATAAAATGGCTCGGACAGGTGGGAAAGGAGTGGATCCTTGATATCTTTTGTAAGGCATGGCGAACGAACACAATTCCTGCGGATTGGGAAAACAACCTCATCACTCCCATATATAAGAAAGGCAATCAAAGTCTATAGGGCAATATGCCTATCAACAGTATGTTTTAAGGTCTATACCAAAATAATAGTGGAATGACTTACACATTTAATAGGAGACAAACTGGGAGTAGAACAAGCAGCCTATAGAAGAGGAAAACAAACGAATGATAGTATCCACATAATTAAAAACATCATAGAACGTAAAATTGAGACAGGGGAGGAAATCTACTTCAATTTCATACACTTGCGAGCAGCCTTCGATACAGTAAATAGAGGGAGTATAGATGTCTGTCTAGAGAAACTAGAGGTTCCAAGAAAAATGCGCCAAATAATCAATAGTCTATACTGTCAGGTTAGGTGAATGGAAAAAGGTCAGCAGATTTTGAAGTGCAAGTGGGAATAAAACAAGAAGACAGCTTAAGTCCATTAATATTTATTATAGTAATGGACAGAATCCTGCAAAATACGAGGAAACGCACCGAAACTGTGAAGACATTGATAGGATATAACAGACTGGAACCTGTAGCTGTGGATGCATTACTGTACGCCGATGATCTGGCACTAATAGCTGACAGTTATGTGAAAATGGAAAAACTAACAAAAATATGGACAGAAGAAATAGAAAAGATGAAGATGGAAATAGACGAAGAAAAAGCAAACTAATGGTGATAAATAATAAAGAGCCAACCAGTAATCTAATAATTAAAATAAACGATAAACAAGAAGAAATTGTCGACGCATACGAATATTTAGGTACTATTATATCGAAGGATGGAAAAATTGATGTAGACATAGCAAAAAGAGGACGGAAAGCCACAAACATATACTACGCTCTGAATCAAACCATCTTTGGAAAAAAGAAATAGAACCCAAAATCAAACAGATAGTATACAATGTAGTAGTAGCCCCCACAATAATGTACGCAAGTGAATCCTGGACAACACAGCAAAAACACGAAAGCAAAATATGGAAATGAAATTTTTGAGAAAAATCGTGGGGAAAACAAAAATGGACAGAATAGAAAACGAACAGTTAAGGAATATGATAAATCAAGAAGATATACAAATAGAATTGAAAAATGTCAACTGAATTGATACGGCCACATAATTAGAATGGAACAAAAGAGTTTAACAAAGAAAATAATAGAAGCCAAAAACAACAGGAGAAGAAAAAAGGAAGGACCAAGGAAAAAATGGATTGATAGAATAAGCGAAGTAGGGCGAAAGCGAGGGAAGACCATAGAAGAAATGAGGAAAATTAGTACAGACCGGACACGATGGAAAGAATGGATTAAATCGTCGTAGGATCCAGAAATAATCCGACGCTGAAAGGCATAAGGATTGACGAGAAGAAGAAGAAGATATTACTATTATCACAGTTAATTTATTATCATTAACCGCAAAACATATCATGTGCAAAACTGTCTATCACAATCTTCAATATTAGCACATCACACAAGAACTGTCATAGCAAGTATTAAATATTTTGTTTTACACCTTATAGGATAGCAAACTATAATAACTAACATGCAATGGCGGCCGGTAATGTTGTGCTGCGAAACTACAATACCGACTAAATTTAGATGATAAAGTTATTAGATAAATCTAGATTACATTGAAAATGACGGACTTGTAATAAAACACGAGCACAACGCAATCAGTGGCGACAAGCGAGCAGAGTTCGAGCCAATCATGTCGAGCAATTGTACTCCATTATTGACGTAAATATGGGGCTGTTTTCAAATCAGCACTGTTTGCGTATATTCTTACTATCGCGCAACAGAACAGGGCAGATAGGGCTTCAAAGAATTTAAGAAGTTGCAGTCGCAGTTGCAAGTCAATAGCACCTACGTATGAAATTCTATGAGCCGCCACTGTTAATATATGACCATTTCTTTGCCCACACACAATCTCATTCTGCTTGGATATGAGGAAGAATGTGTTCATGTTATTTTACAGAACATGCCAATAACATTATATAATACCTTTATGAATTATATAATACCTTTTTTAATAAAAAATACTGCAGACTGATCGGCCAGTAGTAAATATTAATAAGTAAGTAGGAGAAACGTAGGACAATGGCTAATTCTATATCCTTAATAAAATTTGTTTAATCTTGCTGTATAGATAACATTTTATGTAAAAGAGAATCAGTTTCTCTGACCTTTCATGAGTATGTTTATGAGAATATCAGGCCCACCCACAAGACTATCATGGTCACGGACTTTCACTTTACGGTTAACGTAATTACATTCTTCTTAAATGTCTAGTCGAAAAATAATCGTTAACAACGTCCTAGATTTGCCGCGCTTTTCTTCTTTTCATTCATCATCCTTGCCTAGTTAAACTAGAATAAGCTGACTGAGCAGTTTAAAATTCAAATCGCTTTAAAGCGAAACTTAGTTTGTGTAATAGGGTTACCAGTACAACACACCCTTATTTCAATTCTTTTCTGACCCTAATGTATTAGACCTACAGATGGGACTGATTTCTGTATAAGATACACCACTCCCCTGCTGAGTACAAGTTGCCGCTATTTCAGAAGAGAAAAAAATCATATTTCCGTTATAATTTAAAACTAATATTATATAAGAAATGGCGGGAATTTCTCTTGACATTAAATTTGTAACAATACACAAATGACATGAGCATAACAACAAATAATTTTAACAATTTCTGCATATTAACTAAATTAGAACACATTTCATTAATCCACATGAGACTGGCAAACAACAATTTTGTTGCTAACATCCTCTTTTATATTATATTCAATTAGAAAAAATGGTTACCTTTGCTAAAATTGCAGACAAATATAAGCGATGTAACGTTTTTCTCTAACAAACCATTATATCGTGTTGAATGGAATATTTTCAAGATACTTTCAATTTGCATGAATAATCAAACTGTATTTCTTTATTTACACGACTTGAGCATATATGACTACCATCATCGTTTTACAAAGAAGCCCTCTCGCTCACAATTTCTTGTTTATTAAGAGGAAAATTATGTGAACGTTAGTGTGCAGCACATCACAAGCAGAAGGAACATAAGATTTTTACAATTATCACGAATCATGTTATTAACACATTTGTTATATTTCTAAAAATATATTATATAATATATAAGTTTCTCATAAATACTCATCTTTCGGATTGTCTTTGCCACTTTTCAGGTCAAATAAAGAACAAAATTTCAATTTAGCAAAGGGTTTAAAGTATCGTTATGAGGTAAATTGGAATTTTGTCTTATGTGACTTGAAAGGTGGCACAAACAACCCGAATATATAAGTATCTTAATAGATCACGAAAGATGTATATACATTTTCATAAATACAATTTCTTACCTAAGACATTTCTGTGTTAAGAATTTAAGACAGAACATGTAACCAATACCATTGTTAATTTCTTCTTTGAATTTAATTTATTTTTTACTAATTTGTAATAGCTTATCTAACAGTTAATACTTAAACTACACGATTATAAATTAATATTTGTAGAAATTATTACATTCTGTTTTGCCGAACTACTAAAAACCAATAAATACTACCACGATTAGCAAACAACCCAAATAAAACGAAAGGCTAAAGTATGTGACAAATCACAAGAAGAGAAAGTGTGTACCTTGGGACATAGTATACCTTAAGACATTGTCTTTTTAAACTTATCTAAATTTAAGCGCTCAGATCACAATCAATTACTAGTAATACCGTCACCTGGCAGCACATATAATATGCTTAAGTTGAAGATTAAATGTCTCATTTGATGACCAATTGCAAATTATTATCCGTTAACATCCGTCTGTGTATAAGTCACGGTAAGCATTTTAGCTTTTTGCAGCACGCCCTATTATAAAATAGATGCCAGTTATTTATACGCCAATATAACCTAAACAAATGGCCAATAACGCTACTTTTAAATTGCAACAGGTGTTTGTGTACCTTGGGTTACATTGGAAAATGTACTATTTCTTGAATTATTAATTGCAGTCTATATTCCTTTGATTTGCTTGTAGATGCCTAGAACTAAGCAAAACACAAAGAAGATAAAACCTGTGTCTCAAAGCAAACAACTGTCATTACGACAAACCGTGATTGAATATAATGTCTCAAGATATACATGATGTAGGTACTTAAAAAATACGATGGGAACAGTGATAGTGGTGCATTTGTCTATTCTGCTTATAATGCTGTTTACACTTGTTTTAACAAGTGTTTACAAATACACTGGAAGCTACTTTGGTTTCGTATTTGAAGCAATGTGCAAATATGCATTACGGCTTACCGACCACTGAAGTCAGAAAATTGGCCTATAGTTATGCCAACATTAACAATATAAAGCACTCAAATAGTTAGTAACAAAAAAATGCCTGGAATAAATTGGCTCAAATGCTTAGGGAAAAGGAACGCTGATATTAGTTTACGAAAACCATAAGCCGATTAATCAACATATTTTGGCTTAACATGAATGTTTAAGTTCTTATTACATCACTAATAAAACCTTCTTTGAAACACTACTTCATCAGCAACAGCTAACCTTTCTACTACAGATGCAGAGTCCTGCACCTCAACAATATTACATTCAACTGTGCCCTCTACATCAGGTGTAAATATGTCTGCTCCTTCAATATTAATGAATCCTGAGTTGATTAGACCTATTCCAAAAGCAGATGCCAGGAAAAATTTTAGGTGTGGCGACAAGAAATCGAGTAGGTGCAGAATAATGACAGGCATTCCTGACAAGGCTGAAATTTAGTAGCAAAAAACAAAAAACAAAAGATAAAACCAAAAAAGGTGCAAAAAGTGAAAAGATGGATGTTGTTTCCATACTCACAAAACTGAGCGTATACATTTGTTGTACTTCAAATCTACTACCTATTCTAGTAAGAAAAGTGCTACAAAGAACGAAACCAGTATGAAAGTGTAACATATTGAGTATTCTCCGGCACGTACTGTATAAAATAGATGAATTATCAAATAAAACATTCTACAGGGCAAAACAAAATATAAATAAATGTTAGAGTAGGGTAAAATAAACGAAGTCAATGCGGAAAATCACATAGTGAAAGAGATAAAACATTTACTGTACGGCAAATAAAATTGAATCCTGAAAGGATCACAACAAAGCTGTAGATAGAGGTAGAGAACAAACCAAAAAATTATATTGCAAATAAATCTGTTCTCTGCGTACTTCACTAGCGTGACTACAAACTTGTCGAAGGAAATCGTTGATATCCAGGGCAAATCAAAAACGTAGTTAGAATTTACGGTAAAATACATATGTACATAACCAAAATTTTGAGTACGGCCTATAATCTCCAATGAGTAAAATAAAAAAATATTTTCAAATCCACAATAACCACATCGTTTTGTTAAGAGAGAGAGAGTTTGTCCCAGTGCGTGGATCAATTCCAAACTTTAAATTAATTACCTAGGACCTAAATTATGCACATAAATCGTCATAACAAATACACAGGACTATATTTGACAAAGACAACAATTTAAACACTGCATCTACTTCATAGTTCTGATAGTTTAAATCCTGTCAGGCGATTTGGGTCCCTTTGTCGGTTTGCGTGATTTTTACCCTGACATGACACTTTGAAGTATGCAAAGTTCATAGTTCTTCCACTGACGGCACTTGTAAATTAATCTAGAAAACAATATTAGGCACACACCACTTAAGGTGAATGCCGTACTTGCAAATTAGTTTCAGAATTAATTTATATATCAGCAGTTTGTTCCCAATTGTTAGCTCAAAATCCCTACCTAGTAAGCAATATAGTTTCGTGTATTGCAGTCCAAGTTATTGTCTCTTCATGGAAATGTGTGGTTGCCAAATTAATCTTTTATCTAGGTACATTCAAAAATATTTTACTAAATTTACTTCTTTTCGTTATTGACCATGGGAAGGTTACAAGTGGATAATTACCTTTTTTACGGTAAATACCATATAAATACTTATTTAATTTCATTTATAATCATTCTCCAACATTTAAGACATGGTTGTATTTGATTAAGGTGACCTAGCAGTTTTCTTGAGACAGTGTCTGGGTTTGTGTATAAAGACAACACAGCAGTGGCGTCCGCGAATATTTAGTGTTGGGATCCATCTAGTTGTTGGCATATCGGCAGTATACAGGGTTGCTAATAACTAATTGGGACCGCTAACATATTATATTCAAATACGCACTCAGCGTTAGACGCGTTGATCGTACAAATAAATAAATACGTCATATCCAAACACTTAGTTGACCTTCCTTAACATATTGACCTAAATTTACTAATGTTTACATTTTGTTGTCCAAATAGTGAACATACGCCTTTATTTTACTCTGTGGGCATGTGAAAGTACTTTCCTCCCGCTACTTTAAACATTCTTCCGGCTTTCCTGTGATAGTAGAAAAATATGCTCTCTTACAAATTTTGTTTTATTTGTTATGAACTTTCTTGTGCTTCAGTTTGGTGAATAAGTTGTGAAAAAGACCTACTTGGCGAACTGGAAATCGACGCGAGATGCGATGTTTTGAAAATACACTTTTGGTCAATCGTTATTGCTCGCTTGTAGATACGTTAGAACGATTCGAGCCCTTGAAAGTGCGTAAACCTGCCAAACATATGTCTGAATTTTTACGTTTACATTTATTTGTATACACAGTAAACAGTGTGAGTTATTTAACGTGACATACCACTTGATAATGACTTAAAAGACTCGAAGTTGAATGGACTCTGAAGTAAATGAGTGTTATCGTAATTCGCACTTCAAGCTATAGAATAGAATAAGACGAATACTGGGGAAAAAAAGAAAGAGATGAAAGGGGCCGGTTGCAAAACCCAATACAATAACTGCGCCTTATGTTTTTGATATATACTCCCAAGGATGATTCCGGGGGTCAACTTTTCGTGGCGATGAGACGGAGTTTTAGTAAGTGTTTCACACGCACTAGCACCGAGGCTGTATGTGTCCATGATAATTTTCCCGGTCAGAAAAGATATAGTTGGAACTGCAGGAGCTACTCAAGAAAACGGAAGCGTCTGGTATACACGGATCAAAGATGGACACCATAATTAAATTGGGTTTGTATAAAGCGGGAACAGGTTAAGACGTTAATATGAAACTGGGAATCTATATTGTTATGTCCCAGGCCAAGATTACTACCATAACTACATGTGCCCAAATCATGATAGAGATGCAATCAGAAGAAGGGCTACATCATCATGGCCAGGCAACTCTCAAAATATTTCAGAGTGTACCAATACTATCAAATAACTGTCCAGGAGTACAAATATGTACTGATGTCCTTATCAGAATATGATAAAGTACATATATGGTGGGTACGGGACACGGAGCATACACGAGGGGCTGGACAAAGAGGAAGTATGTAGGACATCAACGTACATGTGGAATATCTACTTACCAAATGTATTTAATCATACGGATGCGATGAGGAACTTGTTTAAGAAGCTTCATGGTAAACGTTGTTCGTTACTGCGGCTTCGAAGGATAAAACTCTACAATTGGCGAAAATAAGCAGAAAACAAATTAGTGACCAACTTAATCTCAATACTATAGAAAAAGTGGAAAATCTTATCTGTAGGTTTTGTGCAATGCAGAGTAAACTTTGCAACTTAGCCGCCTTGGGAGACCGGAGACTAAGTAGAGTCAGATCTTAACACTCGGCTTTTGCAGCGGAAAGCGATAAAACGGGTACCCCTCAACAAAGTGGTATATAAGTTTCACCGAGAACACCGACCTGCTGCAGAAATATCTAAGGGGCATAATGAACCAATGTGCTTCAGTTCAGTGGGCGATGAACTATACATTTAACCATTGACAGGCGCTATGAGTACAATTGTGCAACGTTTGCGTTTTTAAATTGCGATAACATCTTTTCCGGAAGATTGAAGCTCTACATTTCTGGTCTAGATTATGTAGGCCAAATTTCAGAAAAATATCTCCCCCGTCTACCAAGAGAGAGGATTGAGTTACTTTTGCATCCATAACAGGCGGACGATGACCTTTCGATTACCACGATGTGCTTGAAGGCGAGCTGCTGGATCTGATAGTACTGTGCCGTGCAACATTCCATGCAACGTTCGGTTTATATTACAAACTTCTATTGCAGGCATACGTAGCTGATTGGCAAAATCTTTCGTTGATCCTTGGTTTTCAGCAGTGGGTTCTGTCTCTATAGATAATCTACGATGCTAACGTCTCACGCCAATCATATTGAAGTATTTGATTATCTATGCTTTGGCTACTAGTTGCTTTTCCTACCCTGTGCACGGATGATAAAAGCACGACCGAACTGTTTCTTTTTGGCATAGATAAATATACATTTACATCACGATTGTAACTGAAATTGGTCGAATTTCAGGTGTTTAGTTAGCACTTTTTCTTTTTAAATAAATCACAAACTAAAAAATCTTTATATCATATTTAGCCAGTTCATAAAGCACACTATTTTTCTATTTCATCAAAATTACAATGTAGTTCTTTAATATAATCTCCCGGTTTTACGTTATTTGAGGCCTCAAATCAAACACTGTAGTGGTTCTTTCAAATTTGGGAACAGATGTAAATCACTAAGAGATATCTGGCGAATAGGGTAGATATGGAAATAGATCCCAGCCCAATTGTTTTAAACCATCCTTTGTTCTTGCTGCGGTATGGTGTCTTGCACTATCCTGTTGCAATAACGCATGCTTGTACAATTTCTCAGATAGTTGCCAGTTTGCAATCCCAGAATGCAGTAAGCATTTTTTTCCGACGAAATCGGCGAAACTGTATGTGCTTTCAATAAAGCTTTGCGCCATTCTTTCAGATGATTTTTAATCTCAGGATTAAAGGCTCATTTTCACGGTGATAGTCTTTACGATAGTTTCTATCACTAGATAGTTCAGAGTATCATGGCGACACGACAGTAAAGAAACTATCAGCCCTATTTTCACCGTGAATGAAAGATTTCCATGTTTATGGAAATAAACTCTCCAGAATCCAAAAATAGAGTAAAAAGAGACAATGCCGAAGAAATTTTGCTACCATTATCAGGACTGTCATCAATTAAAAAGCTTCGTCAGAAAATTAGGAGCTTCAGATGTACCTACGTATAGCCAAGAAATGTGTAAAGTGAAGAAATCTATGGGAACCGAAACAGGCGCTAATGATGTTTATAAACCCAAACTAGTCTTGGGTCTTCTACGGCAAGTTCCGTTATGGATCTACTTTCTCACCCACGACAGCGGCTACAATTAGTTCAGTGTCGGCCATATTACTACTATCACTACTGACACAATACTTCATAACCGTGTACACACCACATTTTTATGACCTGACTATCGAGGCTAATGTCATGAGAGTGCTATCATTGTGAAAATGAGGCTTAAAGTGAAGTATTCATATTTCACCAGTAGTTACTGTCCTTTGTCAAAATTGGTCGCCGTAATGTGCTAAAAGCCCTTGAAGTAGGCGGTATGTGTCAGACCTGTTGAGTTTCACTTCTGGTCCCAGCGTTGGTACCAATGGGACTAAAACTTTATTCACGTCCAAACGATTGTGTACAATCTCGTGAATTTGCCAGGTACATATTCTTATACTAACCTTAATTTCGCAATTAGTTAATCACACAGTTATTCACAAAACATCTTTCAGGAGGTTCTCCACGGTAATAACCTTTCTTTCATTTATAGAGGTGCTCGGCCGTACACTGGGCGGATTGTCTTCTAGTAACATTCTGCCAGCTTTATCATCATCGATTCATCGATAGACTGTACCTTTAAATTCTGCAGACTCTCCAAATACACCTTGCAGACGTTTAATCATTTCTGGTTCCACACTCTCTTCAAATAACAGGAAAATAAAAATTGTTTGTAATTTGGTCGCCTGTTTCATGATTGTACGTTTATATCAGTCAAGTAGCTCAAGTACACCGAGTTTGAAAAAAAAATTGCAAATAAGCAATATTCCCCAAACGTATAAAGACTTGTGTCTGACAAATGCCGCAAGCTCTAAGATTTACGAGATTAAACTAGAGTCAAATTCCTAGAACATTCGAAACGTTCCTTATGGAATCAATACGAAATTATTTTCAATATTTTACTTTATGCTTAGGCAACCAATACAACGCATTAATTTCATTCGAAGGAAATAGGCAACGAAATTTAGTATAACTTAAAAGTTAAATTTATTTTGTAACAATAATGGTAGTAATACAATAACAATTTTATAATAATACTTTTACATTGTGATATTAATATTATTTATGATTATATTTAAATGTTAAATTTCAGTTTCCATTTTAATTAAGATTATGTAATTCATTTCGAGAGACAAGGAGAATTTGTTAATCATAAGAATAATAAATTTATAGGAATAATATAATAAGACATATTTACCCATTTTTTTGTAAAATATGGATGATGTGACCATATATATTCCAATATTTTTGATGTAAAATTCGACTTACAAGTAAAGCATTACTTTTCGCTAAGAAACTAAAATAAAATAAGCTTTACCAAACCTACTTTGGAAAAGATACGTATTTCGATAACTATATGGGGTCGACAAACTAGATTTGTGTACTTTCGCGGATACAATATCGTTACAAAAGGGCATCCCATTTTATGGGAGAAGCAATCTGAAAATAGAGTATGGCATACTTGAAGATTACATCCTTTTAATCCAGAAGCTAAAAGCTCAAACTGTTATTTAGACAACTTCAAATCACACATAAGGACATTGAGACCCCTTGTCACAAAAAGTGTGGCTCCTTTGATGACAGGCCTCTTGAAATGTTGGGTCGGCATGAAGAGTTCCATCACAGGCTTCTGTATCTTCTCCATGTTTGTCACCAGATTCATCTTCACCCAATATCACGTTTTCAGATTCAGTTGATACCAGAAATTCTGTACTGTGAGACATAGGTCGCATGGCAGATGGTATATTGTACTGTATTGTACTGTACTGTACTGTACTGTACTGTACTGTACTGTACTGTACTGTACTGTACTGTACTGTACTGTACTGTACTGTACTGTACTGTACTGTACTGTACTGCACTGTACTGTAGAGTGTGCTTTGTTTTCGAAATAATTCCAGCTATTTGTGTCATATATAAATACCAGTCTATTTCGTAATTCTTCGGTTCCCTCTAGATCATGGAAACAGTAAACGGTATGTAACGTGATTCTTTGACCCAATCTGTCAGAAGTCTAACACATGTCAAACAGCAATTGTAAGGGGCCATATTTTATCTTCATCACCTACTTTACATCATAGCATTTTTTACGACCGCCGTTATTGAGATTTCAGAATAAATCCTCCACAAATATAACAAAAAGAGTCAGGCCTATTTACCCAAGCACTGGGCATGCTTTTGCATTATTAACACAACAGAAGACTTCACGAACCAAGATAAATAACAACAGCCATTTCCTACGATGCCAGACACGATGTTAAGCGTTCGGGCATGACTCATCGTCAATGTTGGCATAGGCTGTCACTTACGATATGTATAGAAATTCTATGTACATATTCCGACATTGTTTTTAACTATTACATTTCCCGAACACTTAAATCATCTACTGCAGAAAAACAGTATCCAACGTTTTCTAGGAATTCTGAAAAGTAGAGTCTCACGTCTCACAAGAAGAATAAGCCCGATGGACAAAAATTAATTTAATTTTTGAAATCAGCATCATCGACTTGGTTTAAGTAACCTATCACATTCCGTCTGACAAATGTGTTGATGACCAGTTTTATTACTCACTGTTAAATTAAATAGCCATTATTACAACACAAGAGCTATTTTGGATTCGTCTTAGTAGAGATTACTAATTTCAATCATCAACCAAGATTGAAGTGCGTAGACAGCAACTACGTTTCAGCTGCCTATTACTAGATCATGAAGAAATCATTTTCATAGAGCGAGTGCACCTAGACTCCTGAAAAACGGTTTATAGTCCCGTGCGGGACCTATTCAGCTATTACGTCCTTTAAGCAAAAACTCTTCGCGATTTTGTATTTATTTTAATAGTAGCGACTATAATTTGTAGATACAACAATTTTTGATAATGCATACAAACCATATATTTTGTTAAACTATCACAAAAATCTCTATAACTATTGAGTTTGTGGTAGTGTACGAAAAAGTTATACGTTTTACAAATTTCCTTTAGTATCACATGTTTGAAAGAATACGTCCAGAAATAGTAATCCTACAAATATTTTGAAAGAGAATATAGTGCAAAATATAGTTTTAATGAAAACTACTAGATAGTTAAAAGAGTATCCCAACGAAATTAAGAATTTAAATCCGTTGAGAGATCCTTCCACGTCCAGTTTTCATATTATCCAGAAAGAAAAGTGTCTTTTTACTTATACTTTAACAAAGTAGATATGCACCGTTTTTCAAGCTCTCTGTAACAAATCAAGTCGCAGTTCTGATAAATATGAAGCAGAATGCAAGTATACAACCCAATATATACTCAAACATCTCAAATAGCTTTAGTCACAATACGGCCAGAAGGAAACAGATTACTTCCCAGTAAATATTTTTTAAATTTCGGGGTTAGTTTAAGTTGGTCGTTCCAGCAATAGTGAACATATTTGCCGGAACGACCAACTTAAACTCTTCGCGAAATTTAAAAAATGTTTGCTGGGTTTGTAATACATAAATATATATTTCTATATTTCGAAGTCAATTTTTCGTATCTTCCAGAATATGTTTTCTCGGTGCCAGTACGATAGAATTGCCAATTCAAATAGAATTAAACCTACATTTAACAACTAGAACTATTAAAAAAGTTTGAGTAGACTTGTTTTCATTTACGAACGCAAACAAAAATTAAATTAGTTTGCAATTGCAAACAACCACTTTGGCTTGTCAACAAATTAATATTTTCAAAAACGTGAACAGAAGATAAAAACAATACAATAACAGGTCTTGACTAGTAAAACAAGAATTGAAGATTGAATGAGTTTCGGAACTAAATTGGAAAAATAAAATAATAAAGCAACTGCAAAAGAGCTAAAATTTTTACTAAAGCTATTCTGCATGGTTGTTTAGTAAATATTCCAAGAATTCAGAAATTATGTCAAGAAAGGAAGGAAAGTGGAACAGAAATGGCAAGATGGTAGGCAATCAAAAGACAAAACCATATTTAACAAAACGCAAGATTTGAAATAATTTGGCTAGCTAGATTATGGTTTGTCAATGCACAAAGAACCAGAATATTAAGTACAGAAAGCAATGAAAGGAGTGAAAACACTAGCTATCCAATTTCCATGAATTACAACCATGGATTTTATCAAGGAATAATAAACAAGAAAACAGTATCAATGCTACACTTGTATTAAATCATGTGCCAAAACTATTCAAATCCCCTATAGATATAGTATAGGCACACAATAGTTCCTACGCTTTGCGTAAATCTTATAGATTATGCTATTGGTCGGAAACAAGTCTGGACACGTTTACGCAGCCACCTGTACATTATTGTTTAATGTGCTTCGGCTACTTTTGGAATCATGGAAAATACGACTAGATCACAACGCGCTATTATATTCTTTTATTTAAAGAGAGTGTGAAACTTTCAAAAATCGTTCAACGTCTGCAGTGTGTATTATGCATTTTAAAACTAGCAGATAATCCACAGAGCATCTGTGTAAAAGATTGCTCGGAGACTATAGCATAACCGTTAAGTCATATAATTAATCTATTCCTCACAAGCGGAAAGTTTCCCAATGCTCTTAAACAAACAGTTAGTAAATCTATTTATAAGGTAGGGGAAAAATCATTGTTTGCAGAGTAAACACCTATAGTTCTGATTTCTAATCTTTAAAAAATAATTGAAAAGATTGTCCATAATAGAATGACTAATTTTATACATAAAATAAATTATTATCAAAATGGATATATGAAAATTCGATCTACGACGAGAACTATCTTTCAGTTTATGGAAGAAATTATTAATGGTGTAAATAACAACAGAAATAACTGCAGGCGTTTTCATGTATTGGTCAAGAGCTTTTGATGCTGTAAATCATAACAGGTTACTAGCAAAACTGGAAAGAATGGGGTTCAGAGGCAGGATCCTTGAATTGGAAGAACAAATAAGATCAGATTAGAGGAATGTGGGAGGTGGTGTCCCCCTGGGATCCATTTTGGAGTCAGTGCTTTTCCTGCTGTATATAAATAACCTGCCGGATATAGTAAGTGATCTTATGGTGTTCTTTGCGGACGATTCTTATCTGGTGGCATGGGCCTCTACGCCTGGAACTTTGACGAAAAATATAGAAACGTCGGTAGCAAGGCTCAATAACTGATTCAGGCAAAATACTCTGAAACTCAACAGCAATAAAACAAAAACACTAATTTTTAATAAAAGCACAGAGGACTTAAGGCTGGAATATAGTTGCGTGCTTACCTGTGTCGAACATAGCTGCTTCCTGGGCTTGACGGTTGACATATGTCATGAGAAACGCATATTGAAAGTATAAGTTCCAGAATAAACAGTAATTGTTATGCATTGCGGATGATAGGTAAGTGTGGTATTTTAGTTGTCCTTCAACGATAGAACAAGCTAGAAGAGTAAGTGGTAATGTTACTTGTTATATTGATTTAATGCAACTTCTTTGCGTTTTAGATGAACTGTAAACTAGAATAATCCATCAAATATTTACTCAATTTAATTGATATAATCACCATTAGAATCGTTACACTTTTGCCAACGCCATACAAGTCGATTTTTCCCCAGCGTAAAAATTGGCTTCTCGGGATTCTAGAAAATGAAGTCTGTTTTTGCCTCATCCTGATTGGTGAAGGTTCTACCTTTGAGAATGTTATCGAAATGCTTGAAAATGTGATAATCTATTGGCAAGAAGTATGGAGAGTATGGTGAATGAGACAGAAGTTCAATCTACAATTCATTCAATTTCTGGACGGTGATCTGTGAACCATGTCTACGGCTGTTGTTGGCTTAACTCCCTGTACATTTGATCAATTTCCTGGTATTGGTTTGATTTAGTTTCATACAGTTATAGTGGATGACACCAGCTGCCGATCCAAAATACTATAACCATGGTCTCTTAAAAAAAGAGAGCAGAAAATGGAATTCACCAGAAATTAATGACACCATATTGTAGAGCAAAATTATTGTTACAAAACAGTCCATAACAGCATAGTATTTATCAAAAATGTTACAGAACACTCAGAACTTTCATACCAACCTAATAATACGTGTTGTATTCCTTATGTGGTGGGGGAGGGGAGGGGGCAAAGTGACATAATACACTGAGGTAGTAATGTCATGTCCAAGAGGCTTTGCTTCCGCTTAATCTGTTCTCGTGCGTGCATCTAACATCATTTCCGAAAGATCCGGTATAATCAACATGATATCTTGACCTAAACATTTTTTTAATATCATCAGACCGACTTTAGAGAAAACTAAAAAGAAATTGAAAAATAATTTGGAATCAGTATAACTGCAATTTTAAGAAAAGGGTAGGTATATGAAAATTCAGAAGCATTTTAACGAATTACTTCTAATTACTGATTTGAAAGCAAGAGAAAAGGATCCAAGGGTCTCTTATTTCACATTATATAGTGGCACACACTTTTCAGTTCCATTTCTTGTTTCTTGTTTATCTGTTTTCACCTGAATTATGTACGGAAATTATTACAAAGCTGAAAAATATAAAACATTATTTGAAAAATTACAACTGAAAACAAGGCAGTGTTACATTTGTATTTGAAGGATGTTATTGATGAACTTCCAGAAATTAAAGCAGGTAAGCGATTGTAAATTTGTTTGTAACTTTAGTAGTTATTATCATTAACATAACAAGTCATCTCTACATTTACTTCGACCTTATGTTATTGTTTCTACTGGGGATTAATGTATGTTATTATTTCTACTATTAGTTCTGAGAACTGCAATCAGTTTCTAGAGCCAACATACATCCCACTAGGGCGATTCCAACTTTTCGCATGGATTTAGATAATGGTTGATGGTGTATGGGTCGCCATGGCACCTCTAGGGTGTAGCAGATAAGTTTCTGATCGACCACTCTTCGGAAGATCAATGTATCGATCACAGTGTACAAAAATCACACGGGGCAAGAGTATACTTGTACACATATAGAAGTGTTCCTTGTTTTCAAGAATTTATTTATCACCCCCTCCACATGGGTGCACCAAGTAAGTTGTCACCAACCCTCAAGATGTTACAAAAGTGGCGATGTTTTCTGAAAAGCTCCATGAGAACGCTCTTTGGTTTGTCAATTTTGAGCTTATACCTGGCAGTCTACTCGAAGCGTCCATCGATTGCCCTTTGTGCAATGACCAGCGACCGATGACCAACGCCGCAGAACAATACAAATATAAAAACATCAAACATTAATAAATTCAGTTAGACGGAAGTGTTAACAGACAGACCATTAACAAAATATTGGGTAGATATTGTACAGAGTAAATATAAACTACGGGGACGATCAATTATTTTAGCTATCTTCAAAGCCATTTCTTATTTATTAAATTACTAATAATATTTTCATTTTTTTGCATTTCCGGATTTACAGAAAATGAATTTAAGTTAGCTTATTGAAATGGAGCATCCCGAATATTTCTTGATTTGCTGTTGCAGAATTGCAGTATATGAACTAAAAAATATATGAAAATAAGGCTTTTTGTTTCAATAGAAAGTTCATAAAGATTATTACACAAATTATTCATATAAAAGGTGTTTATTTTTGAATACTGAGATAGTCTTAATGCGGGTTATAACAATTATCCAAAATGGGTTCCGTTAGAAAGTTAAAGTTAGAAAATTAAAATAAAAAATATTTATCACTATCCATTCAAATCACAAAATTAGTCGATGGTATACAGCGCTATTAAGTGACTTTGTCTGAATATTTTTTATTTTAATTATTCTTTGGATAATTCGTTATACATTTGACAACAGGACAATAGCCCAATTGTTTCCAAAAAGATCGTCCTTTTATGAACAAACTTAATGATAACTGATTTTACAGTTTCTGGAAAAACTGTATGGCTAAATGATGTACTAATATTGTGCGTTGAAGGTAGAGCTATGTACCAAAACGTCCATTCTGCATGGGTATTACTAAGTTTTTGGCTTTCAAGCAGCACTTCTTCAATGTTTGTTGGTAATAAATTGAAAGTAGACTTCAGATGTACGACATATCTACAAACATCAGATGTACTTACATAATACGTATTACAGCAGAGGAGATTGAACAATAAGTCGTTTATAGCACATAAAGCTTCTGCATTATTATTGTAGTTCTTACTGGATAATGCTATGTCAAATTGCTTTATTCTTAGAGTTAATTATGTAAATTGAGTATTTCTCTTTCTTGACTTCTTCAATTTCTGTGTTAAATCTTTTACAAAATTCAATATTCTTTATTGTGAATTGTGTTATACAGTACCCTCGGATAGCTGCTTTTTATTCTAGAACATATAATGAATATGTTTGCTTATCCAAGGTTTGTGGAATTTCTACAATTTTCCGATTATTGCGTGATTTTTTGTATGTGCTGTTTTATTATTGTCGGGGTCATGTCTTCATGTTAGTATTTGTCTGTGTTTCTTGATATTTCTTTTTACTACTGATTGATACGTTTGAGACGTTGTTCGAGGAGGTACGTGAGGGAACCAGATACTTTATGTCTTCACTATAAGAGACGCTATCAAATTTTGTTTGATTCTTGAAGCTTGGCACATCTTACACTTACACTTGTTTAATAATGTGTTTATCTAAACCACCTTTCATTTGTTATAGAATCGAACGAAAAGAACATTTTCCACCAATAAAATCTGTATTTAGTCCATCAATGAAGCAACACTGGAAAAAGCACCTTTCCTATTTTAAAAGGAAACAAACCAAAGCGCACAACATCTCAAATGTATCAACCAGTAGTAAAAAGGAAATATTAAGAAATGCAAACACAGACGAATACTAACACGACGACATGACCCCGAGAATAATAAAACAGAACATACAAAAAAATCACCCAATAATCAGAAAATTGTAGGCAACGAACGTAATAGTCGATGTACTACTAATGAATTATAAATACAATGTAATACGGACTCTTTCCAAAGCACCGACGTAGCTGATGATGTGGAAGTTCTGTGATTACCATCGATCATTGCCAACATAATTAAGTTATGATAAACGTTTTAGAGCGCAATAGCCATTTATAATCAAAGCCAGTACCCTTTTCTCTTCATCTTGAGACTGTTTTGATTTCATCCTGAATTACTAGTACTAGATCCGATCCCGGAACGGGATCCGGCAGCCTTTGGAGCATCCTGCGCCATTACTTCTTCTAGTGAGACGTTCAGGCGTCCGTCAAACAGGTTAACAAGATGACAAAAAGTCTCGGCCCTCTTATCCGAAGAGTAGACCATGCCATCTATACCATCTAGAGGTTTGGTGAAGCTGTCCTTCTTACTACATGCACCCTCAGAGATTTTCCAAAAGAAACCTACTGCTAGTTACATTTACGTATACGTTGTTTTCTCGGGCTCCTAGTTGTGCTACTGCATTTTTTATTAAAGTTATTAAATATTAAACAAAGTCCAACGGGTTATTCATATTTTGAATCAAAATATATAGTACATATTAGAGAATCTGTCTTCCCAAGTAGAACAAAAAGAGTTAATTTGCACGAAAGTTACGCATTCTGAATAACCGTAGAAAATGGTGCAGTTTCTATTTTAAAAGTAAATTTTGTGCGAAATTCATAAATACAGTTCATATAAAAATTTAGTCAAGTACTAAGCTAACAAACAAAGGTATCTACCCTTCAATTTTGTTCATGTGAGTGAGGTACCACAGATTCGAAAACTTTCAAATTGAAATTCTGTAAGTGTGTCAAAGTCTGATAAATGCCAGGAAGTCGACTTTTAAAAAAGTAAAATGGCATTTAATAAATAATGTTAGATATTAACCTTCCTATACTCACGTCAAAATGAAAGACGTATACTATACTATATAAATCGGTCTCACAGACCGTATGCGTGAGTATAGGAAGGTTAAAAAGACAAGTATTCCGTGTAAATGAAAAATTAAAGTTGCATCTACCGCATTTGATTTTAAGTCATTTCCATTTAGAAATATTTGCTCTAAACTATACCGAAAGAAACTAAAATTCACCGACGCACTAAATTATAGTCATAACCTGCGTTCTTTTTAAAATCATCCATCTATTTCTAGACAACAAAGAGAAGGGGATCAGCTCCTACAATCTCTTATAGCACAAAAATATAACACATTAATAAACGTGCACATATGTTAATTTGAAATAGCAACTTCAATTAAAATTAAATGGTATTCTAGATCTGCTAAATGAGTCCGATGCACAAATATAAATTTTAAACGTTCATACATTTATACGTTACTTGGAGATCGCACTTCTATAAAAATCGATACAATCGGACTTTCGTTATTTGACAATAACAGTTCCGATGGATATAGAATTTTCTGTGTGCCCAGGACAAACATAATAATTTAATGGTTTATCATTTGCATTACAGTCACCCTTTCCACAAAAAAGCGGTGCTAGATGTTACATGGGCGCATATACCCCACGAACCTATATATGTGTAGGAAATTATTGTAATTCTCTAACACTTAATCACAATGACAATAGGTTTATATTTGAACAGGGGCCTATCGACGCTAGATTATAACGGAGAAGGGGAGGAAGTGGTGCAGCTGGCGTGACAGATGTGCTGCAGCACCAGTCTATCACACGTGTCCATTGTAGGGGTTTTCCTCAACATATTTAATAACAGCGCATTAGTGCGTATCGCTCACCTATTATTATTTAGATATCTGTTTATAGATAGTTATATCGCAAAATGTACTTAATCCCTATGTCGGGCTATGGTAGTACTACACAGCTCAATACACAAATTCAAATTAAAATTTAAAGACCAGCGAAACTTGTATGAAATTTATTTTAATAACTTGTTTAGACCAATATCGATGTTCAAAAAACAACGATCGTTGCCCTTTAAAAGAAACAATGTATTAAATTAATTGGAGAGATCAAAGAGTCGCATAAAATCTTCTTTGTGAATTCATACAAACTTAACATTAACGTTTACTGTTATAAATAAAAGATTCAATTCCAGAAAAATATGCTTATATATGTATACCTAGGCATAAAGCATTGGAAATTAATGAGCAGTAAAAATAATGATAAAATGTTTTCTAATGGGGGCGATATAGGGCAGCGTTCAAGGCATATTAAATAATTGGCATTGTGAAGGATACAAGGAATTGATACTATATACATACTAAAAAGATCGGTGAAACGTTCATTCTGTAATGTTGGTATAGATTTTAATATAGCAAATCGTATTAATATGAATTTGATTATTTATAGACTTTTCAGTTGATATAAAATGTGACACATTGATAGAGGTACCGCGTCATTTGATTAAACCTTGTTACAATTTTTTGCAGTGCATCTAATTATTAACTACATAATTAAGAAGTTTGGTCACTTATATTATGGATAAAGTTATTAGAATGTCATCTTTTACTAGATTGTTCTAATCTACTGTAATCCATTTTCCTCTATAAATATAGTTGTATATTAATCTACGTCCATTAAAATTTGTATTACAAAATTCTAGTATTAGCTGCATTAAGGCTGGAGTTTACCTAAAATAAATTTCTAATTTTTGTATATTAAGTTGCCTACTAACAAAATGTGACATTACGCTCATTTTCAATAACGCTACAGTATGAGAAAATGAGACGTTCTTGCTAGAAAAGGATAAACATAGTGGACGGAATGGCTATCCGTGTTTAACTCATTCAAAAAATATGCAAGTGAATCTTAGCTGGCGTGATAATCTGAAATAACGCCGCATCAGGTAAAATTACATTGAAAGGGAATACAAGGCAAATAGAAATATTAACTATTTACAAGATATAAAAAATAGGCCATATCTACCTACTGTAGACATAAGATATAAGTATAAGTATAAGTAAATACTATGAAATACATAATATGAAATATGGACAACTGGATGTGAAGGATAAAATAATGTCTTTTTTTCAGTTATGAATTGCTGTTGAACTAAATTCATAATCCTTTTATAAATAAGGATCTTTGCGTTTGTCTCAAAATAACTTCCGCTCTGAAGGATTTCTCTGAAAGTATGACGATTTCAAAAATAACTCTAGGCAGAAAATATAATTTTGCCTTACAAACAAATGTAGTCAAATTTCTATAATAATTATTAACTAATAATGAATAATTATGTCGGTCTGTAATAGTTTCCTTAATTCCTTTACTTGGAGAAAGTACCAAATTATCTACTTCAATTAAACCTGTTATGTCATTAGCAATGTGAGTTTTGAAATATGGAAAGTCTGCAATATCTCATTCTGAAAATCCAAGGTCAAAAATCGGTATTGCATCATAGTCATTATTGGTGCAGTTAGCATTTATACTTGGTGGCACAATGTTGCTGAATAATAATTTTCTAAGGGCCCAACACTAAACCATTCGGATTATTATTCCATCCTCCGCAAGCTTTAATACACAAAAAAATAATTTCAAGTGGTCTTGCGAGCACTTATATATTAAAAAATACCTGGATTTTCGACCCGTGTTAAAAATTCAAGTGCCAAATTTTTAACTGTATAGATTCATCAAGAAATCTATAGCAAATGTTTTTCTATTATGTTGCAAAAACTGTTTTGATATATTACTACCTAATAATCTATATTGTTCAAATATAATGGATGTTTGTACCGTTTCTGATAGGAAGATTTCACTATTAAACAATAAATGTTTTTAAAAGAACCAACGCGTGGTTTGACAGACTCATAAGAGCCAACGAGCAAGAGAAAGGTACAAACCCCCTCTGTATATATACCTACACTCTTCCAATAGCAGGGCACCGGTTTTCGTTGATAACCGCATTATCGTGCGCCTTCCACTATCTTCTCTAATTCAATGGCTTTGCTAAATTACTCGTGCCCTGGCCTAATATATTTTCAACACGGTCTGTTTTGATTAAAAAAATCTCGTTTTGCACTCAATGAATACATCACGTCTTTCGTGTTGGACAAACAGCCGACAAATTATGGAAGTAAATTTTTCCTTTTCAAGATGCATTTAGTATAGTACTACAGCAAGTAAAAAAGGAATTTTATTCTATTAAATTATTAAATAAAGCTTGATCGCCAGCAACATACAGATTAGCACCTATGAACTTCTTCGATAGTTATGAACCTGCAGATAAAATCGTTAATCCATATTTTAAAGCAATATGTACGTAAATAAATAATAAAAAATAAATGATAAATATTTTTTGGAAATTGTAAATATTATTGGAAAAAATCGTTCTATTTCTTTATATGTATCATAAACTATGGATATCATATGGATAAATGGGGACAATAATCGTGAGTAGCTTCATCGAAAAATGTAATTAATGGGATGCGTGTCCGCAATTGGTGTTTGCTGTAGCCTCTCCTCAAATTACCAATTAGTATTACTATAGGAAAACTGAAGTATAAAATCGCAAGTTGTTTATCTATAAGTTCATTAGCAAATTTTCGTTCAGTGTTGATTGTTCGTAATTTTTGTTATTACATAAATTTCAAAAAATGGGAAATCGCAAACGTGGTGCGTATTTCTCTAGACGAATCCAATTTTGGTAAAGTTGCAAAACTAAGAAAAAGCAGAGCATTGGCCGAATTTGAAAAAATTTCTGGCTTGGAAATAAGAAGCTGTGGTCTTTTTATAGACCAAAACTATCCGTTTTTAGCTGCATCTCCTGATGGCTTAGTAGGTGACGACGCCATTATTGAAATAAAAAGCCCTTATAATTCAAGGATGTTAGCACCGAAAGAAGCACAGAAAATAAACTTATAAAATATTTGATTATTGATAACAGCGGTGGCCTGCTATTAAAAAAGCAGCTACATGCACCAAGTACAAGGTCAATTGAACATAACCAATAAAAATAAATGTTACTTTGTTGTGTGGACGGCAAAGGGGTTGTTTTATCAAATTATATACAAAGATGAACATTTTACATCAAACTTATTACTTTTTATAAAAGGGCACTCTTGCCGGAATTAATCGATCCCCGTAAAGTTAGAGGCCAGGAATTACGTAATATCTATATTTAAAAATTCTATATTTTACCAATAGTCAATAGGTATATTTGTGTTAGTATATTATGTACCCTTACACCGAAAGGTAGAAAGGGTAAAAGATTAAGAAGAAGAAGAAGATATTATGTTCACTCTGTGGGATAAGAGTGCGATAAGGAGACCGTCCATAACGCTTCCATCGCAGGAGGTGCTGTAAATCTGTAAACACTTTAGTCAGAATAAAATAAGTTGAAACGAGCTATACTTCTTTTCATTTTGCATGTGTTCACTCATAGTTTATCTGTACTGGGTTACCTCTGTACCTATTGTACTATTTGTTTATTATTTATTACCTGCCCACTATTAGTCATTATAGACATCTATGAATGTCAATAAAATCATCTGTCGATAAATCTGTGAAATTTATTATTTATTATTTATTATCTATTATCTATTATTGTAATTGCTAATTCAGTCGGGATATTTGTAAATAAAGAAACTACATCTACACTAAATTTGGTACATACATAAATAAAAATCTACTAATTCCCAAGAATAGTTCCAATAAAAATTCACATTTGGTTATTTCTGTTGAATTGCGTCCACAACGTTTCCCGTAATGAAATCTATTATCTCTTGTTTAGGAATATGACCCACAAGGAATCTTGCATTTATTTTTCTACCGATAGTGAGCTATTTGTGTTGCCTACATGCTACTTTACAGTTTTGAAAAATGCCGATTATTGTAATAATTTTGTTACATTATTTCGGAGTTCATAGCCAATTTGGAAAAATTTTACAAGTGGCATATGAAAGAGAGTGGTCACATCAAGCTACCAACGTGGAGATATTTTCGATATTTACATTTCTGTTAATATTATTTGAAAAGTTTGATGTTAAATCGACTTGTACGTTTTTAATTGCCCAAACGTTATTAAAAAAATAGAAAAATCGCTGTCAGTAGACAAACTACACCGATCTTTACGATTATAAATTCAATCTATTCTATGCCAACTTTATTACAATACTCTTGTTCACTATCTAACTATGAGGAAATACTTCTTCTCAACTGTTTGTAAATGTTACATATGTTTAGCTTTCGACTATTCCCAACATAGCGAGAGTAAGAAGCTAAATGTGTAGGTAATTACTATAGACCAGACCGACGAGGGACCCTATCGAATGAGTCACACTAGATCACCGAGCTACAGTCGTTCAGCTTTAGCATGCGTATGCGTTGGTGGTGGGGATACGGGTGTCGGTCGTTTCAACGTAAATTGTACGCTAACAAAATGCAATTCTTCAATGGCGTAGATGTGTATTGGGTGATAGAAATAAATTTAAATATGATTTGATCTCATTTCGCTCATTTATATTCATATTTTTAAACAGGTTACATCTATCGTGTCATAGAGACGCACGAACAGAGTCATGCTGAACACCTGCAGTTGCGATTAATCCGTCGACGAACGGTGCGTTCTTAATAATAAGATAGAGTAGCGGTGGGGTTTAGATTTTCGGGTTATCATGTTTACATCTTTTAGATCCTTTGTTAATACAACTTTTAGTAAGTATAATTAATGTATTATATGTGGTTTAGGATTAGCAAGGTTTGGTTTCTTCTATTATTTTATTTTCGAATAGACGTCGTTAGATCGCTTTCTTTCTTTCATATTAAGAGGACTGTTTTTATTTTATTTATTGAAAACAGCAATACATATTATTCTTCATTGCCATATGCCCGTAATTATTATGGCCCCTCACAAACGTCCTCGTCAAGAAATCATGACTACCTGGATTAAGAATCATGACGGCTTCACAATTGTTAATAATACGGAGATTTACTGCAATCTATGTTCGGTTACTTTGAAATGTGTAAAAAAAAGAAGATTGATAGATCATTTGAAAATTAGAATTCACCAGAATCCATGTACGTCAGCTGATAATTTTTTAGCGATCTTTGCGAATCACATGTGGCTACGAATATTCCATTTCAAAAGCTTGACAATCCAATTTATAGACAATTTCTTGCAAAATATACAGGGAACATATTCCAGATGAATCAGCTTTACGCAGAAATTATCTTCCAAAAATATATGCCAACGTAAAGAATAAAATTCGGGAACATGTGGGAGACAACTATTTTTGGATTAGCGCAGATGAGACCATGGATGTTATATTCGAAGATGGTGTGAGCCGAAAAACTTTACTTTTTGTTAGTGATGCTGCCGCTTTTATGATAAAAGCTGATAAACTGCTAAAAAATAAATTTGAAAATATGCTTTATATTACATGCATCGCCCATGCTTTGCATAGAATTGCAGAATTCGTGGAAGAACAATTTCCAAACATAAATGAATTAGTTAGCAGCACTAAGAAAATCTTTTTGAAAGCGCCAGCAAGCGTTACTATCTACAAAGAAAAATATCTCTTACTCCCATTACCCCCGTCACCTATCGTAACTAGATGAGGTAAGTAGTTACAAGTCTGCTATTTTTACTCCGAGAATATGGAGAAAGTTGCAAATGTTGTAAATAGTTTAAATGAGGACACGCAAAGTATAGTTAAATGCAAAACTGTCTTACAAGACTCATTTTTGCAAAATAATTTAGAATTCATTAAAAACATTTTGGCGATATACCCAAGAACATGAAATATTTTGAAACGCAAACGTTGAAATTGGAAGAAGCAATGACAACATTAAATAACATTTTAAGTAAATTGAAGAGTGTCCCTGGTAAATTTGGCGTTTCTGTAAGTAAAAAAATTTATGCGGTTTTTGCTCGGAATCCTGATTTTGCAACATTAAAAATCTCTGTAATGAAGATAATGAATATGATATTAAATACCATATTCACAAATCGCATTTTCAATATGCTCCCCTCAGTAGCTGCGATGTAGAAAGAAGTTTCTCCATATTTAAAAATATATTAACCAGAACGCGCACAAATCTAAGACAATTTAAATTACATTTTAATAAACAATATCAATAAATCCTGTTTAATGTGACATATATAATGCTTTGCAAATGTAACCTATGAAGGTGATTGCAAGGACTGTGGTGTAATTTACTGACACTATATCACATCGGTAAACTGCTCACCAGACAATTGTTTTATAATAAAAATCGGTGGCACGTGTTTCGCTAACTAGAGGCAAGCATTATCAAACCTGTCTAAACCGAAGTGAACGAAAAATTTGTTTCCCTACAATTTTAAGCACACATTCTAATTTTCAAATGATCTGCCAATCTTCTTTTTTTTTTTTACATATTTCAAAGTAACCGAACATAGATTGCAGTAAATCTCCGTATTATTAACAATTTTGAAGCCGTCATGATTCTTAATCCAAGTAGTCATGATTTCTTGACGAGGACGTTTGCGAGGCGCCATTATAATTACGGGAAGATAGCAATGAAGAATAATATGAATTGCTATTTTCAACAAATAAAATAAAAACAATCCTCTTAATATAAAAGAAAGAAAGAGATCTAACGACGTCTACTCGAAAATAAAGCAATAGAAGAAACCAAACCTTGCTAATTCTAAACCATATAGATTCATTATATTTACTAAAAGTTGTATGAACCAAGGATCTGAAAGCTGTAAAAATAATAACCCCAATATTGCATAAGTACTCTATCTTATCAAGAGCGCACTGTTCGTCGACTAAATAATCTCAAGTGAAGGAGTTCATGTTCAGCACGATTCTGTGTGTGCGTCGCTGTGACGCAATAGGGGGAGCCGTAGGTCCGGCCTCTGGTAGTTACTTTTCGCACCATTTCTCATGTATTTTACATATATCCTCACAAACTTTATCGTGTCCTTCGCGAGTGTGGTTTTTATGTAGGAAGAACAATTATCAATGTCAAACAAAATATATGTATATAATACCTTAAAAATCTGCAATATGTGTAACATGTTTTCAGAAAATATCAACAATCATAACTACTGTAAGTGTTACCACGAGCAAGAGAACATCATAAACTAAACACTAAACACTAAATGTTGAATAATAGGCACCTGGGCAATAGAAGACAACAGAAGCTCTAAATATTAGTCGCGAAAGATACTAGGAAATAGCGATATAAACTTTTAAAATGACCGAATAAGCCAATTTTTTTATCATCTTGTACACTTCATTATCTTATTCGACTACATTTTTTTGTAAGCAAATATTATTTTTCATTCTAAGCGTATAAATTCTATATTTGACAAAACCCTTATTTATTTATTTTATTATTATTCTGGTCAACAATAAAACGATAAAATAAATCTTTTGCTTCTATTTACAAAGGAATTCCCATTAAGTTACAGCAAGTAGGTCCTCAATTAATGTGTTAAAATGTACAGCACTGAAGTAAATTGGAGCTTTTGTAGACATAAGCATGGGTGGATGCGAAACGAAATAGTTTAAGGAAATAAAACTTGTGTTGATTAATATTTTTTCAGGTGCACCAAACTTGTTGGCTAACATTAATTTGGTATTAGCTTTTGAACTTTTCTAACTCAAAGATTAATTCGATACTTCCACCCAATAGCAGCCGTACCTTCCCCCATAACGGTACTCATCAGCACAATACGACTTTTTACCGTTTACCTTTTATTTTGCTGCAGCTCAATTCATCTGCAAAGGTAGATTTTTAACAGGAGATTGTATCTGGCAAGCATTGCTATTAATTGTACACGGAAGCACAATAACTCGTTTTGCTGTAACAACTAAAACGTATGCACGCATGCATATATATTTTATATTATATTTATACATCGAAATTCTTTGTTCCAAATCATGTGTGTGACGTCATACGAGCGGCAGATGGTAAGAATTCGGCACACCCCATGACGCGTGGCCAGCGGATTGACAATGGCTCTAGTTTCGCAGAGGGGTCTCCTCTTTGTAAACAGTCATTGGATTGAACGGCAGCGGATTTAATTATGGCACATGCATGATTTTTAAGTAGGTATGCTGACGGCGACGCAATCATCGCAACCCTCACTGGCAGTACAGCTGCGAAAAGATTAATGCTACCATTGATTCGTGACATAAAATAAATTACAAAGGAAAGATTCATCCTCCACTTGTATGTTTAATAATAAACCAAAACTAAAGTAATCCCCAAAAAGTCGGAGGTGCTGAAATAACAGTCTTATAATTGTAGGCATACAAAAGTAGTAAATAAATACTTTATTTATGTACATACTCCAGATATTTTATAATATCAAAGAGGAAGACGTCTCAAAACGTAGAAAATCAAAAAATTGAGAAATGTAAATCGTTTCTTTTTCTAACATAATATTTACGTTTATGTGCAGATTCTCTCCCTAAATATATTTTTAAGAACTAAAGCACTTTTGTAAATAGATTGCATACTTCGGAGAAAATATTTACGTAAACTAAATTACATCCGACGAGGATTGAGGATTACACCACTTCCTTGAGGAAGCCCCATCCAGTTGGCAACATTTTACAAAAAGGTTGTAGCCACACATTTTGCTCTTGTGTAAAATAAAAGCTTGTTCTTGGCTACAGCTTCCTGTTATATCCCGTACACAAACGTAACTAGCGATGGATTTTCACTTCAAAACCAACATAATTAAATATTAAGGCATCAGCGATGCAAAACCTATCACCTTAGCAGACGATTTATTACAGGATGAACTCTCAAAATTTGAGGTTTGCACAGGGATCCCACTAAAAGATTAATTACAAATTTCAAACCCTATGCTGAAACGAATTCCCTTGGTAGTTATTTGTAAATTAATAATTCATGATGCTAGCCTTGATCTGCGTATACATAATATGTTTCATATGACGAATTTAGAACTTCGAAATTCACATGTGAATATATTTTAAGGGCGAAGCTTTCATTTTATACATATATATATATATATAACCTATACATATACAGTCGTTGGCCGTTGAATTAGGACCAAAGGGAAATTTATTACTTTTGATATATACACAACTTTAATAAATAAACATATTCTCACAAATTATTTTATTGAAAAACATTGATATATAAAAACTTTTTTGCTTTAACCGTCCGGTCAGTAACCAAAAATTTACCATTCGTTCAACAACCGGGTACCCGGGTACCCACCTACTGTCTCAGTTGCCGCGCGTCCAAATTTTGTATTGTTCTCGTTGGTACGCACAAACGGCGATTTATTTGTGCGTTGTAACTGTACGTTAAGCTTTCGTCTCCAGACAGCATAATTTTTCGCGCACGACTCTCGGTCTTAAAAAAGCGTTAAACCTGACCGCGAAAATCTTTCAACGACGGACCGTGTTCGTGCGTGCTTAGAGCTTACGCTGAGACACCAACAGGTGAACGTCAAGTTGGGCGGCACAATAGTGTGCGACACAGATGTGGACCTAATAGCAACACCAACATGCTGTTAAATCTCGACACATTCAAATTGTTTTTCACTCCAGAAATGGCTAATATCATCATACGTCATACCAACAAAAAAGCAAAACATATGTAGCATGTAATGAAAAAAATCCAGGAAACAAAAGACAACTAGTCTGGAAAAATCTTGAGCTTCAGAAATTTTATGCATTTCTGGCTATTTTGATAACCTCTAGTGTCAAAAATTCGAATACTGACAATACAAATGATATGTGGCAGTCGTACTCATATCTATTGTATCGTGCAGCAATGGGCATCTCTCGCTTATGGAATATCATTCGTTTCATTCGATTTGATGATACTAATACTCGCGCTCATTGCATGGAGAGTGATAAAACTGCTCCAATACGACGCATTTGGACAACGCTTAATAATAATTTGGCGAATAATTATAAACCAACAGAGCACCTGACGATCAACTAGCAACTTTATCCATACCGGGGTCGAACTAAATTCACTCAGTATATTCGATCAAAACCAGCCAAATATGGAATAAAGGTATGGTGGATATGTGATGCTGAAAATTCGTATCCACTCACTGGACAGCTTTACACTGGAAAATCGAGCGCCGGTCGTGAGAAGACCGTTGGTGAGAGGGTTGTCAAGGAATTGGTGGCACCGTACAAAGGATCCGGTAGAAATATTACAATGGACAACTATTTCACTACCCTGCCATTGGCGGAGTTTTTACTGGGATTTGACGATTGTTGGAACTTTGAAGAAAAATAAGCCGCAGCTTCCAGCAACTATGGCTGCATTGGGAAACCGAGAAGAATTATCCACTGTGTTTGACTTTCATGAAAAAGTAACCATGTGCAGTTATGTGCCGAAAAGGAAAGGCAGTGATTATGCTATCATCGATGAATCAGAAACCAAAGATTGGTGATGGTGCAAAGAAAATACCCGACATTATTGAATTTTATAACTGGTCAAAAGCTGGAGTGGACACGATGGATAAAATGCTTGGTAGATATACTACAAAAAGATAAACTCGAAGGTGGCCTCTAGCATTTTTTTACAATATCCTCGATATCGCATGCCTAGCTGCATATATTCTTTATTATGAGAATCATAAAGAACTTTATGAACTTTATGAAGAAACGACGACGACTATTTTATAGGCAATTGGGCAGAGAACTGTATACTCCATTCGTCGAAAATCGTTCGCATAATGCACAAATCATTAGGCATTTCATAACGAAAGTGGTTGAAAGTTTTTTTGGTAGAGCTATAAATCAGTATGTGCAGCCAACACCTGAATCTTCGAAACCCCAGGCACAACTGGATTCAGCCGGGAGGAAACAGATTACCGGTGTATGCCATGCTTGTCTTCAAAGCAAATTCAAAAAACGTCGCAAAACTCGTAAATCGTGTTCGGTATGTGAGTTACCTATTTGTAATGAACATTTTATTTCAACTACTATATGTGAGCAGTGTGCGAAATAATTTAATTTACTTGTTCTTTGATATAGCTATGTGTCATTGCAAATAAAAGAAAAAAATAACTGAAATAAAAAAACTGAATGATTTTGTTTGTACCTATTATCTTTACTATTGTTTTTAATAAAAACTGTTTAAATGAAGGAGATCACAAACCATATTGTTGATCATTTATTGAAAAGTCAAGTCACATAAACACCGTGATAAATAGTCTCCTTCGTGTGGATAAACCGTGCTTTCATATATAATAACCTTAGTAAGTACCCGGGTACCCGGTCATTGAACAGAGGAGGTATCGAGTTTGATAGTGAATAATTTTTAATGAATGGATGGATTGAAAAAATTTTGATGAAAAATTGGCATCAAACTACTTCACCTTTGGGGATCCGGGTCGTCGTAGAATTTTTAGGGAGACGTTAATAAATTCTACCGTGGAAACTGAAATGGATACCCGGGTACCCGGTTACTGACCGGACGGTTAATGAGAGCAGCAATTCCTTTCGGGATACTCGGAATTGCATTAATGATAGAGTTTGAATTTGATCACAATTTCGTCAAACGTCTTTAAGGTTCTCCATTAAATCCTGCTCTTTGGTACACTTCCTTGGTGCCATGATATTTTGAATGAATTCCAAACATTTTGAATAAGGTTCATTATCGAGAACAAAGACGTATGGCCATTTGTTCCATCCAGAGTATCAATGTAAGGCATTAAGCGTTCATCTATGACTTTTTTATATTAGTTTTGATTCGTCGTACCTTGAACAAAGTGAAGTGGTCTAGGCTCTCTGCTGTGATACATGACCATATTATCACATAAGGAGGATATTTCATTGTTTTGTGGTACATTTTTCTTTGAAATGTTCAGGTGGTAATCTTCTCACATGCTAAGCACATTCTGTTAACGCCTCTACTTTTGATTCGAAGAAGACAAACTATAAAACAGATAAAATTGAAATTCTGCAAAAATTTTAATAAACACCTAAAAGTAGGTTAAATAAATAAATAGATGACCAATTAGGCGACAACCATAAATCAAGTAATAGATAAAATGTTGTACACAATGACAGTAAATACTTAGAAATGAACTTAATGTATTTGCCAGTACAATTCATAAATTATTCTCAGAGACTTAAAATTCTCGCAGTGATCTTAATTCAATGGCCAACAACTATATATGTATCTATTCCATGTTACAATAATTCAGTAACGTTGTATGCCTTCAAAGCACCAAAGAAAGAACTATTTTATTTAATACATTGAAGCAGATATGTAAGTAGTTTTAAAAAGGAACGCAGTTCAATAGCAACTGATACATAAATTTCGTTAGTTTTCAAATATATCTATTAAAAACTCGAATAAACTTTCTAATATACCGAGTAATAAAAATAAATAGAAATGAGCGCACAAGAGGATAATGAATGTAAAATGTACTGAATACTAAAAGATAAAAATGTGCTTTAAAATTTAGCACTTTTAAAAGAACGATAACAGACATTTTAAAACGCTCAAAAGAGGTTTGATTAACTAATGAAATATTCTGCATTAATTCTTGGTAGTGTGATGGATTTTGGTGTACTTCTCTATTGTTGTTTCTCTATGGATTTTCTTATACTTCTCTATTATTCGGAGTAGACTTGAGTATGCGTCGAGTGTTTGGAGCCCCATCTATACATATCAAAAACTCTAGATTGAGAGGGTCCAAAGATGTTTCCTAAAATATCTAATTTTTAAGCGCGACGGAAAGTACCCACCACGCAACACGGATCGTGTAGAACTATTGGCCCAGAATAACGTGTCTCCCTTGGATGCCCGCAGAGAGGTAATTAGTGCCAATTCTCTTCACGATCTCTTAGTTGACAGCGTGAATTATTCAGAACTTTTGCAGCAGATCTATTTCAATGTACCTATGTAGGTTGACTGTTTGGGATGTGATGAGGTTTCCTTTACCATGGTGTAGAACCAATGTACTACTAAGAAGTCCATTATACGAGATGTGTTTAAATGTGAATGAACTTTCCAACGACACCTTCTTTGAGCTGCGAATTAAATTTTGATACTTCTTCCTTTGGTGTTTCATTTTCGTTTTATTTTTTCTAATGTTTTTTCTTTCATTAAGAATATATATTGTACTATGCACATGTATATGTATATACTTTGTTGTAGTGTCTATTAAGGTTGTAACTGCTGGGCACTTAATAAAAATATTATTATTATTATTATTATTACAAGCATGTAAACCTCGCAAGCAAACTATTATCGACCTAAGATAATTAATGAAAGTATATTTAGTGTACTATTTTCGAAGGGTAACACTAAATGTTTCTTTCCACTGGTGACTTTGGGCATATTAAAGACCGGCAACTATTGAAACAAGTATATGGATCCAATATGTTCACGCCACAGGTGTAGCATGGAGATTCAGTGTAGGCCTCGAGCGTGCTGTGAAGTACTCGTGGATAAAGACCGAAAAACCTATTCAGAGAATAGAAGGGGTTTTAGAAAACAGTGACAATGTGGACAAAATACCTCCCCGAAAACTTATAGCTCTTGTTTAAGCTGTAATAATTCTGCACTTTAAGGGAGAATGTGGATTAACATTGATAAGCGTGGAAGTTGAATGTAGGTCTCAAACGTACGTTGAAATGTTTGAGGTTCGGAGTTTAAGAAAACATGTGTCCTAACATTGTTCAGAATGTAGGTCGAACGTAGACCTCCTGTATATGTTTAAGTTTACCTAAGTAACCTTTAAATTTCAGAATTCGGGACTGATCATAATTTTGACATTCCATTCATGATGGGTCGAAATAATTGGGAGAAACACACTGCTGCACGACCCAGTGGAAAGGCAGATCTACGTATACATCTCCATCAAGCAATTTGTACTAAAGTCGCGAATGCTTTGAAAAGTTATTAAACTGTCGTCAAGTGCAAACTGTTGCTGCATATATATTACATTTCCAGTCAGAAATCATAAGCCAGCACCGCCACAAAGTCATTACGGTTCATGCTTCTGGTAGTTTTTGATAGTTATATATTGCTACCAGAACAAGTCTTATGTCGACCGATAGTTCCACATTTAGCATGCGCACCACATATGCCTGTAATAAGATGGATAACCTCTGTTTGTGAGTCTAATAGGGTTTACTTAACAAGGTATCAGCCCGTTTAAGTATTGAAGGCAATGAGTTGACTCGGAAGGGAAGTAACACTTCCACCCACAGGATCTGAACCTATTCTATAAATTGCTAAATCTTATGTAAAAGCGAGCATACAGCAAATTCTGATCTAAGTGACATCAATCAAGGACCTAGCCATCCAGAAATTTCATAGAGTGGACCTGAGTTGCAATGAACCCACAAACATTCTAAAACTAGCAAGAAGTCAACTACTGTCCTTACCGAAGATTGGATGGTCAACTATCGCCTGCATAAAATTAGGTTCAACAATGAACCTGAGTGTATCGCTGTATGAATGCGATATGTGCGTATAATAATATAATAATAATCAATAATCAAGACGACATACGTACGAGGGATGTTTCGAATGTTCTAGAAATAATGGCTGTAGTTCTATTGCGCAAAGATTATAGATCATGCTACTGGTCAGAGATAAGTCTTGACACGTTTACGCAACCATCCCGTGCAATATTGTTTAATATACTTCACCTACTCGAGTGATATATATGTATGTCCGACGCACGCTGCCAACTTCAAGAGCTTTTAGCATGTTATGACGAGCAATTTTGTCCACGTATAATAAGTACGGATGAAACATGGATACCTTACTTCAATTTTGAGATCACAAATCATTCGAAAGTATGTCGCAAACGTGAAGAAGGGCTTCCGCACCTGCAGTTCCGTCTGTATTTTGAGATTGCGAGGAGATTAAATTTATGGATTATCTATCGAAAGGTGCTATAACTAACTCGCAATACTATTATAATCTTGAATTTGACCTGCTGCATCAGGCGCTTTCCAAAAAACGACCTAGGAAGTTGTGTAGGCGTTCGTTATTGCAACAGGATAATGCAAGAATACATGCTGCAAAAAAGAATTATTTCCACGTCCCCCTATTCGACAGATCTACCTCCTAGTGATTTTTATCTGCTCCCAAATTTAAGGAAACTACTACGGGATGTTTGATATGACTTAAAATTATGCAAATCTTGCTATAAATAGGTGAATTGCAGACACTCCGAAAAAGTTCTTTGAGGACGATTCAAAAGGAATAGCTGCATGTTAGAATAAGTGTATTCAATTAATTGGAAATTATATTGAAAAACTCCATTCTAATTTTATTGAAGATTGACTTAATACAGAAATACAGCCAAATTCCTAGAAACGTCGCTCGTATTACATAATATTCCTTTTTAATTATTAATGTCCAGATTTATGTAGGAATATTATGAAAAAGAAATTATTTGAATCTGAAGTTGATGGTACACTGGACGTAAATTTAATACTGCCTCTATTTGTGTTATCAAATGGAGATTATATCGAAAAAATACATTCTAGTTTTGACGAAAATTGACGAAATAAAAAAATTATAGCCAATTTTCTGGAACTTATAAACATAATATCCTATTACATATGTATGTATGTACAACATGTAATGATGGTTAAACATTACTACTATTACTAAGGTTTACATATGTATGTTACGGTCTCCTGGTTTGGAGAGAGCACCAAACAGTTTCCCGTTTGGGTGGGGAGATAAAATAAGAAAACAGGCTTTTCTGTTTTTTATGCCGGTTTACTTAGACAGAAAACATTGACATATTGTACAATAAAAACATTTATTCAGACAGATCAGTTGACACATTCACAATATAAAAAATGATCATAAAAATACGTATTCCTATGTGTGAGCGTTATTTCAAGGTTAAATTTTTTGAATAAAAGATATATCGCAATTTATACTTATATTATATTATATATCACGCACTTAGCGTATATTCTGTGTTTCTGTTTCTAATATGGTTCCAAAGAATTGGAATTGTGTTTCTCACTTTGGAGAAGTTAACACACGTTTGTGGCTACACGCTTCAAAATACGTTTGTCATAAACGTTTCATTTTCTATCTATGTTTTTTTCTATCTAGTATGTGTGTACCTTTAGTACATAAACAGCGAAGTAAGCGAACGAACGTCGTCGGTGAGGCAGGTCAGTTCAAGTCGATGTTCGGGTGATATGGTTTTATGCTAAATTGCTGTACATTGCTTTCTTCAAACGCGCTGGCTTCACCAAATAAGCGACAATGCAGAGGAATAGAATAAAAATTGTTGCAGTTATGCTGCGTGCCGTTTTGAAAAATCGTGTTCCGAGAAAAACGCGTTTAAAGTTTCGAAATGTGTTATAGACATGAACAAATGAAAAATTCGACTGTTTATAATATTTTACCACTAATCATAAAGCTGCCCTTCCAGGTTCAAATATTCTTCCTCACGCTCTTTCCTCGAAGATTGTATACTAGAGCGCGCCTCTTTTGCCGCATCTGTCAAAGATAGCTCGGCGTGCTTGATTCGCATAGCATCGGCTTCAACGCAAAAATTATATGATTGGACGCCAATACCCACCTCCAATACTTTCATGATTCGTAGAATATTTGTCAGACCATCATTAAAATATCAGTCGCTATATTTAAGACTTTTTTATATAATAGTTTAATTTATATAGAACTGGTATTTATTTGGCAAAGGTGATTTTTTCGGAGATGTCCGACGCGCTTCGGGAAGAGCTCGAACTTTCAAGGGAAAAACTTTCTTCCGGGTAATGCATTTTTTGCACCATATTCTAGAAGGTTCAAAGCATTATTAAGCCAATAAAGAACAATCGATTTTCTGAAAAATGTACAGTGGTGTTACTTGTTAAGTCCAGAGCCAACTACTTGTAATGTGTCAGTTGATACTTTGAATATTACTCCAAACATATTTTGGCAGATAGAAGAATCCCTTAACATTACAAAGATTTTGTGAAAATCATTTTTTGTATTGGATACATAGGACCGTTATAAAATTGGTCGGTTCGAGGTTAAGTTACGATTTCGTAACAGCGGGCAACAAAAGGTAGGTGAATCCGAAATTGTAACACTGAAAAGATTTTTCAATATAGAAGAGAGATCGAATTATTAATCTTTATTTAAAACGGAATATTATCAATTTATAAAAGAGTATGAACATCTAGGTTATATGCAGCTAGTCGAGTCTCTCATATTTAAATAGTCTACACTCTCACTATTTACCTCATGACGTTGTGATAAAACCTGATAGTGTAGCAAAAAATTAAAAGTGTTATTTGATGGACCGGCTAAAACTAGCTCGGGAATATTATTAAATGAAGTACTTATACATAAGATGTATCGCCCAATAGGAGTAGATAAAGATGATCTCTGCTTTCAACGTATACTTTAGAGACAAGATAATACCCAACCATTAAAAGTACAACATATATGAGTTGAAAACACATGCATGGAACCGCATCTGTGCCCCTTTTAGTAACGCAAGTGCTTAACTAGTTAGTATTAGATGAGCAGAAACAATTTTCCTGGCGTTCTGCGATTATTCGTCGCAATGTTTATGTAGGCGACCTACGTACAAATGCCATTCATATCGGAACGGCAAAGAAATTAATATCTGAAATAAACTCACAATTTTATCAATAAACGAATTGTATCAGATATTTCAAAACTGTTCGATCCATATGTTTAGTAGGTTCAGTTATAGTTAATGCAACAATTGTGGAAACTGAGATTAAACTGGGATTAATCAGTTCCAAAGGATGTTCAATAACATGGCATAAGTTACAGAAATTACAATGGTTACAAACTAACCGTTGTATAGGGATTCCAGATAAATATGATTTTGCTGAAATGCTGGGCTTCAATGACACGGTAAACATGCATATGAAATATGAATTGCATACGAACAGTCTCTCGCGGTAAAATTATGCACCATATTATGTTCTAAATCGCGAGCTACGCCTCTCAAAACTACAACTTTGCGAAGATTGGAACTCTGCGAAGCTGCTCTCTTAGCTGTTTTATCCCCTACATAAAGGGATTATTATCAATTCCTACAGTAAAAACCTACTACTAGACTGACTCTATGATAATACTATCTTGGTTACGATCTCCATTTAAAATCTAGAAAACGTTGATAGTAAATCAAAATTCATCTAATATTGTTGAATGATATCATATACCATCACGAAGGAATTCAGCAAATATTATTTCACCAGGTAACTACACCACGCAATTAATTCGTAATAATTTGTGATGGCCTGGTCCATCCTGACTATCTAGCGATAATGATCTATTGGCAATAATTTCCAATGGATCAACATTATCGACATTCCGAAACTACATAACATATTAATATTAATTTGTTTGTCGTCAGTGGTAACACATTTCACATATTTAATTAATAATTAATTGCTGCTAAAGTTCCTTTCTGTAAAGAATGTTAAACAATTCAGCTCCACAAGTGAGATAAGGGTTCTACAGAATAGAAGATGTTTGCATTGTTATGTTTGAATTTGTTCTTAGATTGAAAAATTTCAATTTACATTATCCAAGCAGTGCACCACTACAACTGTCTAGCAAACATCTGTACTTTCGTTAATTGATTACAGGTACACATGAGAAACACCAACATGCCGGTGTCACCTAGCTCCACTCAGAAAAACGTACTTGTGTTAAATCAGGTGATCAACAGTTTATGGGTAATTGTCCAGTCCACAACTTTTTGACGAATGAACCATCTTCATGACATTTTATTCCATAATCGCTTCATTTCGGTGGAGTACGGAAGGCAACGGTCAAAGTAATGATCATCTTCGGCATACGTACAACAGATAATGTTGCTCTCACCTATGCAAACATTTTTACCGTGCAAACAAAAATAGAGGCAGTATTAAATTTACGCCCAATGCACCCTCAAATTTAAATTCAAATAGTTTATTTAGAAAAAAGAAAATGTAATTAAAAACTAGTTTCAATACATTACTTTTAGAGAGTCAATATAACCAAAGTATAAATGTAAAAAGTAGAATATATTGAACAAAATTTGTTGGCACATGTAATTTGCTCTTTCAGAGCAAGCCACACACAACTTTCTTTGTAAACTGCCTAAGTAAGTAACCTCTGTTTAAGTTCTTTCAATTGAGAGCTTATTTTTGTAATATTCCTACATAAATTTTGACATTAAACATTAAAAAGTATAGTATGCAAAACATCCCCATTTAGTTAAACTATTCCTTTTAAATCGTCCTCCATGAACTTTTTGGTATAATCCACATATTTAAAGCAACTTTTATATCATTTAAGGTTCCACATCGAACACCTCGTAGCGGCTCTTTCAAATTTGGGAACAGATGAACATTACAAGAAGCCAATCTGGAGAATAGAGTAGATGTGAACGCACATTTCGTTTGAAACATAGTTTGTTTTTTGTGCACCATAAGATAACTTCCCGAACCATTTGTTTGCAAAGCATCTGGCGCAACGGACCAGGTAAAATATTAGAACAACATTCTGTTTCAATTGTAGTACGTTTTGGTAGATAATCCATAAAAGTAATCCCCTCGCAATCCCAGAATACATTAAGCATAATTATTCCAACCGACGACGTAACTGCACGTGCTTTAAGAGGAGGACCTTCCTTTGGTTTGCTCTTCCGGCCGATATTTGATATAAGGATTGAAGTGCGGTATCCATGATTAATCAGTAGTTATTCACCTTTGAAAAAATTGGTCGCCGTAACGTGCTAAAAGCGTCATTTGTCAAATTTGTTGAATTTCTGTTCCGGTCGCAGACGCCTTGGTACGTAATGGGCTGAAACCTCGTTTTCGCCCAAACTTTCGTGTAAAATCTCATGCACCTGTCGTGTATCTATTCCTACATTAACACTAATTACCCAAATAGTTATTGGCCTATCATATTTCAGTAACTTCTCCACGGCAGCAACGTTTGGGTCATTTAGAGAATCGTCTCATAATAGCGTTCTGCCAGCTTTAAAGCGATCGATCCATCGATTACCTGTACTTTTAGGCTCTCCATATACACCTTACAGACGTTGTACGATTTCTGAAAGTTCCACGCCCTCTTTAATTAAAAGAAAATAATAGCTCTTTGTAATTTAATCGCTCCTTCCATGATTATAAAATCTGCGGAAAGGGAAATACATCTGTATCAGTCAAGTAGTAGAAGTACACTAAACACTAGACACTAAACACACGAGATGGCTGGGTAAATGTATCAAGATTTGTCTGACCAATAGCATGACACAATGGAACTAGAACCAAATTCTTATAACATTCAAAACCTCCCTCGTATTTACAATACGTCTGCTGATGAAATAGTAATATATATATATATATATATATACATATGTATATATATATATATAATATTTATAGACAAAATAATAACGACGCAATAGAAAAGGAAAACAAAATAAAATAAAATCAAACCTTAAGTTCTGTATACACAGGCTAAAAATAAAAATTCGACACCCTATGGACTTAAACACACACTTGTAATTTTGTTGGTTTAATCTAATTTCCGTTTTGTTTTCGTGATGCAGTAAGTGAGATTTATAAGTATTTGATTGACCGATTGTTCAGTCCTAGAATGGAATGAAAAAACCAGTGTGTCCGCCCCGTTAATTTTTTTTTTCAAATAAAAATTTATTTTAAAACTGGAGAAGCTTTGATTGAACATTTTCCTTTGAAGTAAGTTGTTTCATACCTACAAATTTATGAATATCTGGTTGCCATTTCATGGGAAAACAAATGTGCATTGTCGCGTATTTAAATAGCAGGGTAGATTCCTCTTAAATCGACGGTCCTGTAGTCTATGCTATACCGAACGTACTAGAGTACCTTTTGATCGATATTCCTAATAGTTACTTTCCCAACATTTTTGACACAAACGTTAAACATTAGGAAGACTTTACATTTAGTAGAGACAATGTACTAATGTAAATTAATTACATGTTTGCTCCACTGCACTACTTACGATTATCAAACACATGTATCTATTACAAGGTATTAGTTAACAAGTAATAGAGTAAAATCTCTAGTTGCAGTCACCTTTCAAAAGCGGTCACCTCTAGAAACAGCTACTACTGAAACTCACAGAAAGATATATGGAAATTGCCATGTGATTTATTCTCCTAATAGCGATACCTCTATAAATCGGCCACGGCCACATAAATCAAAAATACAATGTAATTGTATCTCTTACTAACGATAACAAATTAGAAATTTCATTATATCTAAATCGATCTTACCTTAGGATTACGATATTGTAAAGAAGTAATTATATGTGAATAGGGTTCGATCATTTATGATTTGAATTTAGGGACTTATTTTTCTTGGTAGTTATTCCAAACTATTTTTCTGTTTCACACTTTAGTTTAATTTCAGTTGTGTTACTCTTAGCATGTCGCTCTAGAGAAAGCGTTTTTGTCTGAAACACAAAATTGATATTATTGAGAAAAGTGTAAGTTTAGTATAAGTGCAAGGAACTTAGCTGAAAAGTATGTCATCAGGAAACAAGGACTGAGAGACTGGCAATAGACAAGGTAACATGCAGCTTGTTGTGTAAAGTCAGAAATAGAAAAAGGCGTTGAAAGTAGATCAAACTTGATATCTGCCAGAGTTTAAAGCTTCAAACGGATGGTTAGAAAAGTTTTGTCAAAGACATAACATAGTGTTTAACTCAATTTGTAGCCAATCAACTGATGTTGATTTAAATACCGTTGAAAACTGGACAACGCTGATGAAACCTGACTCATTTATTTAGCAAAGTCCCTAAAACCTTGGCGTTCAAATCGGATAATTGTGCGGGTAAAAAACACTAAATAAAGATTGATAATTTTATTTTGTGCAAATAAGAACGGCGGCAAACAAAAATCCAATTAATTATTGAAAAAGGCAAAAATCCAAGTTGCTTTACAGGAACTTATATCAATAATTTGCCGCTGGAATGGATATCTAATAAGGAATCGTGGATGACAGATATAAATGAAAAAATAAATTACAAACATTCTACTGTTTTTGAACACCTCACATTCAAAAATTATCGTAGATAATGTAAAAATTATATTTTTACTCTCAAGACTCTCCCACTGTCAGCCAATAGATCAGAGAATTATCCAATTTAACCAACAGAAAGTTCCTAGCTAAAACGGTTTTAACATTTGCAAATAGAGATATATACAAAATTTCCTATTGTGTAATGAAGAAAGTGAAGTAGCTTTAAAAGTGTCACAAATTTTAACAAAGGGTCAGGTTTTTCAAAACAAAAATTAAATAAGTTAAACAACTAAAGCAATAGGTACTTTAAAAACTGTATGTAATTATGTTATGTAATATAGTTGGCTAGTGTGATTGTGATTTTTATTTTATATATCATTTTTGTATGATATTAATAACTAGTTACTATACTGTTTATAAATTGTGCTTGGTACATATTATACTATTTTTATTTTCAAAATAAACATTTCAAAAATTATAGTTTTTTTCTATAGTTCTTTGAATAGCGATCACTTCCCTATTGCGGTCAATATTGCTGCAAAAGCGTATGGCCATTATTAATTGTAGATACAATAGGACTGTAATATACCAGGAAATGTATTGCAAATAAACCAAGGTGATCGTATTCTTCTCGAATTTGCTCTCATAAACATATGTCTTCATTTCTTTTCAAACGTGGGCTGCTGTTGCAGTTTGTGTTTTCATTTCAACCGCGCTGGTAAAATCTACAAATAATAGGGTGAAATAAGAACGGCGATTAATAACCACTCAGTGATAAAACACAATTGGCAGAGGTTCAATTTTCCAACTTGGTAATCTCCAGGGCTTTATTACGAGCGCGAATGGCGACATGAGTCATACATGACGTTCTGCGTGGGAACACGACATGTAAGTAGGGTCAGAATCATCGATAGAAGATTTAGCAAATTGGTTCCATGTGAGAAAAATTTTGCACTAACAAATCGACCCTTCCGTATAATTTTTTATCGCACCCTTACGCAATATACTACGATTTTGGAAAGTGTATACGACAGCTTTTGTAGACCCTGGGCATTGACAGAGAACGAAAAAATCGGATTTTGCTACATCAATCAATGCTGCTGCTACCAGTCCATAGTTATCTGTCTTAAGATGATATATGTACATACACTTTGTCTATTTAGAGTTCTTACCTACATCATTGTTTTGTCGTAAGAGTAAAGAGAAAAATAGATGACGTAGGTAACAACTCTCAATAGATAAAGTATATGTACGTAGAAGTAATTATTTGTAAATCGTTGATATGTTAGTTCTTTACATTAAATAAATAACTAATTGTATTCTCTACGAATAATAAATAACACAAGACAAATAATTGAGCGCCACATAGGCAGCAATTGTGGGCTTGTATTGTTAATATTAAATTATGATAACTGTTACTCGCATAAATATGTAGGTTATTTACTTTTACCGGAAATTTAATGGCATTATAAAAAATGGAAGCTATTACCTACTAGTAAGATGTATGAACTTAAAAGTGGTTACCTGTTATGGAAGTAGAGTGGACAGGCAATCTCCAGACCTCTTTCAAAATCGGAGCATGAGGTAACCTATTGTGATAAATTACGGCGTTTATTTCTCACAATGTTCGGCATCAATAGAGGTATGGTTTGCAAATTTTAAATATCGATCAATGTCATTCGGAAACACACCAGAAAGTTTGACGTAAAACGCGGTAATTTTTCAGTTACTTGTTAGCCTGTGGAATCAATTAGTTGATTTAATGCGCCTTGGTGCATCCGTATAAATGTCACTAATTGTTCGAATAACATGGAGGTATCCTGCAAATTGTTAATGCAATTGGAGATAACTGCATAATGTTGAGCAATAAGTTGTACATCTATTGCAACTTGGGAATGCTTCAATTGTTGACTGCTGTTAATCGGGTTCAGATCTTGCGAATTTAAAGTTAAAACTATTTCTTTAAATTTCTGTTGCTATAATTAACTACATCAAACCACGTTCTCCATTTTATTATAAGAGGCTGCGGTAGTATCGGGATTCCTGGACACAACTTATACGCATCTGTGTTTTATTAATTAATATAAATGTATATATATATATATATATATATATATATATATATTTCGTGACCCTTTTTATACTTATCTTATATGATACTACTCTACCACAATTAGGTCAATGAAACAAGACTAGTTTGAAAGATAGTTACATTTCCAGAACGTTTACAAACGTTTTTGGAACACCTTCTTCAGTGAAAATATAACTAGATAAATGTATAAACAAACATTTGTTTTTTATTTTCAACGAAATAACTAATGACTAGGATTTCTTGATATAGAGGATATGTAAATAACTGTTTTATATATATAAATTATAAAAAATTAAATTAATGTATAAACACACATGTAAACTATGAAAATGCCTATAAAAAAACCTTATATCAAAAAATCTTTGTCGAAACCTTAACAATTCTGTTCAAAGACTAGGGAAAACCCAATTGAAAAACTTAGCCAAGAGTTTCCTTCTTCAGAAATGCAAATGTCATTTTAACAAATTGCTGTTAATAATAATCTTATATGATAGATCTCTACCACTAATAGGTCAATAAAACAAGGCTGGTTTGAACGATAGTTATATTTTCAGAACGTTTACAAACGTTTTCGGAACACCTTCATCAGTGAAAATATAACTAGATAAATATATAAACAAACTTTTGCATTTTATTTGGGACTATCAACAAAATAACTAATGACTAGGATTTCTTGATATAGAGAATGTGTAACCAACTTTTATATATATATAAATTATAAAAACTAAATTAATGTGTAAACATACATGCAAATTAAGTAAAACCTTATATCAAAAAATCTTTGTCGAAACCTTAACAATTCTGTTCAAGGACTAGGGAAAACCAAATTTAAAAACCTAGCCAAAGGTTTCCTTCTTAAGAAATGCAAATGTCATTTTAACAAATTGCTATATACATTACTTAAATTTTGAATATCGGCCCTGAAATTAATAGTTTTAGTGTCTTTCTGTATATTTATCATTTCATATATTAGTCTTTTTTTATAATTATTCTCTGTTTTTAATATAATTGTGTTTTCAAAATCAAAGTAATGCCCAAGATCTTTGTAATGCTTTGTTACAGCGGTCATTGCACCAAAATCATTATTTAAAGAATACTTATGGCTATACAACCTTTTCTTTAAATATTGTTTCGTCTGACCGATGTAACAACCATCACAGTCTTTACAGTTTATTTTATAAACTACATTACTCTGATTTTGTTTAATTATTTTAGATTTAGTATTAGTAAAAAGAGATCTGTTACTATAATTTGGAATGAAAGTAATGTTTATGTTGTTTTTATTAAATTCTTTTTTATTTTTTCGCTTAAACCTTTTTTATAAGGAATAGCGTTATAACATTTATTGTCATTAATTTTAATTCCTCTATTAAAAAATTTGTTAATTCTATTTTTTATGATTTTTTCATAAAAACTATTTGGATAATTATTTTTATCTAAGATTTCTTTAACTTTGTTTAAATTCTTTTCCCTAAATTCAGGATTAGCTAATCTAACCGCTTGATCAACTAAACCGGTAACTACATTAATTTTATGTAATTTTGATGTTTCTGAAAAATAATTTAAATGTCTTCCTGTATTGGTAGACTTTATATGCCAATTTGTTTTCACAATGCCGTTATTATGCATGACTGTCACGTTCAGGAAATTCAATGAGTTATTAGATTCTCTCTCATATGTAAATTTTAATCTATTATGATAACTATTAAATGAATCTAATATCTCATCAATACTATCCTTTCTTACGGAACAAAAACAGTCATTCACATAACGTCTGTAAAAACTTACACTAGAATTTAGTTTTGCCAAACAAGTTTGCTCTAGGTCCTCCATTACCAGGTTCGCGATAACTGCTGATAATGGAGAACCCATTGCAGTACCGAAAATTTGTTTATAAATTTAATTTTGATATGTAAATTAAATAGAATTTAAACAAAGTTTCGAAGCTGCAATGAATTCCTCCTTTGGAAGATCTGTAAAATCTTTTATGGAATTCCATTTTTTATCTAAAATTTTTAGTGCTAAATCCACAGGAATATTAGTAAATAAAGAAACAACATCTAAACTGATTAATTCGTAATTATTAGGAATTGTTTGATTTCTAACCGAATCTACAAATTCCCATGAATTTTTCACATTATATGTAGTTTTACCTACAATATTGCTTAAAATTTTAGATAAAAATTTGGAAAGATTGTAAGTGGGGAAATTAATGTAATTTACGATTGTTTTATTGACCTATTAGTGGTAGAGATCTATCATATAAGATAAGTATAAAAGGTCACGAAATATATATATATATACATTTAATTTATTGTTTCTAGCCACAAAAATAGAAACTGTCATGGAACCAAATGCGGAGAGCCCTGTTCTACAACATAATGAAAGAAGATTTAAGATCTTACTAGAAAAAATGGCTCGTCAAAAGAATAGACGCATTTTCCTTTTGAAATGCAGGTGTCATAAGATCTTTCCAAATTTTATTAGTAAGACCATGAATATCGGTTTCGAAAATGATTCAATAAAACGTAAGTTCAACAAAATTAAATCCGAATTCTGTAAAAAGACGTTAGCTTTATCAATAAATGAATGTTATATTAAAATTAAAATGTTAGAGAATGACATTTCTAATGTTAGAAATGTCATTCAAATGTCGTTACAGGATTCGGATGAATTTTTTAATATAGCTAATATAAACTATGAAAGAACTTTTAATAAAATAAAACAAAACAATATTAATAAATTTAACCACTTAATAAAAAATGCAGGGGTTGATTACCCAATTTTACAAGAAGATTGGATAATCAACCTAACTGATAAAGAGATTTGTCAAAATGTTAAATTAATTTTAAGTCTAGGTCCTAAGTTTTCTATAGATTTTAATGTCATACCGATAGATGATTTTATTTGTAATATAGAAAATATCGTTCAAAATTATGAGGAAAACTTAGAACCTAACTTACGACATAGGTTGGTTAACATTTTGACAAATTACAAAAATAAAGAAAACAATAAAAATAATAATAGTAACAATAATATCTTACAAAAAGCTTTTAATGAAACAAAAAAATTTTTTAAATCTAATAAAGATATTATAATAACTAAATCAGATAAAGGAAAAAAACCATAATTATGAATAAGATTGATTACGAAGCCAAAATGAATTCCTTATTGGAAGATAATCAAACTTATTCGGTATTATTATCAGACCCAACAAATAAATTACAAAATGAAATAAATAAACTAATAAATAGTTGGTTTTTTAAAAAATATATTTCTAAAGATTTAAGTAACCATTTAAAAATTCTAAATTCTATATCTCCAAGAATATACGGTATTCCTAAAATACATAAAGATAATATTCCTTTACGTCCAATCGTAAATTGCATTAATTCCCCCACTTACAATCTTTCCAAATTTTTATCTAAAATTTTAAGCAATATTGTAGGTAAAACTACATATAATGTGAAAAATTCATGGGAATTTGTAGATTCGGTTAGAAATCAAACAATTCCTAATAATTACGAATTAATCAGTTTAGATGTTGTTTCTTTATTTACTAATATTCCGATGGATTTAGCACTAAAAATTTTAGATAAGAAATGGAATTCCATAAAAGATTTTACAGATCCTCCAAAGGAGGAATTCATTGCAGCTTCGAAACTTTGTTTAAATTCTACTTATTTTACATATCAAAATAAAATTTATAAACAAATTTTCGGTACTGCAATGGGTTCTCCATTATCAGCAGTTATCGCAAACCTGGTAATGGAGGACCTAGAGCAAACTTGTTTGGCAAAACTAAATTCTAGTGTAAGTTTTTACAGACGTTATGTGAATGACTGTTTTTGTTCCGTAAGAAAGGATAGTATTGATGAGATATTAGATTCATTTAATAGTTATCATAATAGATTAAAATTTACATATGAGAGAGAATCTAATAACTCATTGAATTTCCTGAACGTGACAGTCATGCATAATAACGGCATTGTGAAAACAAATTGGCATATAAAGTCTACCAATACAGGAAGACATTTAAATTATTTTCCAGAAACATCAAAATTACATAAAATTAATGTAGTTACCGGTTTAGTTGATCAAGCGGTTAGATTAGCTAATCCTGAATTTAGGGAAAAGAATTTAAACAAAGTTAAAGAAATCTTAGATAAAAATAATTATCCAAATAGTTTTTATGAAAAAATAATAAAAAATAAAATTAACAAATTATATAATAGAGGAATTAAAAATAATAACAATAAATGTTATAACGCTATTCCTTATAAAAAGGTTTAAGCGAAAAATAAAAAAAAGAATTTAATAAAAACAACATAAACATTACTTTCATTCCAAATTATAGTAACAGATCTCTTTTTACTAATACTAAATCTAAAATAATTAAACAAAATCAGAGTAATGTAGTTTATAAAATAAACTGTAAAGACTGTGATGGTTGTTACATCGGTCAGACGAAACAATATTTAAAGAAAAGGTTGTATAGCCATAAGTATTCTTTAAATAATGATTTTGGTGCAATGACCGCTGTAACAAAGCATTACAAAGATCTTGGGCATTACTTTGATTTTGAAAACACAATTATATTAAAAACAGAGAATAATTATAAAAAGACTAATATATGAAATGATAAATATACAGAAAGACACTAAGACTATTAATTTCAGGACCGATATTCAAAATTTAAGTAATGTATATAGCAATTTGTTAAAATGACATTTGCATTTCTTAAGAAGGAAACCTTTGGCTAGTTGTTGGTTACACATCCTCTATATCAAGAAATCCTAGTCATTAGTTATTTTGTTGATAGTCCCAAATAAAAAACAAAAGTTTGTTTATATATTTATCTAGTTATATTTTCACTGACGAAGGTGTTCCGAAAACGTTTGTAAACGTTCTGAAAATATAACTATCGTTCAAACCAGCCTTGTTTTATTGACCTATTAGTGGTAGAGATCTATCATATAAGTATAAAAGGTCACGAAATATATATATATATATACATTTAGTTAATTATAATTTAATATACGAAATGATAAATATACAGATATCAAGAAATCCTAGTCATTAGTTATTTTGTTGATAGTTCCCAAATAAAAAACAAATGTTTGTTTATACATTTATCTAGTTATATTTTCACTGAAGAAGGTGTTCCGAAAACCTTTGTAAACGTTCTGGAAATATAACTATCATTCAAACCAGTCTTGTTTCATTGACCTAATTGTGCTAGAGTAGTATCATATAGGATAATTAGTTAATGTGTAAACTTCAGGGTTACGCTAACAGTCTCAGGTAGAAGATGTGCAGCATGCTGCAAACATGATGTATGGAGGAGATTATAAAAACGTGTTTTTAGAGCCATGTCGATATTTTGCAGATATAAAACTTTATACGGCACTATGGATTTTTGCAGGGTGACTGCGGAATGGGACACTATTCTAGTGCTACATAAAAGGTACGGTACAGAAAGTTCATTTGTTTTCAATATTCGTACTAAAATATGAAGCGCGCTATTTTTTTGGAGCCGTTTGTTTGATATAACCCCGTGATTCACCATTAACAAAGCAGACTGTATTGTATTTTGATGACCAAAATGTAGTCAATACAAATTAAATAAACGTATTGATCACCTTTTTCTTCAAGTCACCATAATTATTTGCCTCCAATCGACAACCAAAACTTTTTGCAAATCAGAAGCTTAAACAAATACACCAATCGTCGTATGCAAGTTGAATTAACTGTTCTTTCCATATGCTTGGAGAACTTCTAGTCAGGTTTTTGTGTCTTATGACTCCTCCCTTTTCGCATTTTTGCAACGTAATCGCGCTGTTCCCCACCTCCCACTGCGCTACTGCACATGTTGGTAGAAATGTCTACTCGATGGTGATCTAGCTACAAATAAAGGCGAGAGAGCTATTTTCATTACTTCACTGATTTAAGGTTTAGTCACCAATAGGCGAGATACTTCAGTATTATGATCTTTGTACCGTTCCCCAATAACACCCCCACTTCCTTTCAAGCAACCCGGTGTCCTCGTCAAAGGCCACCATCTTGCTCAACGGAAATCTGAGTATTGTCATGGGCTCCAATAGATCCTTACCGAAATGCTACCGCCTGCATTCCTTCAGTTTCTCACAGGCACAGATAATACGCTTGCTAGAAGAAACTCTTGTAGTTAGCATCTTCCACACCACGGTTTGCACACTGTTCCCATGTTGCATATATGCGTTTCCAAAAGGCAATGACCGGTTACTAGATCGATAAAGGTAGCGTCCAATTCTCAACTTGAAGATCTTGTATCGCTTGTATCCAGTTTTCGTATTTGGACGCACCAATCTGTGATGTCCTACCGTTCACGGGTCGTAACTTCCATAAAAACTTATTTAATTTGCTTAGTGGCAGTTTTTAATGAAGTACCTACAAGTGTGTTTTATTAATTTAATTCAATTAAACGAATAAAAACACTTAAACCTTTTAAAATATGAAAGAATACGCGGGCACACACTAAAAATATATTGAATAATGCAACATTGACATGACATAACATAAAAACAAAAGCATCAATGCAACGGCATGGCAAACAACAAATCGAGTCAAAACTCAGCATGCGGTGCCCAAAATATGCATTTGAAAAATATATAAAAACAAAAATGAATGCAAGAGCCGCTCTTAACAACGAACCGACATACCAACATCTTTGACGATTACTTGCAACAGCTCCACTAGTATAGATAAACACTGTACCTGAAGTCGACCGTATACTCTCCTCATCTCCAGCATAGTCTGCATCACTCTACGCCTCCAAAATTCCGTCAGCTTTCATAAATTTATTCAGCCACCTGTCTTCTTTAGCCAGAACAATACCATCATCAACATAGAAGATGACTCTCTATGCTATGAACTCTTTATGTACCTCTATAAACAAACATGCTTTGTTTAAATCCAAGAGTTTCCAGAAATTTTCTAAATCTTGTGTTTCAGCATCTGGGAGCCAAACCATAGATACTCTTCGAAAGTTTACATGCGTTTCCGGATCCACCATCAATCCTTTTGGTTGTTGCATATAGATGATTTCATCCAGCTCGCCATTAAGAACTTCACATCAAACTTCGCCATTTTCAAATTATTGTAGGCAGCGATACTAAACATCGTTCTAATCGTGCCCCACCGTACTGCTGGTCTAAAGGTTTCTTCATAGTCTAGGCCTGCCTTCTGGGAGAATTCTTTAATTACCAACCGAGCCGTAAATCATTCAGTTGTTCAATCAGAGTTTTGTTTTATTTTACCACCCAACGATTATTAATTGGACGTTTTGTATCATCTGGATTCACAAATTGTCACGTTTCACTTTCTTGCAAGACTACCATTTCTTTATTCATGGCATCTATCCAATATTTTGATTCATCACTATTAACTGCTTTCTCATAGCCACATGGCTCATCAATAGCCAACATGGCAAAGTATTCGTATCTGCTTGGTTTTCTCAAAGTACTTTTGTTTCCAAGATTTCAGTTTACAATTGTCGCCTCATTTGCTTCTTTATGTTCCACGTCCGTTTTTGTTTCCTCTTCGTGATATTGTGTTGGATTTTTGTCTTCTTCCTGTTTCATGCATCTCTTCATCACCAATCATTCTAGTGCATTGCATATGAATCAGTGAAATTTTCCTTTGTCTAAAAGCAACATCTCTGGAAGGAACGTCATTTTGTTCAGGTACCCACACACGATATCTATCTTTGTCTCCGAAATATCCTCGTTCTGCCTTCTTGTCAAATGTATGACATTTCTACTTTGAGACATGAAAAAAACATTCAGTTCCAAATATCTTTGTATAACTTACGAAAGGACTCGTTTCATACCAAAGTTCATATGGACTCTTTGAATTAAGTGATGTCGGTCCCGTACGATTTATCACACGTCATGTCCGCCCAAATATATTCGGGCATGATTTGTGCATGCATCATAATTCTTGTACACTCTGCCAGAGTCCGAACATCTTCCTCAGCTGCTCCATTTTGTTCAGAAGTATACGGCATAGTTATGCGATGATTGAAGCCTTCATGTCCCAATATTTTGCGTACATCATGATTATCGAATTCTTTATGTCCACAAGTTTTTACTACAGCAAAAAATAGTCAGGAAGAAGTAACGAGTACTACATAACTTGCAAAACTTCAGGAGTTACAATGTATTAGACTCTCGGGGATGTCAATGTGAAACGACCTAAATTTCGCTAATATCTTTTATTGCTTCTACAGAATTTTCGCCCTCCGAGTGAGGGCATCCTCAGTGTAGGCAGACGTGATATTAGGAATATTAATAAATAACAAATGGAGTAGGATTGAAGAACGTTCTGCATCACAATGGAATTTCCCTAACTGCATCGGAGCTATTGATAGAAAGCATGTTGTCATTGAAGCACCTGCAAATTCTGGCTCGATGTTTTTCAACTACAAAGAAACATTCAATATTGTTTTGTTGGCCCTTGTTGATGCTGATTATCGATTCATATGTGTAGATATTGGATCATACGGTAAGAACAGCGATGGAGGAATTTTTGCTGCGTCAAATTTGGGAAAAGCTATGAACCAGTCAAGCAATGCCTCACGTTATTGTTGGAGATGAAGCATTCCCTCTGAAACACAATATCATGCGACCATATCCAGGATCACAGTGGAATGGGGATGTTGGAAGAAGAACATTTAATTACCGATTATCAAGCGCCAGAAGAGTTTCAGAGAACGCGTTTGGTATACTATCGCAGAAATTCCGTATTTACCAAAGAAGAATCAAGTTAATGCCGGAGAATATAGATAACGTTGTGTTAGCAACATGCTGCTTGCATAATTTTCTGCGAGAAGATATATTTCTCCCAAGTCAAAATCCGGAAGTAAATAATTATGAAATGAATAGTGCAATGATACAAGACTTGGGGAACATCGGAGGGCAATCAACAGGAATAGCACTGAAAAAACGAGATTCTTTCAAGGATTACTTTGTGTCATCCTCAGGTTCTGTACCTTGGCAAGCTGAAATGATTTCCCGTGGCAATAAACGAACCTAGACATGAAAATGCTACTGGATGTAAACATCACAATGTATATGGGAATGAATATAAAATATTAAATCTTTTCTCACCCGGTTGCTTCATTGCGGTCGATATTTCTAACCAACAATTGTCCTTTCGTTGTTGGTTGCTATAATTAGCATCACTCAGACCATACAATTCTTTGTAATTCTCGACTCACAAAACTAACTTTTCTTCATCCATTCTTTATTATCGCACGTGGCATCAGCACAAAATTGCTAAGATATTCGGTTGGCCCGCGTGGTGTTTCGATCGCCTTTATGTGTCCGGAAACACCCGAACATGTCCGAAGCAACGAAAAATCGTCTCTCGCGGTCGCTACCTATCGCGCACTTGAGCGCGGCGACGGGTAGAGCAGCGCAGCGCCGCAACCAGAATTCCCTGGCGAGAAGTCGCTGCCGGTCGCGGCGCTGCTCTCAAGTGCGCGTTAGCCCATTTGTTTCTGGTCACTGCTGTGCGCGTTGGGCTTAACGGTTGTTTTTCAGTTGCTCCTTCTGGTAGATCTGCTGTCTTCACTAATTTCCCTTCGACTGTAATCATGGCCCCATTTACCTCTAGCTGTACTACAATTTGAAATTTCGAATCGACTCAATTAGATTATGCTTCTAACTTGTACATCATAACATCGGATACCTGCATAGTACACAGTAAATTGTCAAAAAAAAACAAAAGCAGTTAATGAAAATTAAGCCAACAAGTAACAACTCACACTCACCTATTAACACATTGAGTGCCACGTCGTACGCTTTCGTACGACACACATCCCGTCGTAGGGCGCCACGTCGTACGTTTCCGTACCACAGCGATTGTTTATTTTTAGAGCCTGTCGTTCTTTTATGTACGACACTGAGTGAAATTTGTTGTGATTTTTAAATAAAGAATCCTTTAACTGAAAATTTTTCAAAAGCACTCACTGCTCTAGCATAATTTTTTGAGGTTTTATAAAGTGGAAAACGTATGATATATCTATTTTTAAAAAACAGTGTTTGGCCTCCTGGGAAGGTTTTCGCCAAAACCGCTTGGCACTCAATGTGTTAAGGATTCGTGTATTTTCGCAGTTTATTGTTTTAAAAAGAACTTATTACATATCTACAACAACTGGCAACATATGTATATATCGTGTTGTAAGAATACGCCATGTCATTGTTGTTTTAGTGTTCTTCTATACCTTTCCTTTTACATGATGGTCAAAATACATACAATTTATTTCTTATACTCTAATATCTACATACTATAGTTTCTTATACAGTTATCTCTAACAATTTCCACCAATATGAAGGCACTTATCATATTGTACAACCAGCTTCTAAATTCCATCCTCATAGAAATCTGCTGCCTAATTTGCCAACCACTGCAGCACAAAAAAGGAAAAGAATAAGATTTGGATAATTATAAGTAATTGAAATCATAGAAATTAAGATAAGTTTGAATTTTCGAGACAAATTAGTAACAATTTCTGTTTGGTAGTTTTAAATACTGTTTTTCCCAGCGATAATAGTAATACGAGTATAATTGTAGCGTATATTATGTATAAGTCTCATTGTAAAAAAGGATGTAACAGCTGCATGATGTTTCTCATCTAATTTTCACGGATACCATTTTCGATTATTTTTTTGTGCTATTATGTATCTGAAGTGTTTTAATAGAAGCAGTCATCTTTAGGGTTGTTAAACATAGTGAATTCAATTTTTTCGTTGAAAAATCCTTTCAAATTGGGATAATACCTTCAAAAAGAAATTGTCGTTTGTTTCTTCTAATATGGCGCTAGTATGTCATTTCATGAGATTTTACTCATCCGGCAGTATTTTGAACAACAATGGGTGTCTATTTCTAAATTGAGTAAAAGCACGATCGGTTTCAATAAGAGAAATTATTAATTTTCAATCAATTTAATTCACACTTTCAATTGTTGTATTTTCATATTATTGTTAATTGAGACCGATCGAGCTTATGCCAACGATCTAAAGAGCTCGAAACAAACATTCCTTCTTCTTGCCTGTAAGATCCTTCTTTAATCCTAGAAAGATCAAGGTATTTATTTAACCCATTTTATTTCCTAACAAAACAACTTACCAAGAATAATACTTAATATCCATTCTTTTGATTCTGTAATTATTAAAGTGGTAATGTTAGAAATATTCTAAACAAAAATTCTGTGTAAAAATATAGTTTTCTGAGTAGATTTAATCGTATTAAAAGTAATACCTCTTCGTATTTTATTCTAATTAATTTAATTAATTATTTAATTTAGTACGTATCCATAATTTAAGATTAATATTTATATACTTATTTCCTTTCTAAACAGAAATAATACAAACTTAAAATACAAACGTATTAGAATGATTTACTTATAAAAAATGTATCTGCAATGTTTAAATTACGGTTATTTATTTAAATGTAACAATTAAATAAAACATTATTATTAAATATAATAAGTACAAATTAAGAAGTATAAAGAAGAAATTTATCCGCGAATTTTAAAATCAATCAACAAATGTACACAAATAAGAACCTAAGCATTGAAAAACAAGAAAAGCCTAGAAAAGTGTTAAAAGTCCTAAGATAAAGAAAATATTAAATAAACACAAAAAGATATTTGTTAGATTTAAAAAACAAGATCAACCAGAAATATTTAACTTTGAATTTCTACCTTAAAAGAATTTTAAAAGAACACATAGTTCAATTTAGCACACCAAACACAAGGCAGCTCATCAGTTTATTTGACACCAAACGAGGGGAAGTTCATCACAGATACATGCTGTATGTGTGTATAAGATTTTAAACTTTATAGAAGCAGATCTACTCTAGAATGGGCACGACATGGTCATGTATGTAAATGAAATTCAGTAACTGTGTTTACACAGTAATTAACATTTTAACGTTAATTCAAATAATCATTGTTTGTTGCAATCAATGCTATTGTTAATAATAAATTGACGCAGATTCATTAGTTATATAGTGCTAATATACTAATTTGTTTTAAAAGGTAACGATGTTTAGATTTTACATTACAATATGCCCACAATTATTATTTAATGCTAGAAAATAATAAATCGACCTAAAAACATTTAATTTTAGCAAAAACATTACGTAGGCATCTTATTCTTTTCCAGATTACCGAAACAGTCACTTAATATTTTTACTAATTTGTACGATATATGTACTATATCAAAACCATTCTAGTATCATATACGTTAATGTGTCGTTTCATTACATTTTAAAAAATTGCAGGTTTCAGTCTTTACGTGCGTATTTTATGCGATACGTAATTCTTCGATTGTGGCGACTTCATACAATGAGGACCATTTTTTACATGCGCCTGTCACAAAAAGGAAAAAATAAACAGAAACTACAAGAAACCGCAATTGCCCATAATATAATGTGTGAACTGTAGATTTCAAATATTTACTTCTCGGTTTTTTAATACATTCATACAAGCGATATTTTTCCAGATGACTTTTTTCCTAATTTTTACATTCTGTTAAAAGAAAAGTATTAACTTCGAAAATAGTCTGTATAGTCTGTTGTATGTATACATCTACATATTTCTGATCCCCTTGCCCTATCACTCTGGTTTCTTGTCGCTTCGTACAGATCCGTTGACATCCGAGATTTCATTGAACTTTATTTTTATTTATATTTCATTTACTATTATTTTTAACAGGGGGTTGTTCACACGTCCAACACCTGATTATCGGAAAACCATTTCTACCGCTCTTGTTAGCCCTGACTGTACTGAGTAGGACAGGCTAAGCGAGATAAACAGAATACAGTATCGTGTACAGCACACAATTATCCATTACGTCCCTTGAAAATGTTTTAACTTATGAATAGATTCCTCATAAATGCAGGTTTGAAAATAGTTACTTTATCGAATTCAGGAAACGTGAGAGATGTTCATCTAACAAGGGAAAGTTCCCAACCCGCACACACCGATTTGAATTAAATTTGGTAATTATGTAGAGATGATAGGACTATGTAAGACGCCGCTTTCTGTTTCTGCGATTAAAGCCATCGAAGGGCTGAGAAGCGCCCCTAAAAATTGACCTGCTTTTCATTTTTTGCCGATTAGTCTAGAATTGTTTCAAGAAAAAAATATCCAAACATATGAGCATATAGCGCTTCAAGAGGACTATTGAAGCATGTTTGAATCGGCAACCCTTATTCTTAGAAATATTACCCATTTCCAACCTCCAACGATATACGGAAAGACCAATTTCGATGAAATTTGGTAATGCTGATTGAAGTATGTAAAAGAGCGATTTCTGTTTTTGCCAATAACGACTATGAAGGGGTGAAAAGCTCCCCCAAGAATGGTACCGTCTTGTACCAATTACTCTGCAATTGTTGCACGAAAAAAATATTCAAAATATAGACATGTAGCGCATGAAGAGGGCTAAACATGTTTGAATTAGTAACCCTTATTCTTAAAAAATTACCCTCTCTCGCCCTCATTGATTTGCGGAGACACCGATTTCGATTAAACTTAGCAGTTATGTGAAACTACACAATGTAAAAAGCCTGTGTTTGTTATTGCTCCACAAGCTTTTGAAGTGGTTAAAACTAGCTAAATAAATATTTAGTCATATACATAGATGTGTGAGCTTCAACAGGGCTCTCAAAACATATCCTATATGAATCCATTATACTTATGTTAGTTATATACACATATAGTGTACAATAAAAAGAAGATGTAAATGCGTTCGAAACGTAATTATGTTATTGTTAACAAAATAAGACAACAAATCAAATACAAAGAATAGGAATCATAATAAGTTTCTAAAGTTACAGCATCAAGAATATTTGTTCTTACAGAAGTATTACATCACAAAGTCTAATTATATGGTGTATGCATAAATGATAGTCTTCGTAAAAATGTTGCAAACATAAACCTTACACCTTGCACATCTTATAAAGGAATGCTTTTCGCATGTGGAGCACACAACGGAAAAGGCGCCATCGTCAGCAGTGAAGGAAATTTGCAGTGGAAGTTCGAAACACTCCGGTCTAGTATGCAGATATACACTTTTGTATCAAGCATACCAAAATAAATTCTGAAACCTCGGTTCAGACAGTTTGTTGTGAATTAGGGATTGCATTTTAATCATGTAATTGCGTTGGTACAAATCCACGTCATAATTTTCGAGGATCACTAGATCTGAAAATTTTCTTTGTGAGTAGGTACATATGTTTTCAGAGAAGCCGGGCAATGTCCGATCCAGGAATCTAATAACAGAATACTTCGTCCACCAGTTATTTTGCAAATATATGGTTGTAAACCAATGAGTAAACAGGTTCGTAGTTAATTTTCCTGAAGTAAAAGCTTCAACTTTCACGTCTGATGCCTTAAAATATATAATTTGTATCAATTGATTGCTTTCTTCGCATTTACAATGGTTTACAAAATATCAAAAGCGAAGGGATATTATCTAGAATAAGCTCTCCTTTACTCAGGGACCAAACTGCCCTCCTGTTTCCTCTAAAACAATAAACAAGGGAGATGCTAGTTTACCTGACGCTGATATCAGTGGCAGTACGGTGTAGCTGTGACGACGACCCGATTGTATTTCCAAGTTAAATCCGCTTTTATCAGTATTAAATACATTCACTGGGCCATAGTTTTCTAAATGCGGCTTAACTAACTCGATAAAGCTGGCTGCCGTAGTTTGTAGCACATTGTTGTCCATCCTGTATGAACGACTAACAAACTTTGTAATTTTCCGTGGTACGATCCAATATGCTTGTTTAAAGTGCAGTATCCATTTTTTGAGGCTCTAACTTTTTCAAGTTCAATTTCTGCATTAGCCTGTAGAGCCCAACTTCTTATATCCATATCGTGAATGATGAGATTTGCATCCAAACTGGCAGTAAACCGTTGTGTATGTTGAGAAATTTGCATTAACTTTTCACGTTTTGTGCCACCCTTCTGTACTAACTGCTCCCATCTACATAGTTGTCGTAGAAACTTAACTTCTTTAAATTTTTGTTTGAACTGTTGCTAATTTTATCAATCCTTGTTTTGCGCTTCCCCAAAATTCCACTGCTTTCTTTTTGTATTCGATATCAGTGAAACCACCTACATCATCGCTGATACAAGTTTGTTCCAATTCTTCTTGTATAACATCTCTTAAGACTTCTCGTGAAGGTGGCTTATCGTCCATCACGACATCAGCAGCAATTGGATGATATTCGTCGAAAAAGTCCAACCCATAATTTGTCTAGAGCTCACAGGAACTGCCTTGCACACTCCTGTCTATTATATCTTTTATAGCATCATGCAGTTCTTGTTCTTTAACATTTGGATTTCTGTTTTCTTCCCGATATCCCTAAGTAATAATTAACAAATTCATTACATTTTGTGGGTTTATGTACACCATGCTGTACTACAAAAACACGATACAATTTACAGTGTGGTTGAAGACTATGTATTAATCATACCGGGAAATATATAGTTCTTATACCCACGCATTATCAAGTGTTCAAAAATAGAAAACGATAATCATTTCATCCAAAATACAAACACATTGACACAAAAACATATTTTGTTTAGATCAATTAACATGATATAGTGCTTAAAATAAAGAACTATGACTTTCTTCATGCGTCAAAACAAAAGCGGAAAAATATTTTTGTGATGATGTTGCCATTGACTACTGCCGTCAGCCCTGCGTCCATTGATAGTATAAAGGCGTAGGTTTTAACTTTTTCTAGAATCCATTGTCGGTCAGTAAATTTCCTTTTTTGCAATAATTGTAATTGGCAAAAAACAACGAGAAGCCTGCTTTTTATGTAGTGCTACCAACTCTGGGGGTAATATTTTCAAGAATAAGGGTTACTGATTCAAACATGTTTTAATAGCCCTCTTGATGGGCTATATGTCTATATTTTGAATATTTTCTTCGTACCAGAATTGCAGAGTAATTGACAAAAGACGTTCCCACCCTTGGGGAAGCCTTTCACCCCTTCATAGGTGTTACGAGCAGAAATAGAAACCGGCCTTTTACATACTTCAATCAGCTCTACATAATTACCAAGTTTCATCGAAATCGGTGTTTCTGCAAAATGTTGAGGGCGGGAGCGGCTAACATTTTAGAAGTAAGGGTTACAAGTTCACAGATGTTCAAGCGCTATATGCTCCTATGTTTGAATATTTTCTTCGTGTAACAATTGCAGAGTAATTGGCACAAAACGGTACCGTCCTTGGGGGAGCCCTTTACCCCTTCATAGACATGAGTGGCTGAAACAGAAACCGACGTTTTACATAGTTCAATCAACTCTACATAATAACCAAATATCATCGAAATCGATCTTGCCGCAAATCGTTGGAGGTGGAAGGGGGTAATATTTTTAAGAGTAAAGTTTGCCGATTCAGACGTGCTTTAATAGCCCTCTTGAAGCGCTATATGCTCATATGTTTGAATATTTTTTTCTTGAAACAATTCTAGAGTAATTGGCAAAAAACAAAAAGCAGGCCAATTTTCAGGAGCGCTTTTCACCGCTTCGATGGCTTTAATCGCAGAAACAAAAAGCGGCGTCTTACATAGTCCCATCAACTCTACGTAATTACAAAATTTCATTCAAATCGGTGTGTGCGTGTTGAGAAGCTTTCCTTGAAAGAAGAAAAATCATACACGACCCAATCTGATGGCTCAGTTGGCTATTCAATTTTCAAGGAAAATTTGGTCCGAATCGTGGTAGAAATATGCATCGTTCCTTTACAACTGTTTATTGGTGTACTTCAATAAAATCAATCAATTTATTGACACCTGTAAAATATTTACGCTAAATACGGTTAAATAACTATTTGCAGTCAAATTTTCAGAGGAATGGAATGGTTGTACAACATATGTAATTTTGGAGCATGGGAATCTGTTTCATGCAATGTCAATTTATATCAAACCCATAACAACAACAATTGACCAATCTGTCTAGCTGAAATGATGCTTCATCTGAGAATAATAGACGAAAAGGAAGATCCGGTTACTGTTGCAACATGCTTAGAAACTGATAACGCTCTTAATGCCATTAACTCAACAATAGTTTTAAGTGTTTCTTGCCTCTAAATGAGATGTGTGTTCAATTTCTTCCAATATGGCGCTCAGGAAAAACGGAAACGAAGGTAAATAGGAAAAATTCCGCACTTGGACCAATAATACAGACATATACAATTAAACCAAAAGACTCGACGTTTACATTTTGGTAACTGTTAGACCACTTTTTCCTTCCTAATAATTAGTAAATTTAATTAACCTTCGATCAGTTTTATCAATGAATCATTGCGCTACATTAAAATTATTTGTCTGCTTATCATCATTATCATCATTTGTAGTCCGAAATCTCCTGCAATCTTCCCCCAAGAAAAACGTAGGGTGGGTCCTCTATTTTAAAACGGAAATTTGTATGACAAAGAAACCATCCTGAAGCTTCATCTGCAAGATCACTGTCTTGCAATAGCAATAATAAATATATATTTTCATTAGTAGATATATTATTAAAACAATTTAATCGAACGTTGTACAAAGTAGTTGTTAGTTGTGTTTTCACGTTAGTTATCTAGTTTGCCGTAAGAGTCGTTAGTAATACGTAGATGTACTACACCTGTGTTCAGCAATTGTAAAATTGTTAAAATTTGTTTGACATGCAGAAAATTAAAAAAGAGGAGGGAATCTGGCACAAAATTAAAAATTTGAAAGCATAAAATAAAAACTACGGATTCAAATATTCTAAAACAGTTTTAAGCTAAATTTAAATTGCAAAAAGAATATTTGAGGAATCATGACGATGTAAATGGGCACTCCAAATGCGAGCTACATCAAACCATCGCATAAGGTTTAAATTCGACACCTCAAACGTGGGACAAGTACTACAATATAAATTTTATAGTTATGGTAAACCCGACTAATGTTGGGGGAGCTCTTATTTCTCTCGATTGGTATTTGAGAAATAAATTGCAACATAAATGTCTGTTAAGATTCTTTACTTCCGAATTTCATTGTAAAACTATTAGAGATAAACCTTTACCACTTGCTTGGTTTTAAGAAAACCTGATATTATACGAAGTCTTACTTAATCTGTTGAACCAAAACAAGGCGGCACTAGGTTTCCACACAGAGAATTCCGCTGATGGTGTGTAATAGTATAACTGGGCATGCATCTGTGAGGTAGGCGCCATAAATTATCAGCATGCTATACAAAAAATAAATTTGATAAAATATAACATTTTTTTCAATATAATGTCCCTTAACTTCAATACATTGCCTACAACGATCAATTAATAATTCTCTATATCCTTGTAAAAATACTCTAAAGTTTAAAAACGAACGCGCAGGTTAGACCCGACCTTGACGTTGGGGAGTGGAAAGAAGATGCGGTACCCATCTTGCACTAATCTTATTCATACCCAAATGGTGATGGAGAATTCGGCGAACACTTGTTTCTGAAATGTTAGACATTACTGCTAATTCCTTTACATTCAAACCGCGATCTTCTAATACTATTTCTTCAATCAGTGCAATTTTTTGAGACGTTATCACTTCAGTTGGCCGACCGGATCGCTTATCATGTTGAAGGCATTCTTACCCCAAACGACAACATTGTAATATGAAGGAGACGTCTAAGCGTCTAAATCGTTTAATGTGATTAGAGGATGCCCTTCTTTTGTTAAGAATGTCATGATCGCGCGGTACCCTGTTTTCGTTAACTGCGACATTTTCATGCATTACTCACGTTGTCTGGCTGGCTACTAAAAACTACTACTCTGCTAGCCGTAGTATAGATAATGCAACAGTTGAAACACGCTTGACCTGTATAAACTTGTCAGGCCAAGAATTTATGGCGGTTACATCGTATACAGGTACACATGTAACTCCCGCCTGAAGTATCCTAAAAAGAAATATACAAAACGAAAAACTAAATCTTTATATAATGTCACATATCAAGACGACAACATTGATATTTTGATTAAAGAAGGCAGCACACGTTTCTGACTTATTGGAAGACGTGAAATTTTAATGTGACATATACTTTTCAATGTATTCAATAATATATTTGAAAATAATCGACTCTTAACATTATTAAAGCTTACAGTTACAGTGGTAGACCATTTCCTCCTACGCATATTGATAAGAATGTTTTATCACCACTAAATAAAATTTGTTTGTTGGACAACAATTATTTTCGATCTCGGAATGTTTAGTACAAGCAAAAAACAATTTCTCGAATCATCTCGGTCAGTTATGTATCTCTAAAACGAGTAAAGCATTTTTTGGTCAGTGGTCAGTGATTATTTCTGATTCTATTATTACCTTATGTCGTAAGTTAAAGCACTTTAGTGTGTGTCCTACATAGCGATGATATTTTCTTTATTATTTTTTCCTGGAAACGTGAATTAGGAACTCGCTGTATATTTCTTGTTTACTAAATAAATAAATAGAAGGAAACCTCGTCATGTCCTCGCGGTTACTACAAACAACTTGCTATAATTTTTTATAACAATCAGAATAATGTCTTCTTCATTTTCTGGCTGATCTGTATTGCTTCCGCAATACATATGTCATCCACTGAAAGCACTATTGGATTTTTAGTACCTACTGTATTCATATTTTAATCAGGCAAATAATTTCCATTAGAAGAGTGGTGGCGTAGTTCACATAACATCGTGCCCTCATAACCACTCTAAAACTATTTACACTAGCACATACACAAATCGACACATTAGTCATGTGTGTAGATTTCGCTACTCCACCAAAGGAAATCATTTAACTTCTATGCGTTACCATAGCCTGCTGTCCGGTATCAACAGTTTGTTCTTCTTCTACGCAATTATAAATTTGCAGGCCAGTGGTACATGCATGTTTGTGTACATAAATATGCAACATATTTTATAAATATTGAGTTATTATGACCATCCTTTCCCTTATAAGAAAATAATTACAAATAATAAATGATCGTCACAAAACCTACATATTGCAGATAAATTTTATAATTTTATTCTGGAAAAAAAGTATCCAGAATTAGCTGCTGTGTATAAGGCAATTAATAACATCACAAACCCTCCGCTAATCAGACATAAATTCACATTAGTAACTAGTTAGTTAGTAACTAGTTAAATTCAATAGTCAACTCTGAGTATTACATTTTGAACTCATGTCACAATGGTTTACAATAATTTTTAACATCATAGAAATGCTTCAAAAGCAATACCCGTTGTTCGTTGATAGGAAGACCTATATCTTCTTGTTCAGCTTTTTATTTGGTACTCAGTTGTTAGTAAAATCCTTGATCTTTATATTTTACCAATTACAATCAATCAGTAGACTTTAGTGTTAATAATGTAATAACACATCAGCAGTCATAAAGTTTTACCACTAAATTTTATACAACTTGTTCCACACATTGCTTTCCCTTACATTACATTACACTACACGCATACACATTTTCATTTTTGAAACATACTGTCACTTATTTTTCTTAATTAGCCGCAGAGAAATGCAAAAGCACTTTTTGAACCTCTAACAATTAGAAAATTTTCACTAACTGCAATAACATACTTTGTAGAAAAAAATTGAAAAGCGGTGATTTCTTTAAACATTTTGGCCTGACTCAGTATTTGCGCTATCTTATTAGCAACAACCAAATATTCCTAGAACAATCTCAGTAATTACACGTAGATCTGCTAATTACTGTTTCTACTTGATTAGCTCATTTCGAAAGTTTATTTATTGAAGCATTACTAATAGAACTTTGAAGAAATATTTGCGTTCTTAAAAATAGTAATTCTCTCACAAGGGAACCGCCAAGTATGGTACAAACGGATTTTAATGGGTCTAGGATATGTTGTGAGGGTATGTCCCCAGAGTACTAGGCTAAAAGGATTTGTTCCAATGGGCCTTGGTTTCGGAGAAAATCGAAGTTAAAGTTCCATGCGAACCTATTATACCTGTACATTTTGTACGTTACCAAGCGAACAGCGTAGTGTAGGTAGCAAGGCGCTTGGCTGGCATCCCGACGATCGGGTTCGCGTCCTGCTCGGAGTATTTGCGCCGACTGTCCCCCATCTTTCTTTTGTTTCCGTCGAAATTAACCTTCCGTCCGATAGATGGTTCCGGCCAGACCTTTTTCGTTTTCAATCGTTAATTAAGTATATTACTTGTTTATCTATCGACTTGGGCTTCGAAGTACCTTCCTGGAATTTTATTGGCTATCGATCTAGACATATAGCAATAAGGATTTAGTCTTCGCGAAGGACGGAAAAGGACGTTTTGAAATCTCATCTTCGGTCCGACAGATGGTATCTGAAAATGCGTGGAATATGATTCATTTTGGTGATTCTAGTTGACCTTTTTGGCACTTTTATGTTGCAATTATCCACTCTAACTTCCTTTTATGTTCACGCATACGGACTTCGTATATATATACATGGTACGTTATGAAAGTAATGCGCAGTTTTTGGGAAAAATAGATTCATTGATCTTACCGGTACAAATGTTTAAAATTCTTCGAAATAGTCCCCTCCTGCATAGATGCACTTGCGGAGACGTGCTTGGACTAGCTTTCGTCGGCACTGTTCGGTCCAATAAAAATTTCTCCCTGAAGAAGTGAAGAAGAATGCTTCTCGTCCTATGCTGTCATCTGTGTTTGGTTTTCATGAAAACTTGGTTTCGCTTTGTAGGTACGTGCCGAAAAGGAACAGAGCTATGAATTTGCTCTCCACTGTGCATTATACGAAATGTTGTGAAGGCGATGCAATGAAACCAGAGGCAATTTTGTTCTACAATGCGAATAAAGCCGACGTCGATTGTATGGACCAAATGGCTACTCATTTTACAACAAAACGGCCAACCAGACGTTGTACTTTGGCATTTTTCTTCAACATGTTGGATGTTATTGCATTGGCTACCAATTGCATTTGCAAAGAAGTCGATGGGACCAATAAAAATGACGCTAGACGCACTTTTCTATATACTTTATCCGGAACATTGGTCCTTCCAAATGTTGAAAATTGCATGAACAATATTCACGTAATGAAGCATTTTACTGTTCGTTCGGCTATTGAATCGTTCTTCGGTAAAACAATGAACATTCCAAGGAGTATTGTGGCCACTCCTGCCAGCGGCGCCGATACACTCACAGCCAAGAGAGACTGCAAAATTTGTTCACACGGAGAGGTAAAAGTTCGCCGAAAAACTCGTTTTTTCAGCGCCAGTATGTCAACAACATTCTAAAGTTCGATATTCATGTATTTCATGCATTGTTTGTACTTCTGAGAACCCATGAGAGATTTAGAATCATAATTAATAAGAAAACCTTGTAGTCCCTTCTTGGAAACATCAAACAACATTGATTTTAAGTCTGAGAAAAGTAAGAAATAAAAATATATATACCTGGTTTGTATTAAAATGAATTTTGCACCACTAATTCGCAACAAAATGCAAAGAAATGCATGTTAATGTACAGGGGTCTGGCCAGACACCGTCCGTCGGACCGAAGGTATTAGCATATCTGTCGGACGGAGGGTTCATTAACGGAAGAGATATTTTTTAAATTTGAGCGAATTTGTTTTCCGGTATCGCAGCTGAAAATCTGTGCTCCTGTAAAGAGGTAGCACTTATTAGATGTGCGTGGTTCTGCAATGTTCTGTGCTTTCGATGTTTTTATGATAATTATCACCCACAATTGTGTACACTTTTTAAAGCTAGCGACGATAGCGACTGTGAATAAATAACGGTGCATTAACTTTGCATTAAAATTTCATTAACCAACATTATATCAATTAATGAGTGAATACTGTGTTATAGTTTATTATTTCCTGACCATTTATTGCCTGTCTGAAGGATAAAATCCAGTTAGGACTCGTCGTATGGATAGGCACAGCATAAGCGGGGACAAAAAAGGTAGGGGACAATCAGTGCAAATATGTACTTCGAGCAGGACGCGAACCCTGACCGTCGGGATGCCAAAAAAAAAAATAAGACGTTTATTTCTATATCTTTGATCTTCAGTACTCTGGACTCTGCGAAGGTTGGGGCGACACCTGATTTGCCCCAGCGAGAAGACCACCAGTTGGTGATCACACGGCAGTTCATCTAGCCAGGGTCCGTTAAGATTGATGTTACCCTTGGTCAGTATGAGATCAATGGTGGAAGGTATTGTCCCGTTGTATGGGTAGTGGGTTGGCGTGGCAGTGTGCTGCAACAGCACATCGTTATCGAAGACATAGTTGTCCAAGACGACTCCGTTGGTATTGTTGAGGTGGCATCACCAGCGCTGGTGTCTAGCGTTTAAGTCATATAGTCAATTACCTCGGCAGTATTGCCGACAATGCCTGAACAATTCCAGAGTCAGATTGACTTATCCACCAATGGCTACGTCCAAATCGGCAAAGTCAGTGAAGCAGTCCAGGACTGAAGCACCATCGATCAATTTATGTGCAATTATTCGCAGCTTATCTGCTAGTTGTTGTAGACTGACATACTTGCCGATCTGACGTAGCGACTGACTAATATCTTTTAAGCTGTTGAACTCACTGGGACTATCTTGGTTAGTATTGCTGTCACAGTTATTTGCTGATTTCGTCCTTCTGCTGTCAGGCGCGCGGTCATACATGTCTCTAACAGTTAAGCTGCCACTACCGCCATTGCTGCGATTTTTGGTCGCGATTCTGTCGTAGTTATCGGTGGAATCACTGGAGGAGTTACCATCACCGTCTTTCACCATCTTTCTACGCAGTGGAGGGAAGTCGCGACTTAAGAAGTTTACATCGGGTTTTTTCCTGCTGCTGGTAGATTTTTTGATCCAGACGCTTCTTCTAGGCTGAGGCGCATCTGCCTATTTAACTTCTTTACACTGGCTCTTCTGCGTGTTTTTGTGTTGCAGTTTTTTATGATTTCCAAATGCACCGGACATTCAGTGCTAGATGCAGGATAATCTCTCCGACAATTGCAAGGCTGGTTCCTGTCTTGGTTTAGTGCATTCCCTTGTGTGGTGATTGTCGCCGCATTTTACGCACCTTACTACGTTGTAATAGCAATTTGCGGTAGCATGCCCCCACAATTGACAAGTTTTGCACTGTATCACATATTTCTTAGTAATGTGCCTTTCGTAGTAGACTTTGTTGCGTTGGATGTACTGAGCGCGCGTTCGTAGCTCGCCCAACTTTACCATTTTTGTAACAATCAATAATAACATAGGATGCCTAGTCTCTATTTTCTGAATTCTAATTACTGGGAATCCAAGCTCGTTCAGTTCAATTTTAATGTCTTCTGCCGTTACGTCTTCATGCAGCCCTTTCATCACGTAAGCATATGTGCGCTCTTCTTATGCGGTGAACGTGTGGAACGGTACGCTTCCCTTGAATTTGTCTATAAAAATTTTGTAATGATGTAATTTTTAAATTGCACCGTCATATTCGGTCCCGAAAAGTTTATATAATATTCAGTGGAGATCTTGTCCACATTGTTCCTGAACTCGGCATTCACGGGTTTTTCGTTTGTGTTTTCGGGTTAAGGTGCCTCAGATATGCCGGAGAACATCGGCCGTGTTTGATTTGCTGCTTGGTGATCGTCGTCGACGTGCATTTCGCTAGTTTCGTCGACATCGGAGAGTACATCAAATTTGTTGCTAATTTCAATTTGAAAAAGCTGTTACATTCAGAGAGGTGCGATTTACCAATACGTACAGCTTGGGTCTTACTTTTCGCAATCTTTCTCGGTGGTTTGCCTTCGTTTCTCGGCAATTTAGCTGAATTCTCACGGATGTGTTGTTTCATTTTGACAATTACCTGTTCGTCATCACGCGTGCTATCGATTGTAGCAGATCTTTTTCTATTTTCGGCTAAGAACTGAGTTAAATCATCACTGGTGTCACTCATCAAATCAAGAATTGTCAAGGCTAACTTATGTATTAATTTTATATGTACTTTGTCTACTTACACTATTCAGAGAGATAGGTTATGAATCACAACGTTTTGGAGGATTTTTCACGCGGCGGCGACGGCAACGCCTGTACACCTGATCCGTACCGTGTAACCAGATAATATTGAAGATATACAAGGAAACCTTTCACTAATAATAAGTGGAGTTGGTTAAGCAATCTATTGTGAGAGAAAATTAATCGATCGACGCTGTCAAATTTGACAGTAGACTATGTCGGGATGCCAGCTATGCGCCTTGATTCCTGCGCCACGTTCTCGGAAACTAAGGCCCATTGGAACAAATCCTTTTAGCCTAGTACTCTGGGGACATACCCTCACAACATATCCTAAACCTATTAAAATCCGTTTGTACCATACTTGGCGGTCCACTTGTCAGTGTAAAAGTACATATCCATAACAACGTTACTATTCGCTCTTTTGTTATTTAGGAATTACAATAAATTAAATATAATTTTAGAAAATTTTTAGAAATGTAATGAAATTAAAACTGTCCAGGTGATAAAACCTAAATAATACAGCTATTAGATCTCAAATGTAATGAGAAAATAGGATTAAAGTAATACAGTAAATCGCGCTTTTGGATTTGAATCGCTTTAATTACAGTTCACAACTTGATTGCATTATTCATGCTTTCCGTCTGAGCGGATTGAAAGCGATAAAAGCCCGAGGACATAGTTATTATAAATCGAGTTTTTGGCGGCGTCGGCAACAGGATCAATCGATTTGAATAATTCCAAATGCCATCCTCTGCTACATTTGATGTGACAGTGCATCAGACTAGCAACCGACTCGTCTGGCTAATGCTATATTGATCACCACCCCAGTGTCCAAAATATGTATTTCCTAACGCCCCAACGGCGATTATGGAGTGCGTATACATAGAAGAGGGTGTGATTATTATTAATGTTCGTACTTAAATTCGAACTTCCCCAAGTTATCACACAAAGATAGATATAAATTACACTTATAAAAAATCTATATCTAGCACAACATAAATTTTGTACGCATGTATGATGGCAGATTTAACAGTTTTAGCTACGCTCCACGTACGAGAAATCGCTCAGCATTTCTCAATGTAAAACGAAAGGTAAACTACAATATAGCTGTGGATCAAATATGTATATATAGATATCTATGTAAAAGCTTTTAAAAATAGCAAATATATAAAATAGAAGGTATTATCATTGACATCACCTGTTATAGCCTGAATTACTATGATACATACAATAACTCAAATGGTGTCCTATTAAGGTACGTGCAGTTTGCTTGAATAAAGTTTTAATATTTGCATCCATGGTCCATGCTATCGGTTGATTATCAAGCAACGAAAAAGGTTGTGTGGTTTGGTCATTAAAAATTAAAAAATTACGTAAACTTGAAACCATTTCGATATCCTGGAAACACAGTTTTTCGGAAAAGTAGGCAGCTTGAGAAAGCTACAACATTAAATGTAATTATCTTATATGATAGATCTCTACCACTAATAGGTCAATAAAACAAGGCTGGTTTGAACGATAGTTATATTTTCAGAACGTTTACAAACGTTTTCGGAATACCTTCGTCAGTGAAAATATAACTAGATAAATATATAAACAAACATTTGTTTTTATTTGGGAACTATCAACAAAATGACTAATGACTAGGATTTCTTGATATAGAGAATGTGTAACAAACTTTTATATACATATATAAATTATAAAAACTAAATTAATGTGTAAACATACATGCAAATTAAGTAAAACCCTATATCAAAAATCTTTGTCGAAACCTTAACAATTCTGTTCAAGGACTAGGGAAAACCCAAATTTAAAAACCTAGTCAAAGGTTTCCTTCTTAAGAAATGCAAATGTCATTTTAACAAATTGCTATATACATTACTTAAATTTTGAATATCGGTTCTGAAATTAATAGTTTTAGTGTCTTTTGTATATTTATCATTTCATATATTAGTCTTTTTTTATAATTATTCTCTGTTTTTAATATAATTGTGTTTTTCAAAATCAAAGTAATGCCCAAGATCTTTGTAATGCTTTGTTACAGCGGTCATTGCACCAAAATCATTATTTAAAGAATACTTATGGCTATACAACCTTTTCTTTAAATATTGTTTCGTCTGACCGATGTAACAACCATCACAGTCTTTACAGTTTATTTTATAAACTACATTACTTTGATTTTGTTTAATTATTTTAGATTTAGTATTAGTAAAAAGAGATCTGTTACTATAATTTGGAATGAAAGTAATGTTTATGTTGTTTTTATTAAACTCTTTTTATTTTTTCGCTTAAACCTTTTTTATAAGGAATAGCGTTATAAGATTTATTGTTATTATTTTTAATTCCTCTATTATATAATTTGTTAATTCTATTTTTTATTATTTTTTGATAAAAACTATTTGGATAATTATTTTTATCTAAGATTTCTTTAACTTTGTTTAAATTCTTTTCCCTAAATTCAGGATTAGCTAATCTAACCGCTTGATCAACTAAACCGGTAACTACATTAATTTTATGTAATTTTGATGTTTCTGAAAAATAATTTAAATGTCTTCCTGTATTGGTAGACTTTATATGCCAATTTGTTTTTACAATGCCGTTATTATGCATGACTGTCACGTTCAGGAAATTCAATGAGTTATTAGATTCTCTCTCATATGTAAATTTTAATCTATTATGATAACTATTAAATGAATCTAATATCTCATCAATATTATCCTTTCTTACGGAACAAAAACAGTCATCCACATAACGTCTGTAAAAACTTACACTAGAATTTAGTTTTGCTAAACAAGTTTGCTCTAGGTCCTCCATTACCAGGTTTGCGATAACTGCTGATAATGGAGAACCCATTGCAGTACCGAAAATTTGTTTATAAATTTTATTTTGATATGTAAAATAAGTAGAATTTAAACAAAGTTTCGAAGCTGCAATGAATTCCTCCTTTGGAAGATCTGTAAAATCTTTTATGGAATTCCATTTTTTATCTAAAATTTTTAGTGCTAAATCCACAGGAATATTAGTAAATAAAGAAACAACATCTAAACTGATTAATTCGTAAGTATTAGGAATTGTTTGATTTCTAACCGAATCTACAAATTCCCATGAATTTTTCACATTATATGTAGTTTTACCTACAATATTGCTTAAAATTTTAGATAATAATTAATGTAGCTAATATAAACTATGAAAGAACTTTTAATAAAATAAAACAAAACAATATTAATAAATTTAACCAATTAATAAAAAAATGCAGGGGTTGATTATCCAATTTTACAAGAAGATTGGATAATCAACCTAACTGATAAAGAGATTTGTCAAAATGTTAAATTAATTTTAAGTCTAGGTCCTAAGTTTTCTGTAGATTTTAATGTCATACCGATAGATGATTTTATTTGTAGTATAGAAAATATCGTTCAAAATTATGAGGAAAACTTAGAACCTAACTTACGACATAGGTTGGTTAACATTTTGACAAATTACAAAAATAAAGAAAACAATAAAAATAATAATAGTAACAATAATATCTTACAAAAAGCTTTTAATGAAACAAAAAATTTTTTGAAATCTAATAAAGATATTATAATAACTAAATCAGATAAAGGAGAAAAAACCATAATTATGAATAAGATTGATTACGAAGCCAAATGAATTCCTTATTGGAAGATAATCAAACTTATTCGGTATTATTATCAGACCCAACAAATAAATTCCAAAATGAAATAAATAAACTAATAAATAGTTGGTTTTTAAAAAAAATATATTTCTAAAGATTTAAGTAACCATTTAAAAATTCTAAATTCTATATCTCCAAGAATATACGGTATTCCTAAAATACATAAAGATAATATGCCTTTACGTCCAATCGTAAATTGCATTAATTCCCCCACTTACAATCTTTCCAAATTTTTATCTAAAATTTTAAGCAATATTGTAGGTAAAACTACATATAATGTGAAAAATTCATGGGAATTTGTAGATTCGGTTAGAAATAAAACAATTCCTAATACTTACGAATTAATCAGTTTAGATGTTGTTTCTTTATTTACTAATATTCCTGTGGATTTAGCACTAAAAATTTTAGATAAAAATGGAATTCCATAAAAGATTTTACAGATCTTCCAAAGGAGGAATTCATTGCAGCTTCGAAACTTTGTTTAAATTCTACTTATTTTACATATCAGAATAAAATTTATAAACAAATTTTCGGTACTGTGCAATGGGTTCTCCATTATCAGCAGTTATCGCAAACCTGGTAATGGAGGACCTAGAGCAAACTTGTTTGGCAAAACTAAATTCTAGTGTAAGTTTTTACAGACGTTATGTGGATGACTGTTTTTGTTCCGTAAGAAAGGATAATATTGATGAGATATTAGATTCATTTAATAGTTATCATAATAGATTAAAATTTACATATGAGAGAGAATCTAATAACTCATTGAATTTCCTGAACGTGACAGTCATGCATAATAACGGCATTGTAAAAACAAATTGGCATATAAAGTCTACCAATACAGGAAGACATTTAAATTATTTTTCAGAAACATCAAAATTACATAAAATTAATGTAGTTACCGGTTTAGTTGATCAAGCGGTTAGATTAGCTAATCCTGAATTTAGGGAAAAGAATTTAAACAAAGTTAAAGAAATCTTAGATAAAAATAATTATCCAAATAGTTTTTATCAAAAATAATAAAAATAGAATTAACAAATTATATAATAGAGGAATTAAAAATAATAACAATAAATCTTATAACGCTATTCCTTATAAAAAGGTTTAAGCGAAAAATAAAAAAGAGTTTAATAAAAACAACATAAACATTACTTTCATTCCAAATTATAGTAACAGATCTCTTTTACTAATACTAAATCTAAAATAATTAAACAAAATCAAAGTAATGTAGTTTATAAAATAAACTGTAAAGACTGTGATGGTTGTTACATCGGTCAGACGAAACAATATTTAAAGAAAAGGTTGTATAGCCATAAGTATTCTTTAAATAATGATTTTGGTGCAATGACCGCTGTAACAAAGCATTACAAAGATCTTGGGCATTACTTTGATTTTGAAAACACAATTATATTAAAAACAGAGAATAATTATAAAAAAAGACTAATATATGAAATGATAAATATACAAAAAGACACTAAAACTATTAATTTCAGAACCGATATTCAAAATTTAAGTAATGTATATAGCAATTTGTTAAAATGACATTTGCATTTCTTAAGAAGGAAACCTTTGACTAGGTTTTTAAATTTGGGTTTTCCCCTAGTCCTTGAACAGAATTGTTAAGGTTTCGACAAAGATTTTTTGATATAGGGTTTTACTTAATTTGCATGTATGTTTACACATTAATTTAGTTTTTATAATTTATATATGTATATAAAGTTTGTTACACATTCTCTATATCAAGAAATCCTAGTCATTAGTCATTTTGTTGATAGTTCCCAAATAAAAACAAATGTTTGTTTATATATTTATCTAGTTATATTTTCACTGACGAAGGTATTCCGAAAACGTTTGTAAACGTTCTGAAAATATAACTATCGTTCAAACCAGCCTTGTTTTATTGACCTATTAGTGGTAGAGATCTATCATATAAGATAAGTATAAAAGGTCACGAAATATATATATATATACATTAAATGTAATATAAAACGTAGCAAAACTTGTGCCGACTTTTGACTGTAAAACTACCACCAAGCGACACAATTAAACTAATGCTGCAAAAACTAGGTTCTCCTGACAAATAAAACCAGGAGTAAAGTAAATCTGTACAAGTAAGTAAGGTGTCAAGCACAATTCAATATGAGCAATTTAAATTGCGCATATTGAAAGGAAAAAGTAGAACAAATTAGTCAAAAGAGCTTACGAGGTGAGAACAGTAATGAAATATAGACTCAGCGCTCAATACCTTTACATCGAAAAATAATAGAGCTGTAGGACTGAATAGATAACTTTATCAGTGTAACATATTCTCCTATCTTGTAATTTTCAGAACCTTATAGGAATGCTTTTGCCGACCTGAAATTGATCTAGCAAAAACATTAGTGGTGACAGTTCAGGGCTATATGTGTAAAAACCAAGCAGACGTTTGTAACCTTTACTATATATATACTGATTTATTCAGAATTTTACAAAAAATGGTGTTCAAAAGGTATACACGTACAATCTAAAAAACTTGGGTGTAGTAAACCATTTTCATTAAATCCACATTCTATAAAAGATGGGTGTGAACGGGAATCCTGCTAACTTATTAAGTAGTAGCTGATAAAAAAGTATCTACGTGTATGTACATATTCTTAAAAGAATCATGTCAATTGGCAATTAATCCCTCGAATTCATCTTATTTTTGCAATTAACCTTGACATAAAGAAACCGCAGGGTGACACTTCTTAAATAAATAGGAGTAGAACAAAGCTCCCTGTAATTCAATGAACGTGACTTACGCGTCTTTTAATTTCTTTCCCGTAAAAGGATTTCGTGGTAATTGGTTTTATATCTTTTTGTATTCGCAACTTACATTTCTTCTCTAAATGTAGTGTTAATTATGCACAAAGGTTAATACGTCAATTTATCAGAATGTAATTAGTCCGCTAGCTGCGGCAGGTAGAGCTTAATAGTTTCTAATTAAATTGACACCTACATCTGACGCAAATCGTATATACTATATATTATAAGAAAAGCTGCACTTGTGGAATATTAGTAGCTGGTGTTATTCAAAATGAACAAGATATTCGTAAGTTTGTTTTCTATATATATAATATAATATTGTCTGTTAAAATTTCATTTGCCTTTTGCTAAAATGAAATTTATTTTGTTATAGATAGATACTTTACGAAATTTAGTAATGTAAATTTAAATATTATTCAGTTTTTTACAAATGTAACATCTGCGAGAAAACTAAATTAAACTGTTTTTCTATACGTTAGCCTTTTCAAATTAATTGAATTTATTTAATCGGTCTTCAAACTTCTTGTCTTATATCTAATGTATGCATTATTTTTATTATTCACCTAAGACTTTTCTTAATGTCCATTAAATGACTAGTAAATCGAACTCTGGCCAAGAAAAATAAAAAATAAAGAAATGTAAAGAAACTAAGCATTGTATTTAATTCCATGCTAGCTTTAAGCATGTAGGATTAAGGAGGAAACAACTATTAAGTACAAATAATTATTTAAAAAATTACAAATCATAAAGAAATGACTACTTAATAGTCGACATATCAATTCCCAGTTCTTTTTCTATTTGGCATTCAACAGTAATTGACAAGAAAACCTTTCCTGCAGTTAAAATCAAATGATAAAAATGTAATTACTTGACATTGAAAATTTACAATTAAACAAGTGTTTGATACAAATTTCAAAAATTATTTAATAATGTTTTTCTATATTTGTAATGTTTCCCCAATTTTCTGGTTATGATCCAACTACCTAGAATTGACTATTTTACTTTAATTTTTGTGTGTATACTAGGTACAAATTTTATTACCTATTCCCAAATTTACATTAAAATATTTCCCCTTGTATATTCACTGAACTCAAACAACACGATTCTTAAACCAATTTGGAGAATTTCGATAACTACTTTATCATCCTTAGTTGAAAAATGCATGGACACAAATGGCATTAAGAAATGAAATTGTAAAAACCTTCCAAATATTTTTTTCTGCAGGTGAACTTATTTGTCGAAATGTGTACGTATTTAAATACAATTAAATTTGTGTGGTAAATGTAAGAATACATTTCTGATGCACACTAACTTCTTTAGATAATTTCTTTCATTTAATAAGATAATTCCTACTACGATCGAAATGAACTAAAACGAAATTGCATTAGTATTTAGAAATTGATCTCGTTATGTATAAATTAAATCTGACCACATAATCCAACACAAATGAAGTGAACATTTGCTTCATTACGTGTATCTATATAGGTTCATATTAACAGCTAAAATACCAATATGTACAATACGCTGACGTCACATTAGGTTTACGTACTACTTGCTAATAAGTAAACAAAACAAATGGTTTTTAAGAACACGACAACAACGAGTATCAAGAATTAAACAATAACTATTAATAATTTAACCACATTTGCACCTTAGTTCCTGAATAAATAGTATATTACTCAAGAAATAGTCTGTTTGAAAAATATGAATAATATTTAACTTTTTAGAATGTAATTTCACATTTATTATAACTTTTTGATAGCGCATAATTAAAAAATAGTAGTGCCTTACAAACCAAAAAAACTAACTTCAATTAAAAATTTTATGGGAAGAAAATCTCTGTAACCCAAAAGCATGTTACAATAAATTATAATTAATAGTACCATATATCCTTCCTATACTCACATCAAAGTGAAAGACGTATACTATACTATATAAGTCGGTCTCACAGACCGTATGCGTGAGTATAGGAATGATATGGAAAGCGGATACTGACTCAGAAGTTTTAATATATGTAAGAATATAACAGAGGCTATGCACTTTTCCAATAATAATATGTATTAGCTTACGCTTACATAATTTAGTTCAGCTCTAAATTTTAAAGTACTTATAATTAAAATCTATTTCTGCTTTAGATACTTGTGTTAGCGGCTCTGTTGCTGGTTGGTTTCGCTCAAGCATCACCAATTCCCAGTGATGCTTTAAGTGAAATTGCCAGTGCCGCAGATGAACCAGAATTCAACGAGGAGTTTGTTCGTGAAAAACGTGAAGCACGACGTGGATTCAGCAGATTTGGTGCTCCTGTATTTGTTGCCTCCATTGGAAAATAAGTTATAAGCTTTAAAATATAATTAATTTATTACATTCGGACATTTTGATATATTCACATATGCAATAAACATTGTTTTCCTCACTTTGCGTTTTCCTTGTTTGATTTCTTCTTGAATTTTAAAGACACTGTAGATTCAAATTTAAAACTGGTATTGGCAATATTGTAAATTGTAGGTAAGTCTCTAATTAGAATATGTAGCGTAACTTGTTCTACCTAATGCTTCTGTTACAATACACAGCACGACGGAAGGTGTAGTAGTCGGTGTAGTCTCAATTAGTTTGTGATAATATTAATGTGATTCACTCAATTTACATCAATGTAGCTATAAAAATAAGGAAAATAACATATTCGAAAATAAAAATTGGCAATGCAAAGCTTATAATGGGTACTAAACAAAACAACAGAAAACTGAAGCAATCGATCAACCCAGTACCGTTGTTGATTGAAATTAATAAAATTGAACCTCCTAATGATGTTAGTATTATGATAAATTGTAAGAATAAAGAAGTGTATTAGGAATTGATATTGCAAAAGATTGACTCTACTCTCAATATCCAGATCCTGTGCAAAATAAATCCGAAATTTATAACCTACGTCAGCTACGTCTCCCCTATTGTTAGAATTGTAAGAACCAGAAACTTAATTATATTGGTTTAACAATGGCAGTTGTAAATTCAGTAGTTGTATTAGGGTTACTTATGGTGAGATTTAATGTCATAAATGATAATCACCTAATCGACTTCAACATTGAGGATAGCGAAATCCATTATTGTTAAAGGATATATTAACTACATCACAAGATGACACGTTTGAAGTAACAACGTAACTAGAATTTTTGCAAGAATTAGACCACATTTTCTAGAATTTTTCGATGACAGATACCATCACAAGAAGAAATCTTCGAAGTTACATAAGATTGAAGAAAAAGAAGAATGTGCAATGAAGGAAATCAATGTCACTTGGAGTATACACACTAGAGCAGGGGTGGCCAACCCGTGGCCCGCGGGCCGCATGCTGCCCGCCTTGAATATTTTTCCAGCCCGCGAGATTCATCACACTTTTACAAAATATATTTATTTTATAATGGCCAAAGTAATGAAATCAATGTATTAAAAAGATACATTATTTGTGCATCCATATATTAAAAACTTATCTATCTAGGTTTATACATGTAAGAATAATAGTAAACACAATAATAACTCATTATGTTTCAATTATTTACTCAAAAAAGTGTCTATAGTCTATCTATATCTAATATAGGCATATATAATTTTATATTTGGCCCGCGGAGTTGTGGTGTATGTCCAAAGTGGCCCGCAAGATCATTTGGTTTGGCCACCCCTGCACTAGAGTATAAAAAGTTGCTTTTTGGAAATATGGAAAAAAACGTCGTTTGTTTGAAGCCATAAACATAGATTTACCAGAATAAAATCTTTACAACGATTAAGAAGGTAAGAAGTTGCAGGGCAATTTTACCACATATTTGTCTACATTAATTTTTTGCACTTTAGATGGCAAGAATCATTAGCAAAAGGAGGAGCACACAGAAAGAAACTGTTACAAATCGCCAAGTATGTGTGTTTTTAACAGGCTTTAGCTGCCAATAAAGAAATAGGTTCACAAAATCTCAAAGCATTCCCGCATTGATTATGGAATTTTAAAAGAGTATACAGGATAGTTTCTAGAAAAATTACCTAATTCGTAGTTCGTTTATATGGTACATTATACAGCAGAATTCAATCTAATTTCGCTACTTTCACGGAACAAATAAAAAGCATTGCAAAGTAGGCCCCACTAACGCAGCTAGCGCTGATGAAACTGGATTCAATCTAATCAATCATTCTAGTTGCACGTTAACATCGCAAGGATCAAAAACAGTTGAAGATTTAGGCACTCCATATTTGCGACAACACAGATGTGCCATGCTTCCTACAACATCCGTCTCTGGATGCTTGTTACCGTTCCAGTTGATAGTTTTAAAAGAACAAACTAGCATTTTGGCTGCGAGTAGCAGAATCGATGTTCCAAGCGAAAAATATATATCTAACTACTTCAGCATCCGGAAAATTACCTACATCATTCACGGAATGATTCATTGCCAAACATGCAGTTTTACTGCTAGGTTTGTGGACTTGTCAATATACTTTAAAGCAGCGACTCTCAACGTATGAAACCTATGAAAGGGGGTCGCGAAATTAAACTAAATAATGATGATGTAAACCTTCCTGGTTTGGAAAATTGAGCTCCCACTTGAGAAGTCGAAATAAACTCGCGAAAACTTTTATGTACACTCTTTATTTAAATAATGCTTACAAGCTACCCGTAGAGACCTTCGATTAGGCGGAGCCAAAATCCCTCTGACTAGTCCTAATACTCAACAGATAACAAAACGATATCGCTTTCTAAATAAGTATCAAAGAAGGTTTTTAAATCACAAAGATAGACTAAACGGAACGTAGGAATTTAACGAAATAACATTCATGGTATTAAAATCAACCCGCAAGTTATTGCCATTATTCATAACTAAAGGCCGGATAATATGCAGTTTGCATGAATTTGCATATTTGCATAATATATGCATTTTGTATATTATTTGCATATTTTGTAGTGATTCAGCATATTTGAAGTATCCGAGTTTTATTTATTTATTGGATGTAATTTATTATAGGATAGGCATTACTAAAAATATGTCGTGGTTGTAACAAACAAAGAGTTAAACAGCCCTCTTTTAATTAAAAATAGCATTCTATGAAACCTCTTCTCGATACTTTTCCGATCAGCGATTCCAAAAATTTATTAATGCTGTTCCCATACATCTAGACCGGGACAGAATTCAAGGAAAAGCTAATTCCCTGAAACTTCTAAATAAATACAAAAATACATTTTACCAGAAAATTAGGAGCACAGGTGTTTCTTTGTTATTCGGAGAAATGTATTCCCATATTCGAAAGCAATTTTATTTATTTTAAACGTCGTTTTATGTTGGTTTTTCGAAGTGTAAATTTGTGGGTTGTTATTAATTATAATAGCAAAGATGCCGAAAATAGCGACTGTGCCTGGATGGATTGCACCTTATTCAGAATTGCGTATGGATGGAGAAAAACTATTTTGCGTAGCATGCAGCAAGATTGTAGGTAAAATTTAAGTTTATTTCCTCTTATTAATCTATAGTTTTTAAACGATGTTTAACAATCTCACCAATACAACGCTTGGACAAATAATTTTATTTTAAAATTTTATTTTAAAATGAGTAAAATGAGATGTATATTTCATGCGTATTTTTCGCATATCATCAGCACACTACGGAATATCTCATATTCTGTATTCTGCTTATGATTTTTAAATAAAAATCATTTTAAAATAAAATTATTTGTCGAAGCGTTGTGTTGGTTATTTTATTAAATGTCGTTTATTCCGATTGCTTCGCAAACTCTTTACACATTAGTTTTTTATTACTCCTTTATCTTTTACTAATACTTATTTTATAAGAAAACAACTGATGATGTGATATCTTTTATGCAGGTTACAAGTGAGAGAAAGTTTCAAGTCGACCAGCATATTAAAACTCGATCTCATGCTGCAAAACTATCAACGATGATATTGGCGAAGAAGGGTCAGCAAACATTACCGCAATGTTTGCCATCAACCTCCAAAAAGTCGGAACAAGAACAATTTAATGAAGATTTGTGCCTAATGTTTGTGTCGGCAGATATTCCACTACATAAAATAAACAATTTAAATGTCAAGTTATTTTGGCAAAAGTACACCAGCAAACATAATATTCCCGACGAGAGCACCTTAAGAAAAATTATATTCACTGTATCTATGCAGAAACATGGAGTAGCATTAAGAAGGTTGTCAAACAATGACCTTTACATATGCACAGATGAAACTACTGATAGTGTGGGCCGATACATAGTTCATTTAATGATAGGTATCCTTAACGTATCGGTTCCAGCAAAATCTTATTTAATTTCATCCAAACAGTTGGAAAAGGCAAATAATTTGACAATAACAAAGTTTATACAGGAAGAACTGGCAACCTTTTTCTTACCGGAATCGATTCCAACAGAAAAAATTCTAGTGTTTTTAACGGATGCCGCACGATACATGGGTGAAGGCAGCTTGCAACTTGAAAATATTTTACCCAAATTTAATTCACACAACTTGCTTGGCGCACGGACTAAATCGTGTTGCAGAAGAAGTAAGAAACAATTTTCCCTAGTTAAATACTTTAATTAGTAGTGTTAAGAAAGTGTTTTTAAAAGCTCCATTAAGAATTCAGTTTTACAAACAACATCTACCCGGTATTCCGCTTCCTCCTCAGCCAGTAATCACACGATGGGGAACGTGGTTGGAAGCTGCTATTTTTCATGCAAATCATTATGAAGAAATAAAGACAATTATTATGGATCTTGATAGCGATACACAATCTGTGCTAGACGCCCAAAAGGTGTATTTGAGTAAAGAAATACCTCAACAGTTGGCGTTTATTAAAGCCAACTACAGTTTCATTTCCACTTCTATATTGCAACTGGAAAAACAATTTATGTCGCTAATTGAGAGCCTTGAAATAATAAACAAAGTTATGTTTTGATGTTAAAGGAAGGGTGGGAAAATCCGTGTATGGAAAATTTTTAACTGTAATAGAAAAAAATGAGGATTTTAAAAAGCTAAAGGATATTGCTAAAATCTTGTGTGGTGAGTCAGTAGAAAATATTGAGTTGACAATAGAGGATATTTCTAATTTGAAATATGGTCCTATAACAAGCGTGGACAAAGAACGAACCTTTTCAATATATAAATACATGTTATCAGACAAGCGCCACAATTTTCCTATTGAAAACTTTGAGAAATATGTAATTGTAAATTGTTTTCATAATTAATTATGTTATAAAATGTTATAAATAAACTTGTAGTAAACATAATAGAATATTTTTTTCTGTATTATTATATTTTCTAGCATTACTCCTATTTTTTATCTGCATATTTTTCATAACAAAGTGTATATTTAGGCCAAAACATCTGCGCATATTTCCACTTTTTTGCATATAATCCGGCCTCTATGCATAACAATTACGGTCAGTGTAATTCTCTGATATTGACAATATATCATATCAATAATCTTACAGCCATACAATTTTATTATAATAAAACATATAGGCATATATACATAACAGATGAAAACATTTTACAAGAAAAAACCATTTATTGTAAACACATAAATATTTTACTTACAATAAGAACACATGTAACGAAAAGAAATAAATTATGAGATGGTTACATTTGTTTTTCGTTTAAAAGTTTCTCCATACGTGGATCTACGTTCGAGAAACAAAAGCAAATTGTTTTCGATGGGTATAAGACGATTCCTGTATTTAGTTTTTAGGACAACTATACACGAAAACACCTTTTCACAGCGGTAAGACGTGACGAAAGAGATTCATATTCTCAATGCTTCTGTGACTAAATTTCCATATTCATTCGACGAGCAAACCAATACATACGTATTTAAATCTTTAGATGTAAATTGCAGTTGTAGCGTTTTGTCGGGAGACATTTCGATGAGCTGGTCGTGAATCTCAACCAATAAGCAACAGTAAGCGGCAACAACAGTTTCACTAAACGGATTCAGCACCCATCTCTCTGTCTCTTCCGGGAAATACTCCATAAACTGTGTTTTTAGCTCACGCAAAGGCATCTTCATGCAATCTAAACTGTGAACCTGTTGATCCAAAATTTTCTCAATAAAATATGAAATAAGTAGAAACAACAAAATCTTTGCTTTGGGGGCGGATAATCCAGTTTATCAAGCTTCCTAATGAAAGCGTGAACTGTGTCATTCATAAAATTGTTTATCACGTCCTTGAAACTTTACATTAACTATGTAAAAATACATCAGTTAACCTTCCTATACTCACGTCAAAATGAAAGACCTATACTATACTATATAAATCGGTCTCACAGACCGTTTGCGTGAATATAGGAAGGTTAAGTAAGCCAACAACATATGCTCTTCACTCTGTAATAGCATTGAGAATCCCATTTGTTTATCTTGGAAAAATATTATTAATTCCTCTCGCAATTCGAATAACAGAGTTGACACTTTCCCTCGCGATAACCATCTTACTTCTGTAAGGAAAAAGAGAAATTTGCTATTATCCTCCATTTCATCGCATAGTTTAGTAAACAATCTGTTCTGTAACCGTCGGATTTTAATAAAATTAACCATTTTACAGCTTCACAAAGAATACGTTTTTAGTCTATGGATTTTAATTCTTTTATAATCCCTCCCCTCTATTACTTCACCAAACTCCACCCTCAAATTAGCCATGACCGTTCTATATTCCATATGATTTTCGCCTCATCTATTGTTTTGACTTCTTTAAATATTGTTCTCATTCCGTCTGTATGCGCTCTTGTGTGCTCTTTGTCCCTCGTCCCTTTGCCCTGTTTCTTGCAATCTTTATTCCCAACTAGCATATCTTTTCCTGGCAGAAATTCAACATTCTTAGATCATTCCTGTTCGTTGTCTTCTTTCCATATTTCTCTCTGCATCCAATGCCCATATTTACATTTTCTTCTATCTGTGCGTTCCTGTCCCCCAGTATTACTATGTTTGTCATTATTTCTCTTTAATATCTAGTGGTATTTGTAGTGGTTGGTTGAATTCTGCCGTTTTTCCGTTTTACTGGAGCATATATTTGGATTATTGCTGTTTCTATCTCTTACTCTAGTGTTATCTGTATTATTCTGGACGATGCCGGTGTAAATTTTGTCAATCTTTGTCTAACTCATTTATCACCATTATACCCCCCTCCCCTCGCTCTCTGTCTTTCTGCTTCTCCAGTTAACTTACTGTAAACTCATTACCATTTATGTATAATTTATTGTATCCTTCGCCAGATACCTAAAATGACCATACATCCCGCGGGAGGAAAAATGTCGCTGTTTTCGCGAACAGATCAAACGAAACAAAAACCTTTTTTAACCCATTAGTTCCCGCGGTCCTCATTTTAGTACGGTAAATTGTATCCAAATGAGTACAGCGGGACTAATGGGTTAAGAAAAACGCCTCATTTCTTTCACATTTTCGTGCTTGTAATATTGTTACGTCCAGCGATTGATTAGAATTACAGCGCCATCTAACGACGATGAGTAACAGGATAACGCCGTTTAGTGGTTTTTATATGGTGGTATTTATATTCGAAGCGTGAGGGCCGTGGAATGTTCTCGAAGTTCCAGTAGATTTCTAGAATAAGGTTTAGACTCTAAACTTTAGAGCCATATAAAGACGCGCGTAAACGACTCCGCGAGAGAGTTCTTATTTGGTGATACATGTGAAGTGAACTCGGTAGTGATAAGTGAGTTCTTAGTTTACGATATCTGCCAACAGTCGGAGTGATTATAAACATTATTGCTGCTGAAGACCGTTGGGTGAAGTTGTGCTAACCATCTCAACTGTACGTACTTTCGTATAATTATTGAGTACGTTTTATGCCGAAGTGAAACAACACAGTTAAGTGTCGCAGTTTTGAAAGCAATTTTGATTACGAAGACCAACATCAACAAATCATGTAATAAGCTGCATTCTTACTTGAAAACTAGACCCGATATTTTACGTTACATTAATTCTACCTATCTACTTATTATTAGTTTACTATAAAGTGTTACCATGTCCTCGTTTTTAATAAAAAGTAGTACAATACTAATATATATTTTTTTACTAAATTCTTTAGGCATCCCACTGATGAAAAAAATAAATGGTCACATTACAGATACTCCCTCTCTCTTACTTCCTTAAAATGTTTGATAAGTTTCTTGCCTTGTTCTAATATTTGGTTTGAGTGATCCTCGTTTGTAAATATGTCTCTTCCCTTCTTTACCTGTCTAAATACTTCCGTCTTCTTATTCCATATTGCAAACTTCACCAGCATCGGCTTTCTTCCTCCTCTGTCCCCCCTCCCAATCTTCTCACCATCGTTATTTCATGATTACTGTTTGTTGGTACCTGTATCTATCTCAATGTCTTTCTTATCGTGTCTGTCTCTCCTCCTCATTTTCTGTTTACTCCAGTCAGTGAATAATATCTTTCTCCTTGACTCTCTGTTGTGTTTTCATGTGTCCCTATCACCTATTTTATTCGCCAGTTTTCCTCGTTCAGTATTTCGGTTTTCTTTTATCACAATATTTAATTCGGTATGTATATCATGCACTTTTTTCTCAATTTTTACGTCCCTTCTTCCGTGCTCTTAGGTTTGCGTAGTATTTCGTTCAACTTTTCTTTCATCTTACCGCTCGGTAAAATTGTTATTACTGCTCTGTTTATTGCATATTTGGTGGCCTACCGTTTGCCGTCGACTTCCGTAAACTTCGTCCCCGCCTCAACGGCTGGAAAATGACTGTCTTATGTACCCATGTTGTTGATCTGGTTTTACTGACTTTCCCATCTGATTAGAGATTTTACTTGGATCTTTGATTATGTTTTTACCCCCTCTCCCCCTCCCCAATTAGTGTGTAATTTCCTATTTGTTATGGTATTTAATTTTGTGTTAATCTCTGGAATTTTGTTAACTTACTGGTATCACTTCACTGATTGTATTCCGTCACTGCGCGTCAGGACCGGACACTGGGTATTAGCTGTATCGTTTATGTTTATTATTTCACTTAAAAACCACTAGTATTGCTGTGATTATTCTTTATTTAATTTAAGATTCACACTAATAATAGCTACATTATATTCGCTTTCTTTTTACAACCACCAGTCTCTACTACCAACATAAAACACTGTATACCTCCCAATCCTACATTAGCTCATGTACCAGGGAGGTTTACAGAATTTGGAAATGATTTTGGGATTGTGGAAGGATTCAAATGTCCTCAATGTAAATTTGAAATATGATAGAAAATCCAGTGTAACATATGCATACGAAAATTAACATTTAGACACCCAAACTCAACCAACCACAGGTGATTACTGAGGTTTGACAATCGCGCGTCCTGTTCCCTATTCGTTTGTCGAACCTTAGAATGATTACTAGAGTTTGTTAAAAAGGTTGTACCGACAGTGGCGCACTGCATAAAAGTATGTACGTAATATACAATATTAGTCAAAAATAAGATTGTTACCTTTTACTGTCGTCTTGATGTCCACTGTGGCAATAGGCAACCGCCCTGGTAAGCTGTATAGAATTTCAACATCAGCAACTCTTCCATTGTCGATTCATTCAGCCGTCGACGGTGTTGTAAATACAATCGAGTCTCGTTTATCTTCAGTCCTTCGAAACGAACGAGTTCCGTTTATCTAAGTCGGCAGCGGTCCCCACTACCGCCACCGTTGCCATGTCAACTGGAATTGCGTCACCTCCACCCCTCCCACTTCTTTCTAGCTCACTCTAGATTCTAGCGTGACGGTGAAATTGTGGAACATGGAGGGGAGTGTGGAACTTATAATAAACGAGACTCCCAAGTTAAGATAAATGAAACTCAAAACACATGAGCCTCAAAATAAACGAGACTTGACTGTACGTTGTCGTATACTTCAGTCAATCACAGAGCGAATGGAGCATTGTGCGAAAATGTTGAGTTCGTTGAGGTATTTGATTGTAATTGATTGAATTAAGTGAATTATAAATCAATTTTGCAAGATGGCATTTTCTCCGACTCACAGAAAACCGTCAGCGTCAGGTGATTACGTAGTGAAGAATTGTGACTCAAAGAAACAGAAAGATCTACACCTTAGTTTTCATCAAGTACCGCAGTTTGGGAAGCAGAAAATAGCCAGAGAAAATGCATTTGGAAACATCGAACTGATTGACAAACGTGAAGACTGGCTTCGACTCGATGCGAGCTAAGACGTTTCCGACATGAACGTTTTAATAAACCCGAGACCTGAGGTGAAAAAGATTAGGAAAGGGAAATTCCAGAACAAAATATCGTGAATAGATGGCGTCGAAATTTTGAAAAGTGACAGGGCGGGAAATTCGAAATACGGATGGGAGAGGGAAGCTAAAAGCGTTCCCGCCTTGCTCGTTTCGATAAACCCGAGATCTGAGAACGAGGAAAAGATTAAGAAAGGAGAAAGTCCAGTAGAAAATGTTACGAATAGATAACGTTGTGATTTTGACAAGTGACAGGGCGGGAAATTCGAACTGCGGGTGCAATAGGGAAGCTAAAAGCGTTTCCGACTTGCTAGCTTCAATAACCCCGGGACCTGAGAAGGTGGAAGATTATGGAAGGAGAAAGTCAAGTACAAAATTTACCAACAGATGACGCTGAAGTTTTGAAGAGTGACAGGGCGGTAAATTCGAAATACTAATGCGATACACATAAGTTAAAAACATTTCCGACTTGATTGCTTCAATGAATTCGACACCCGGCAAGCTGGGAAACATTATTAAAAGAACAACGTCCAGTACTAAATATTGCGAATAGATGGCGTTGAAGTTTTGAAAAGTGATAGGGCGGGAAATTCGAAAAATATCAATAAAGATATATTTGTATGCTCGTTACACTTCAGTCAGGATGATCGTCAAGTTTTCTAGAGCGGCTTGTCAATTGTTTATGCAATTTAATGCGTGTGGATAAGTGACTGTATATTTCTAATTGCTCAATAGCTTATGTAACTTCAGAATAGTTCATGGATATTTCATCTATCTAACGGACATTGTCACTTGGATTGCTGTGATAGAAAATTTTCGTAGCGAATCTGACAACGGTTTCTGCATCAGTTTTCCGAATCCTTTTACTGGATAACAACAATGAAGGTTTGGTGTGACAGTGTCTTACATGTTTGTCGATTTTACTTTTTTATTTTCTTCCTGGTGCATGCGAACCGTAATATATGATTTTGCGACAAACTTTATACGAGAGGGGTAATGTATTTTGATTTTCGTAAAAATGGTCGACTACCGTAACTAAAGAATTAAGGTTATATAATGTAATACCTAAAAATGAAGGTAGTGGACCATCACGTTTTAAAGAACGCGATGCAACATGAATGACGCTGTGTTTCTGAGCATCAGTTGTTTCATCCACACATAGGCAGATTTTTATTTCTAAACTCGTGTTTCATACATTCCTTTACTGTACTTTGAACACTTGGCAAATTGTATCGTAATTGCAAAGATGTTGGCAAGTTCGATAAGGGAACGTACTTAGCCCAAAGTAGACGATAGTGTTCATTAGATACCAGATGTTGTGGGGTGTAGCACACACTTAACATAAAAATAAAATCATATATAAATTGCCAGTGTGGAACACAGTTACTTAAATTCAATACACGACGTTTACTTTTGCGATCTTTTCTACATTCAAGTCTATCGCGGGATAGTAATTCGATATTGTATATTGCGCAATAAATGTGCGGACTTGTATATTCTAATCCAGGGAATGCCCGAGATATTTATTCACATTCGAAGGGAACATTACACCCTTTGGGCGTCCCATCTACGCGTATTTACTTAGCGTGCAGCCGCTACTACCATCCGGTACCACCTTTCTGACAAACTCTACTAATTACCACATGAAATTGTGAAAAGCCTTTTTCATTTACATTCCTTCAAGTATAAGCCTGAAAGCGCTGCTTTAAAAACTTTGGAGAAAAGCACGAGCAGCATATCCACTCAAATCCAGGTTGTCTAAAACATATGTTATTCGCGTATAATTAATACTGTACAATTGTGCTTTTTATAGTAGGTATTAATAATTGCTAATTAGCAATTGTTTCTAGATATCGGTAGATAAACCCATTGATACATTAAGTCCTTGTCTTAAATTGAAATTATTGGTAATAATGCCGACGAAAATGCATTTCAAGAATATTTTGATCATATTCCGCTATTTAATGCAGACTGTGTAAGAACGTTTGCAAAATTCAAAGACTTTTTGGCATTAAAACGGTTGTTTCACAAAAGATAATATGGACAAATTTCTGATTATTTACGCAAATAGTCATTTTAATACATGAACCCATTCTTGCTCTATGTTGTACTCGAGCAACATGTATCACTGGACCGATGCTGGAGTCCATCATCATTGTTTCATCTATCATTGTTTTCTCTAGTTCCTCAATCTCGCTGTTTTAATCTATGCTACTGCGATTTTCCCGAATTCCTCCAGATCTCACGCTCGAGTTCACAAACAGTATGCGATATGTAATATTCGTCCAACATTCAAGTCATCGTTGTTTATATAGTTTTTTTACCACATTATTTTTGGTCCTGCGGACTCTTTATTAAAATAAAATAAGTGTTGAATGGATATTTATTAGTTAAAAAAGAATACCTATAAATCTATCTGTTACAGGCATAAGCCAAATACAATCAACCATGAAATTCGATCCAGACCTTTTCTTTCAATAGTAATCTAATATTTCTTATCTGTTACAAGTATTATAACAGATAAGGGGCAAGGAACAGCCGAAAGCGTACCGCTGCCACATCGGGTCGGTTCGCCCTCTTCGGCTGGTTCCCCACTATGACGAATATTTCGCCAGGCAAGTGAGGGGATGCTGGCAAGTCGTTTCTAATATTCGACCTCTGTGCTGGACTGTGCCACAGAATAAATAGAAGCAACAAGGTGTGTCGGCAGCTTCGATGTTCATGTGGTCGATTTGAATGTCATCGAAATAGCACACACCATTCCAGAATAATAACATTAATGAAGTTAGCCAAATATAACAGTGTCGTCGTATTTAGAACATGGTTCCCGGCCATGCGCATACAGAATGTACCACAAGATTTTCTAACTTTCTCGCTTCTGTCTATTCTAGCCCCACTAATTTATTGCAAGGCGAAATAGACGCAGTAATGAAATATGGTGGCGCTGCGTTTGTGGGGGAGTACGGTATTGTATATATACGAGGGTATCCAGAAAACACCACAAATCCACTCCTGGCAGTGGACACGAGCGGACGTGTCTTTCCGTAGCTACAACGAGGCTATTCGTTAGAATCGATACAGCGTTCGAGAGCGGTCCGTGTACGGAACAGCTCAGCGATATAACGGCGGCATCAATCCGATGCGCCGAGGCATTCGACATCGAGGTACCATCAGAAACGGACGAGTTTCTCCGAGAGTAGAAATATTATTTCTACAAACCACCACTGCCGGAGTTAATCTCCGGTAGGTTCCCGAAAAAGAGCCATCAACTAAATCGAAGTTGATCATCGAGGAAGCTTCCGACGGGGAGGAACCGGCATAGCCGGCTTTTCGCCGTCCAAAGCGGCCAATTTTTCGACTTTCGAAGCTCCGGCTCCGGAAATCGAAAACATTTTAACTTGTCTTCGTCCATTTGGACAATTTTCAGATGGCTTCTTCTAGCCAACAACGCCTCACCGCAGAGGATTTCCCTCCCCTCCCCGTTCCGTCGAGGAGTCCATGGACGAGGGCTCCTCATCATCGGCCTCCAGACCGGAATCCCCTCCTCCGGCCCCCGCGGACCCCGGCCGTCTGCCGCAAAGCTCCTCACGTCGCTCGATTACGACGACGAAACCCTCGTCCGCCTAATCGCCGAGCTAACTGAGGAGCTCCGAAGGCGACGCATCGCAGCTTCGACTGCAGCTCTTCCCGCCGCCCCCGTAGCGGCCTCCCCCCGCCCCTCTGCATCCGACGAGTCGGTCTCCGACTCCGGTTCAGAGCGCGACGATGCCGGCTGGACCAAAGCCGGCAGAAAGCGTAAGGCCGGTAAGAAGAGGCAACCTTCTGCCTCGAAGAAGATGGCGCAACCGGCCGCACCCCCTCCACCAGCGCCGAGAGCCAGCAAAGGCCACCGGCTGCCACGGTCGCAAAGACCGCCACCACCGCCCTCCACCGACTTCGGCTCCAACGAGCCAAAGGGCGCTGCTGCTTCGCAGGCCCCCCGTCCGAATCTAACAAGATTCCCCCCATCGTCCTCAGGGAAAAATCCGCCTGGGGACACGTTACGACGAAGTTCTCCGAGCTTCGAATCAACTTCTCAAGGCCCAAAATACGACCGACGGAATCCGCTTCTTCCCCACCACGGAGAAAGATTTCAGGGCTGCCGTAAGAATGCTCGACGGTCTGGTACTACCGTACCACACCTATCAGCTACCTTCGGAGAAGCTTCTGAACATCGTGATCCGTGGGGTCCCCGTCGAGACCCCCTCAAAGAAGTGGAAGAAGAACTCCTAGAGTTCGGATTCCACCCCGAAGGCATCCATCGCCTCCGCCACCCCGGAGCAAGAAGGAAATGCCCCTCATCCTGATCAAGCTCCCGAGAAACGAGAAGGACATCTTCGCCCTGAAGGAGATCCGCAGACTAGTGGTCTCCGTCGAATCCCTCCGCTCCCGAACAGCCGTCGGGCAATGCCACCGCTGTCAGCGGTTCGGCCACGCCCAATCCCGCTGTACGGCAGCGATCAAATGCGTCCGCTGCGGCGAAAACCACCGCGCCGCAGACTGCCCCTATCTAAGGAAAAGGGCGACCCTGCCAAATGCGCCAACTGTGTTGGCTCACACACGGCAAACTACAAGGGATGCCCCCACTACCCCAAACCCCGATTGCCAACCCGATCCCAAGCCGCCCCTTCGGCGAAAAGACCCCGGCTCAAGCGCCCCCCAGGCCGCCACCCAAGCCACACAATCCTCCCAGGCGACTTCCTCTGGCGGGAAGTATTCCGACGCCACCAAAGGGAAATCTTCTTCTCCCCCTAAGGTGCTGCGTACCGACGTGCCTAGCCAGTCCCTGCTAGGCCCAAGCCCCCGCCACCAACAACACCGACTTCTTCGGCGCCGTGACCACCCCCCTACAGCTGGTCGGACAATTCTCGTCCGCACTACAGCAGGTTCAGGGCTCCATCCCCGTAACCTCTATTAATCTATCAACTCGTTTATGAATACATCGGTAAGCATAAACCAGCAAGGCATTTCCAGAATAGTCGCCTGGAACGCGAACGGCATCAGAACTCGTATGCCTGAGCTAAGAGACTTTCTTCAAGAGAACCAAATCGACGTTGCCCTTCTCAGCGAGACTGGCCTCCGCCCGGGGACAGTCTCAAGGTCGTGAATTACAAAACATACCGTCGAGATCGCTTGACGGGCCGCGACGGCGGGACAGCTGTACTCGTCAAAAATTCAATCCGCCACTCCGAGGTCGTAGTGCCGCCGCTGAACTCTCTGGAGGCGGCGGCAGTCATCATCTGGACCGATTTCGGTCCGCTAAAACTCTACGCGACGTATAGGCCCGCCCCTGGCGGGTTTCGCGCCAGGATTTCGACCAAATCTTCACCGACCCCAACGCGGTGTTGATGGCGGGCGATCTGAACGCGAAGCACCACCTCTGGGGCAGCCGGATCATACGAGCTGAGGGCAGGCAGCTGATCGACATCATCCAAGCCTTAGGGCTTTCGTACCACCCTCCCGACGGCCACACGTTCTTCCGTGCTGGCACCCAATCCGATGTCCTCGACTTCGCCATATCCAAAAGACATCCCGGTAAACGTGACCGTGGAAAGCATCGCTGACCTTTCATCAGATCACAACCCGATCCTAATCACCCTAGGTAGCGAACTACTTCATCTGGGGGAAAAAGTTCGGCGGCGTACGAACTGGAATCTTTTCTCCTCCAAAGTTCTCACCAACCTCCAGTGTCAACGAAAATCTTCTGGAAGCGGCCCTCTTAGAGGAAGCCGCAAACAACTTCACCAAAGCGATCTCTCGGGCCCTCGATGAATCTTCTACCATGAGACCCCGCAAACACTCTCGACAACTCCCACCCGACCTAAGGGAGCTAGTTAGGGAAAGACGACGAGCCAAGAAAAGGGCTCAAACCACCCTCAACCCCGCTGACAGCCTCCGAGCAAATCATCTTGCTCGACAGCTCCGTGAGGCTCTCAAAACCTTCGAGCAGGAAAACTGGGACGACAAGGTCAAGTCTCTCACGACGGAGGATGGCTCCCTATGGAAACTATCCAAAGCCTTGAGAAACCCCTCAAAAAACCCCCAAACCGGCCTCTTCACGGAACCCACGGTTTAGGTTTCTCCCCGAGGAGAAAATCGAAATCCACGCCGACCACCTCGAAGAAGTTTTCCGCGGCATCCCGCCCCCAATCAGCGACGACGAAATAATCTTCCGAAGAGAAGTGGAAACGGTGGTGCACGGGATCCCCGAGCTCATCGGAACCCCACTCGATCCCGCCTCCCCCGACGAAGTTCGAGCCCTCATCAAAAGGCGCAACAACAAAAGGCCCCAGGGGCGGATTGTATCACCAATCTGGCCCTAAAGTGGTTACCCCCGAAGCTACGGAGCATCTTTGCGAAATCATCAACGCAATGCTCCAAATCCAGTACTTTCCCTCCTGCTGGAAACACGCCGAAGTCTGCAACATCCCCAAACCCGGGAAAGATCACAAACTCCCACAAAACTTCCGCCCGATCAGCCTTCTCTCCAACGTTTCGAAAATAGCTGAGGCAATCATCCTGTCTCGGTTGAAAGAACTCAGCGACGATGTCATCCAAGATGAACAGTTCGGCTTCCGAGCCGGACTGTCCACCGACCTACAACTATTCCGGTTCTCGGAATACATCCGAAACGGACTCGAAAGGCGAGTACCCGTAGGTGCAGTTTTCTTCGACTTAAAGAATGCCTTTGACACAGTCTGGCATAACGGGCTGATCTACAAGATGATCGTTTCAGGAATCAACCCCCATGGTCAAACTCATCAGGTCCTATTTAGCCGGCAGATCCTTCTGCACTAAATCCCATTCCGTGAAGTCCAGCGTCAGACAAATCCACGCCGGCGTTCCCCAGGGATCACTTCTAGGCCCGCAACTGTTTTCCATTTACATGTCGGATCTCCCCCGAGAGCCCAGCACCGAGATTGCAATCTATGCAGACGACACTGTCATCTACACAGGCTGCAGGAAGCAGGCGCTGTTCAGGAAACGCCTCCAAAGCGCTACTGACGGTTTTCTGAGTTGGACCTCTCGCTGGGGTCTGAAGGTAAATGAATCTAAGTGTGTGGCAGTTAGATTCTCGCACGATCGCGCAAACCCCGGTCAGCCGATTAAGGTAGGAAACTCCGAGCTCCCCTGGAGCTCCGAAGTGAAAATACCTCGGTGTCATCTTCGACCGAATGCTCACATTCCAAAAACAAACTGACGAAATCCGAAATCGCTTCATCAAGGCCCGCAACTTGCTTCTGCCCCTCATAGGGCGAAGGAGCCCCCTTCACCTAGGGAGCAAGTTGCTCCTATACAAGACGACGCTTCGACCGCTTTTAACCTACGGCGCTATGGCCTGGTTAACAGCGAGTAAGTCTAACATCAAAGGTTTGGAAGCACTCCAAAACCGAACTCTCCGCCTCATCGTTGACGCCCCCTACTTCGTAAGGAACGTTCAGATTCATCGAGAACTGAACGTTCCGACTCTACGTAATTTCTGACGAAACTCCTGAAGTCCGCGTGGGGAAAGAGCCCGCGTCAGCCAAAATCTCTGCGTTCAGATGGTCGTCGATCCCCAAGATCGACCCCCTCCCAAAAGAAGGTCCGTCGCCTTGCAGATGTCATCGATCTGGACTAAGGCAATTCCCACAGGTCCCTCGACGACCATCATCGTCCTCTAAACGACTGATAAATGGCTATTTTCAGTCTGAAATCCTCGTATGCGTTACAGGTGAAAAGTCATCTTCCCCAGTTAGCTCTTCGCTAACCAACCTCATCTCTCCCCAGGCTGCGTGATCGAAGCAGCCTACACCTGAAGATAAAGGGCGTAAGGAATCCCCCACCGGCCCTAGTATCGACTTGAAGTTCTAGCGAAAACACCACACGTTTACATATAATTAAAAGAAAAATGAAGAAAAGGAAATAATGATTTTATTAAAATGAAAGTAATATATGTAAATCTCTATCGCCAAAGTAGCCAGCCAATGTTGTATATAGTGCATTTCAGAACTCATGGCACTTGCGCAGATGATGAATTTGAGAATTAGTAAGAGTAGGAAATATGAAACGGAATAGAGTTTTCCGATATTCGGTATATATCCTCCGTTCCCTTCGCTTATTTGCCACAATTACATCCAAAAGAAGCGCATCGTGGATGACATAACAGAGGAATTTATTATTAGTGTAAATAATGATGATAGTGACAGTGATTATTTCTTGGATTATTCCTTAGATGAGAATGTTTAATTAAACTTAATATACATATTTTTCGATTCCTTGTATTTTATTTCCTTATTGGTGTCATTATATAACATTTATAACTCGCTCAGTGGCTGAGTGGTGAAACTTGCGCTTCACAGTGCGAAGGTCCGGCGTTCAAAATCCGGTTGCGGCAGAGCGTAGCAGTTTAAAATCCAAAAATGGATCTGTTACTTCTAATATGGGGCGGGCCAGGATCGGTACGGTATACGGCTCGGTGCCTGCGAACCCTTACACCGAACGGTAAGAAAGATTATATATATATACATTTATTCATTAAAGATTCCAATTTCTAATGAAATATAGATATAACATTATAATTAATTAGGAAAAAGTAGATAAATAATTATTCTACAAATATACAACTATAATTACAGTATTACGTATTAAAGGTTATAGCTACCTGATTCAGCCCGATACAATACTTTCTCTAAAACGCTTTTCGTTTGCGTTTCTTTGCGCTTCAAAACAGTTCAGCAGTCGTTGCCATCGTAATTTCGATGTCGATATTTTTAGTGTGAATAGTATTACCACAGATAAGTATTACTTATCAAGTAAAATCGTCGACATGTTAAGTATTACTTATCTGTGGTATTACATTTAAGCCACAGCTCGCGCATCTCAAGTGCCATTAGATTTGAAACCGAGTCTACCTACTTTTAAGTCATCATCAGTTTGGAAACGTTCTCCTAGCAAGAAATCCTTTAGTTTACTGCACAAATAATAATTAATTGGAACCAAGTCGGGGCTATACGCAGCGTTATCAGAAACCTCCCATTTGAACTTTCGAAGAAGGTCAGTGGTCTTTCAAACCGTGTGAGGACGAACAAGATAATGCAGCATAACAATGCCACTTGTCAGCATTCCCCGCCTCTTGTTTTATTTGTCTCTACGCAACTTCTGAAGTGTTTCAAAGTATGTGTCCGCATTGATGGTCGTCCCTTCGGGTATGAAATCAACCACCAACAGAACTTTTCGGTCCCAGAACACTGAGGCCATAAAATTTTCGTGGGAAACAACTGCTTAAACCTGCGCGGCGTTGTTGGAGATCGTAAATGGTGCCACTCCATGGACTTGCATTTTGTCTCAGCTATGAAATCGCACACGCAGGTTTCATCCTCAGTAATAATTTGGTCAAGGAATGCATCGCCCTGTTGCTCGTAACCAGTCAAAAACGTCAACGCTGCACCCATGCGATTGGTCTTGTGCTCGTCAGTAAGCATTTTGGGCACCCATTTTGAGCAATGTTTTCTGTAATTGAGATTGGCCGTCACGATTTCATGGAACAATGATTGTAAAACTTCAGGAAATTTCTTATTCATGTATTTTCTTCAACCACCTTGGAGAATCTGGTGAATTCTAGACTAGGGGAAATCCCTGCCGCACGAATATTTTCCTTAGTATTATCTATTTATAAAGCGGTCAATGTATGTACTATGTATGTACCATCACGGACATTGGTTATGTCTGGTCTTTTGAGGTACAGCCTGTGCTCGTGTTACTGTATCAGTTTTAGCGTCAAGCAAATTTCGCACATACCTCGGCCTAGTTGTCCAGCTATTCAATACGTACGCCTAAAGCGGTAGGGGGTACAGCAAGAAAGGACGTTTGTAATTGCAGAAAAGGAAATGTATCAAAAAGAACGCTATATACACAGACACACTTCTCCGTTCTTGCCTATTGATATGTTTCCGCTTTTATAAATACTACTATTAGGTGTTCATATTTAAATATTACGTATAGTTATGGACTTTTGTTTTCTATAAGGTTCTGTATTTCCATTTAAAGATTATTTTGAGTTAAGAAAGCGTTTTTATACTTGTGTTAGGTATATATAATACAGTGTGCGGCTAAATTATAATATTATTAACAAATTCATTATTTTGCAAACAATTAACTTTTGACAAAAATCCTGATATAGGTCGATTTTTAATTTTAAATGCGAACTTTTTAAATAATATACGAAAAATTTAACGTCATTGATGTCTTCTTAAATTGAAGTATGGGTCGCGTAATACTTCTTTTGAAAGGTCTTTTAATAATATTTTCAGAAATAGCTTATTTAATTAACTATTCTTTCTACAGGGCAGAGAAAAAACCAACTTAATTTAATCAGATAATAATTTTACAATAATAGAAATGCAGTATTAAATGAAATTATACATAATACTTTTCTGCTAAATTAAATATTAAAAATGCAATCTAGTTTCATCTACACATCCTATAAAAATTAAAATTTCTATACGTTGGTATTCGTTTAAAGTAGCCATAATTTACTACTAAAACCAAACTGAAAAGTAAAATACAGTTTTGTTCACCTCGTAAAACTAATAGTTAACTAAATAGCTATTTCATACCCCAACTCTTCAACCTTTTGTACAATTTTACTTACAGTTGATTGAGTTATGGATAGACGATCTTGGTATTTCCGATTAAATAAGTGACATACTTCTCCTTGGGTACGAATTTTATCACTGACACCAACCATCATTAATATTGTAATTCTTTGCCTTTCGCTTAGATGCATTTTCTTATGTTTCAAAAATTGAAAATACTTTCACATAAATGTAAGATTTGGTTGTGAAAGACGAACGGAACATCTACATTAAATCAAACGTTGGCATAAACTAAATATTGGTGTTCGACACCTCACAAATTGCTTTATTTCTAACGCTTGTTCCCCGATTTTGTACACATCATGGCCAACCAAGTGTCAGATGTTTTTCATTGTTTTTTACAGAAACTTTCAAATACAAGATATAACGTTTTTGTAATCATCGAATAGGGAATAGACTACTCTATCAAATGAAAGAAAAAAGTACAGGTTGCAATTTAAAAGAATATCATATAATCATAAATTCAAGAAATATTATCAAACAAAATAGTATCAACTACTACAATGTCCCTATTGCAAAAAATTACTATACATGTTCGAGCTTTTTCATGAAAAAAATCTTCGATTTTATGAATTCTATTCCATACTTTACGATCCCACTATGTATTGTTTTTATAATCACGTAAAGTGTGTATACATCTTTTGGGACAGTATGTATTGTAGAGCAGAATTTACTCTACATGTTTGTGAAGTAACCACCAGTGATATTGTCAAAGATAAACAGTAAAACTTGTAATGGCATTTAACACGTTGTTTTTATTGCTAATTGTTACGGGTTATATTTACTATTGTGGCAACAAAATGCCGGACAAATTTTATAAGCTATTTTGACTGTTTTTATACACCAATCATTTGTCAAGTTCATGACAATTTTCATGTAGCCATTTCTTTTAAACATCGTGAACAGCGCCTTTGGACACTCCAAATCTATTGCCTAATATTCTCATAGGATATTCTTCCCCAAGTTAAATAGTTACTTGCATTCTTTAGCAGCACCTAAATGCAGTATAATCACATACCTATGTCAATGATGATTTTAAAATAACATTTAACAAGGCAAGTCAGATTTAAATTACATTATCTCAAGTGTTCGATTTTTTGTTGGCGCAATAGTACAATATCTGTTTTACATTATACTATCCATTGAAACCGAATGTATAGTATGAAACCATCTGCATTTGTATAGCGCAATGCTATTGTTCTAGTACAGTCGTTTGAGATAGTTGTAGTACTATTGGCGCAAATTCAACACCTCTAATTACATTTGATCATCTCCTGATGATGCTAACTTGGTTAGCGAAACGCGCGTCGAGAGACATGCAATATTTGTTTGGTGATAGTGGAAATTGTGCATTGACTTTGTCAGTGTGTTTGCTTTGTTACACCAAAGGTTCCAAACTAGAGATGGGACGAATCCAAATTTTCTCGAATCCGAATCCGAATCCGAATCCTAAAGGATTCTCGAATCTCTCGAATCCTTCGAATCTCGAATCTCTCGAATCCATCATATAATTACAATAATAAGAAAGGACAGAGAGGAAAAACAATTTTACAGGAAAATTTTAAAGCTACTTTAATTAAAAACGATACAGTTTTTAAAAATATTTATTAAAACAGATTTTTTTTTTGAACATATTTATATTACAAATGAAATTTAAAAAGACAAATTACACAATATTAAAAGATAAATTATGTTAAAATCTTGATGATTATGCAACAAGTTTTTATTTATATTTAATTTCCTTAGCATATGGAAATTAATATATCAATAACAGTACCGATATCTTTTCAGAAACTTTTGTGAATGAGAATAAGGGAGAGCTAACATAGATAAACAGCAAATATTGCACATGAAAATCTAAACACATATTTTAGTATATAAAAGAAAGCACTCAACCTAAAAGAAATAAGTGAGAATTTTAATTCAGATTTTTATTTAAGAAAACCAGCTTTCGAACTCGCTCTGGATCCAACCGACTACGTTTTTATCCACTATGATGCCTGATGTGCTGAATAGTCTTTCTGAAATCACCGACGAGACTATTCAAGACGAGATAGTTGCTAGAATTTACGAGAGAGCGCAGGATGTTAATTAGAATCACATAAAGAGCGATAGATGGTATTAGTGTAGCATATATGGTGTTTAAAATATAAAACTTGACTGAACTGACTTAACATGATATAGTCTTAGCTAGTTATTAGAACTAAATGTACATAAGTTAATAAGTTTTCATAATTTTTGTAATTAGATTAGTTATATTATTTGCTGTCTGTATTTGACATGTTCCATACCTTTTCTGGTCTCAGGAATAAAGATATTTATTTATTAAAATACCACAAACATTAGGAAAGCATGCCAGCTTATAAATACTTTGTGGCTGAAAGAACGAGAACCGAAGAGAATCGTCGAGATCTTTCTAGTCAGTGATTCATATGTGTCGTGATTACATGAGTCATCATTATTATTATTTTTTTTTTTGGATTCGAAAGATTCGAATTACGAAAATCGTGCGAAGATTCGAGTTTACGAATCTCGAATCTTTTTCAGGATTCGATGGATTCGAGGATTCGCGGATTCGAATGTCCCATCTCTATTCCAAACCAATTTTCTGGACCTCTAATTATATATAAAGTAATCTATATAGTCCATCATGTGCCGCCATCTATTGGTTGATTGTATATCCAATACTCCTCAATCGAACAATGTACATATAACCAGGTCGGGGAATCTGAGAACTATTAAAATGGTATCTCTTTATGCCCTCTACGGTGGCCGTCTCAAATAGTGACAAGCGCGCGACGTTTGAAATAGTTTATATGTAAGTATGGAAATTACTTTTCTGTTTAGTGGTTTTCTAACATGTAATTTAGATAAAATTTCAGTAACATTAATTGCTGAAATTTTATATAAACTAATTGCTAGAAAACCAATAAACATGATACATTGAATGATAACAAAATGACAAAATATATTTAAGACAAAGAAAAACCGGAAATATTGAAAATAAAGGTATTTATTACACAATAATAATAGCATATCTAATAACAATAGAAGATAATTAAAGCAAAAAGAATTTGTATCGTTCAGTGTAATATTGAAATTGAACTTTAGATACATGAAATACAAGAACTAAATATCTGAATAAAAGTAGTAAAATCCACAAATTGAAAAATAAAAATATCAGTTATAGTAAACGTTGCAGACTCACTAAAGAATTATAGATAGTGTGTCCAAGAGCTATGCTCTAGCTGCCCATTATTACAGCAGAAAATTAAACACAGGGACTCGTTTTTACAAATTGAGTGCGTAGAGGGTGCCAAATGTCCCGCATCAACTGCATGTACTCAAATGTACATACATACAAAAATTGAATTAAACATATAAATATAGAAGAAGAAACAACAAGATATAAAAATACAGTTACAAATACAAATAAAAATAAACAAGTATATAAAAAATAAATAAGTTATTGGACAGAAGAGACTTCTTCGGAAATCATTGTTTGAATATGTTATGGATTCCTTGTCAGCAATTATTTTATTACAAAGCAAATATAAATTTGTGAATTTGCTCATTAAAAATTTTTGGATTTCTGGCAAGTGTTCGCAATCTACAAAATCACCAAAAACACCTAATGCATTTAGCCAATGCATCAAATTATCCTCTAAAAATCGTTTATGACAATATTTGGATAAATACTGTAGAATGTAGGTATGCAGTTTACTCAACTACACCCAAATTGTCTCATTTGACTGAAGACTGTGATTTGTCCTGGAGTAGTTGGCAACTCCGAATCAAAAGCAAGACAGGTTCTTGAATAAAATAACAACTTGATTCAGTTGTTATTAAACAAATTACCAGCTAAATATAATGTGGGCACTGCTACTCTTGAATGTCTATTGTTTCTCATTAAATACTTAGGATTATAATAGCTTTGCCAATATGGAAGTTCTTGAGTTTCTCTTTGTCCATGTCAAACAAGTTTGGATTCCCACATGCTTTTACACATAGTGCTGCTCTTCTTCGGGAAATTGATGCACAATCCTGTATTCAAACGTGCAATTCACGACATTTCATTACGTGTACACCTCCTCATCTTCCTTCCTACAAATAATTTTATTTTATGTAATATGGTACATAACATAAAACAAATTATATTAACTTACCTTGTGTAATTATTGAATATTATATTCACTGTTATACCATGTATTTCCAAATTACTAATATTGTTCAATGTGTTTAATGGTTTAATAAACGCGAACAAAATTTAACTAGCATAGCAAACAACAGTAAAACAAAAATTGCCGATATCCGATAATGGTCGATATTTATAAGTAGGTATCTACCAACCTTAATTATAGCGACATCTACGGCTGCCGTCTGATTTAAATTCAACGTTCAAACCATTAGATTTAACATTCCTCCCCCTGCATATAACTATTCCATAACATACGTAACCTTGATGGTACTAGTTTCGTCGGCTAACATAGCTGCTATACCGCAACAAACATTTCACAATCTTCTGAATAGTATAGCTTTTAACAAACTGATATCCTGTGTCAATAGGTTTCATGCGATTGGACAATCTTTTATCTGCAACTATTCTCAGACAAGTTTGATTGTTCTCATAGATTATTCTTGGAGATTCAATATCCTGCTGCATGTCTTCCAGTAGTCGACGTAATTAACCCTCTAATACCCAATTTTTTTTTCCGGATAAAAAAATTATTTTTGGGTTTCACTTTTGCTATAATTAAAAGATACTTAAACAAAATTTTTTTTTTTTTTGTCAGATCGGGTTTTATAGCGCCAAAAACTTTGGTAGTAGAGAAGGAAGTTGTGATATCTTTGAGTGGCATATAAATTCGATTGTTCAACAATGTGCTCAATAATAGTGTCACCCAAAAAGTATTGGAAGCAGTTGAAAGGCATATCAAGCCTTTTGAGATCTTCTCCTAGTTCAGGCTCAGAAAATGCAATCGCAGAGTTACCCAGCACTAAGTTCTTTTGGCGCCACAAGATTTTCTTGAAAGTGTGAGATTTGGGATCTATATCCGAAACGGATCCGGTAAACTTCCCGGTTTCAAATATAATACTATCTTCAGGCTGAATGATATTCTGCTCAGCAGGAACACTGCGTTTGCGTGTCTGTGATCAAGGAGTATTTGAAGCAATCGAAGTAGAAGGAGATAATAATTTTGGCAATGACGCAGGACTTCCGCTTGAAGTAACGCGTATCTCTGATTCCAGCATTGAATCGGACATATTCACAGCTTTATTTATCGCCTCATCGAATCCATTGTTGATATGGCACTCCTTCTCGCAAGCATCATCATCCAAATCGTCTTCCATATCTTCTACGTCAGTATCGCTCTCGAAATTCATCAAATCCAAAATTTTCCCAATCTCTTCATCAGAAAGCGATGACAACTTTTGAATTTGTCAACGTTCCATGTCTATTAACGATAATTTTTTAGCTTTAATATCTCCTGAAATGTTCAACTTTCAAACTTACCTAATATATATTTTTTGTCGAATTTTCCCAATACCGCCTCTAGACCGGCTACCTTGCAAGATCAGTAAAAAGCTTGCGAAAAGTTCTTTTTCCTTTTTTTCTTCTCTTTTTGCTTTCTTTACACCACCAACAACACATCAATAATTTTTTCTTTTAACTGTGACCACTTTAAAAAAATTTATTTTTAAATTCATACTTTGCAAAATAATTATTACGTCCGTAGTTCACAACTTTCCAACTTCAAGTGACCGTCAAAGCTAATCAAATCGTCCGTATACGTTGCAAATAAAATAAAAGCAGTTTTTGAACGTGCCCGAATTAAACAAAATACAAAAACAAAGCAAAACGAAATTTGGAAAGCGAATAAGTGAGCAATGAATTTAGCCCGTCTACAGGCGGTCTTGGGGACTAGAGGGTTAAAATATTTCTTGGCAGGCTTCCGCTAGAAGTGATAAACAATGCTGGAATATTTTCCCTTAACATTTTCTCTGTAATTGTGCAAATTTGGAAATTTGGAAATCTGTAAAATCTATGGTTACTATCATATCTTCTTTACAGCAAGCACGAAGAACAGCCGTCTGTTATTCCACTACGTTGTTGCTTCTTGTTGCATATAAAACAATATCGCGAATACATCTTTTGGTAAACACGAGACCCTAAGATGTAATTGCCTAGAATACATGGACACAAAACAATCGATAGGCAAGCGCTCAATTCCACACTTGATTGTCTTTCATAACGCAAGCGCAGTTCTCTGTACTATCAGCAGCCGAAACAGAGATATGTTTTCTGTTTCATAATGTTGGCAAAAAGAATCTGTCACAAGGTGCATTATCTCATTATCTCTTCATATTCACATGAGGAAAATGTTCCTGCATCAAAAGTTGAAAAGTTTCGTTGAGTTCGTTATTTTTAAAATAATATATTTTGCCATCTATTGGACAATGGCTACAGTTTCACCAGGATTTTGAGGACTCCCAAATCAACTGCTTGTCATACGTTCACTTTGCGAATAAAAATTAATTCTCTATACATACCGAATTGTTCACATTCTTACAAATTTTACATGTAGAATATCGCGACAAAGCTTTCCAATATATTTTCTCTAACTTTATCAATTCCTCTTTTAATTTGAACATCTTTTCAGAGAATATACAACATATTTCAATTTGAAAATATAACTCCCTAGTTCATTCCTTTACTTTTCTGGCTGTTAATGATTTTATTAAAAAGAATGCTTAATTTTCCAGCATTGTATCCTGCAAATTAGAGGCGGTCTATCGATATTGGTGCCATCTGTTGTCTATAAACTCTCAATCGGTGTTCTGCACAAGAGCCATCCTAATGTAAGAAGATCGAGGGTTAGTATATCGGGAGGATAAAAGTCCGAATATTCGAACGACCCTTAGCACACGTCCTCCCCGTTATCAACAAAACAACTTTTCTTAATAATTGTTATTCGTATCGGTGTTCTGGACAACCGATTTCCTGGTATAATAAAAAATCGAGGGTTAGTACATCGGTAGGGTAAAAGTCAGAATCTCCGAACGAATGTCGGCACACGTCCTCCTCGTTAATAACAAAATAACTTCTCTTAATACCTTCGTTATATCGGTGTTCTGGAAAAGCGATTTCCTAGTTCAAGAAAATCGAAAGTACGTACATACATCGAGAGGGTAAAAGTCAGAATTTTCCAACGAATTTTGGCACACGTCCTCCTTCTTAATAACTGAACAACTTTTCTTAATAATATTTTTCGCTATCGGTGTTCTGGACAAACGATCTCCTGGTGTAATAAAAATCGAGGGTTAGTACATCAGAATTTTCGAAGGAACTTTGGCACACGTACTCCCCGTTAATAACAAAACAACTTTTCTTAAAAATTGTTTTTCGTATCGGTGTTCTGAAGTAGCGATTCCCTGCGGTTCGTACATCGGGAGGGTCAAAGTCAGAATTTTCCAACGAATTTTGGCACACGTCCTCCCTGTTAATAAGACAACATCTTTTCTTAATAATTTCTTTCCGTATCGGTGTTCTGGACAAACGATCTCTTGGTGTAATGAAAAATTGAAGGTTCGTACATCGGGAGAGTAAAAGTCCGAATTTTCGAACGAACTTTGGCACACGTCCTCCGCGCTAATAACAAAACAACTTCTCTTAATAATTTGCCTTTGTATCGGTGTTCTGGAAAAGCGATTTCCTGTTGCAAGATATTCGAAGATACGTACATAGGAAGGATAAAAGTCCGAATTCTCGAACGAACTTCGGCACACGTCCACCTAGTTACTAACAAAACAACTTCTCTTAAGAATTTTTTTCTTATCAATGTTCTGGACAAGCGATCTTCTGGTGTAATAAAACATCGAGGGTTCGTATACCGGGAGGGTAAAAGTCAGAACTTTCGAACGAACTTTGGCACACGTCCTCCCCGTTAACGACAAAACAACTTTTTTAATAATTTTTTTACGTATCGCCATTCTGAACAAGTGACCCTTTGGGGCAATAAAAAGTCAAGGGTTAGTATATCGGGAGGGAAAATTCAGAATTTTCCTACCAATTTTGGTACACGTCGTCTTCGTTAATAAAAAACAACTTTCCTTGATAATATCTTTTCATATCGGTGTTCTGGACAAGCGATATGATGGTGTAATATAAAATCCAGGGTACGTACATCCGAAGGGTAAAGTCAGAATTTTCAAAGGAATTTTAGTACACGTCCTCCTTCCTAAAAACACAACAACTTTACTTATTGCAACGCACCGGTATATATACGACGATAAAACTTATCTATATATATAAAAATGGGTCGTGGTTTGCTCGAATACTTAAAACTTTAAAACAACGACCAAATTGGATACTTTCTTCTGTGGATTTGTTCGTAATTGCTACGCGAAGATTTAGGAAAAAGAAAACATTTAAAAAATTAAGAAAAAAAAAAATTAGAGATTAAACAAATGGACGTTTGGTGTGTTAGGTTATGACAGTTGTCGTGGTGCGCGCAAAGACCATTAAGGTTATGACATTTGTGATTGTGCGAGCATGAATAATTGTTATGTCATAATAGAAGCAAAGTCCAATCAATATCCATCACAGTCTTATTTACAATGCCGCGAGTGAGAAGATCGAATCTTTTACAACGAAGCCGTAATGCAATTAGACTGCGAAATATTGCGAATGAATCCACTGCAGATGAAAAAGAAATCGCACGAGAGAAGGGGCCATGTTAGTACGGCCCGACTTCGTGCTTCACAAACACAATAAGAAAAAGAGGTCATACGTGAAACGGCTTGGTTGGCAATGAGAAATCGTTGAGTAGAGCACAGAGATCAACAACGTCGAGCCGCAAGAAGAAATGCTTCAAGTGTTAATTTGAATCGAGAAGCGTTTAAATACGATTCTACAATTGACTACAGCTCGCATCCTTTCGTTAGAATTGGCCCTATGGAGGTTGTGTGCGTCCATTGCGGTGCATTGAAGTTCGCTGGAGAAACGCCTGGATTGTGCTGTCTCAGTGGAAAGACTAAATTGCTACTGTTGCCTCCGCCAACTGAGCCATTGCATTCATGGCGAAGCTCAAGAATCTTTTTCTTTCGAACGCTTAAAGATACAACACATGCTTCCAAATGACTTCATTTGGAGCAAATATTATTGAAGAACGCAGATTCAGTCCGACATTCAAGGTAACGTTTGTTAATAAGAGAGTAACCTTTATTTTTGGTAATCATAAATCACTAATTATCACTTCCCTTTCGACTATACAGATACAAGGACAAATTCACCATAGAATTGGATCATTGCAGCCGGTTGAAGACGCACAGCATAAAATTGTTACAAATTTACTTCATGGCCAATACGGAGGACCAACTTGATCGGCGTCAAACGATCAATAACGCAACAAAAGAGAAATTCTTCAAGATTTGCAGCAAATACTTTATGAACATCATGCATTGATTCGGTTGTTCAAAACTGCGTTGGATCGCATGCCAAGTGATGACTATAAAGTCGTGATCAGAGCAAATAAACGCCCCGCTGGAATACACGAACGACAATTCGACGCTGCGACAATAGATTATGCGATTATAGATTATTTGTCAGAGCAATTGAAATGTGTTAGTAGGTATTTTGTGAACTATCAATGCAATCAGACGTGTTTGGTTAAGAAATTTTTATAGGCAAATTTGTTTTTCCGACGTTACATTAAATTTACTTTTAACGCATTAAGAAATAATGTACAAATAATATTTTATGTTCATTCAGTTATTTATAAAAATTAAATAATCTATTCTTTTTGTTAACAACATAGCTGTTTTACATACATACATAATTGTTTTTAGTTCCTGAACTTGTCATACATTTTATTTACATTACATACTTTTAAGCTTAGAGTGCATATCTTTTTTCTTTAATAACTATGCTTGTGTAAATACACATTACATATAACGTGATTTAATGAAATAAACATGAATACTTGTTCTTAAAAGATCTTTGATTTTTCACTAATTTTAATAGGTTTTAGAGATAAGGAACCAATTACCTATTTTTGCATACAATCAATGTCTCTTTTTACACATTTTTTTCTGGAACCAATCTACCGTGTGAAAACAGAATTAGGTGTATATCACAAGGTGCTTCATCATTTGGTTTACATTTAATAAAGCAAATGCTTTGCTCCCATGTGAATTTGCTCCTTTTTGAACTTTTATTCGACTTAATTAATTTTATCTTAATATAAACAAGTTAATAAAACTCAGGTAATAACTTAAAACAACATTTATTAATTCTAAGGCGGTACGAAGTTCGCCGGGTCAGCTAGTACTATATAAACTCTTATCAATATCGGGGAGTGGCCACACTGATAGACAGCAGAAGGCTAGGTTGGCAGTGAAAAGATCCATCAATTTATGTAGTTGTAGAGTTTTACTAAACGATAATAAAGCATCAGTCTACACATTACATGGCGCAGTCGAGGATCGACAACATACACAAACTAGGGCAAGGATAAACATCAATGGCAGACAGCAGAGAAATAAGTCCCATGCGAATGCAGGGCAATGTAGCAGAAAACTGGAAGATGTGGCGTGGAAGGTTTGAAAATTATCTTAAAGCTGCCGAAGTAATAAAGAAAGCACAAGAGGTGCAATGTGCACAGCTACTTCACTATATAGGAAAGGAAGGTTTTAAAATATACAACGTTTACGTTAATGGAAACAGATAAAGATAAATTGTCAGTGTTACTGGACAAGTTTGAAGCGCACTTTCTACCCAAACAAAATCTATCATATGAGAGATACATATTCTTCACAATGAGGTAAATGCAGGACCAAAGTCTAAAACAGTTTATCGTGGAATCAACAGAACAAGCTGAAAAATGTGAACTAAAAGATTTACAAGACAGCCTGATAAAAAGCATGGTAACAGGTGGAGTACGAAGTACCGATATTAGAGAGAAACTATTACAAAATGATGCATGGAACCGATAGAACAATGCAAGATGTGCAAAGGAGCAAAGCAAGGAAATGGATAACTTAGAAGGTGCAGCAGTGGTAGATGCTATACAGCAGGTATGGGCAACCTCCGGCCCGCGGGCCACTTGCGGCCCTCGAGTAAGGTTTGTCCGGCCCGCTACTGAATTCTTTCGTTGCATATTAGCACGGCCTGTCTAAACTTAATTCATAATGAATCATAAGGATACTACAAAAATGTATATTTTTCAAGATTACTCACAGCATAAAACTTCTACAAAAAAGGTTGCCCATGCCTGCTATACAGGGTCCTAGAAATAAATACATACAAGGTCAGACAAAAGGTTTTAATGGAAATAGTGACTATAAAGATAAATGCAAAAGCAAAAATCTGTCTCAGTTTGTAGAAAATGTGGTAATGCTCACCAAGTGAAGAAATGTCCAGCATATGAAAAGTTTTGCTTAATATGTCATAAGAAAAATCATTTTGCTAGAGTATGTCAAAATAAAAAAATAGATGAAATAGAAGAAATAGACATTATTTCTAATGAAACTGAACAGTATCTATTTGTAGGCATTGTTGATATTAATGTGATAAATAGTAAAATTAATGAACCTTGGCTAGTAGAATTGGTAATTAATAAAAAAGATTAATTTAAAAATAGATACAGGTGCTATGTGTAATGTTATTTCTATACAACATCTAACATATTTAGGCATAACTAATAAAAAGTTGAGACCTAGTGAAGTAAAATTAAAATCATACACAAGAGAACAATGTATAATACCAACCATAGAAGAAATAACTGCTAAAATGGCAGGGGCAAAGGTGTTTAGTACGTTGGATGCCACCTGTGGGTTTTACCAAGTAGTTCTGGATCAGGAAAGCGCGAATGTATGTGTTTTCGATACTCCGTTTGGTCGATACAAATTTTTAAGACTTCCGCATGGAATAAAGTCAGCACCAGAAGTTTCTCAAACACGATACAAAGAGATTTTCAATGATTGTGAAGGTTCAGAACTGTACATAGATGATTTGATAGTGTGGGGCAAAGATAGAAAACAGCATGACGAAAGGCTAAAGAAAGTATTGGAGACAGCTAGAGCTAATAATGTTAAACTAAATAGAGAGAAATGTCACTTTGCATTGAACAGCCTAAAATACATGGGTCATCAAATATCAGAGTCGGGGGTGGCTCCAGATGAAAGCAAAATACAAGGTATAAAAAATCTGACAAAACCAACATGTAAAGAAGACGTCCAACGTGCCCTAGGCATGCTAACCTGTGTTAGTAAATTCATACCAAATTTTTCAACAGAAACAGCTTCTTTGAGAGAACTGTTAAAAAAGACGTGCTATTCACCTAAGGTTCTAGTCAGGAAAAGGCTTTTGACAATCTAAAAACAATTTTGAGTACCAGTCCGGTATTACAATTTTTGATACAAAGAAAGAGACAGTTATATCGGTAGATAGTTCCAAATCAGGGGTAGGAGCCGTCTTGCTCCAAGAAAACTTACCAGTTGCGTATGCGTCGAAAGCTCTCACAGAAACGCAACAAAAATATGCCCAAATTGAAAAAGAAATGGCAGCGATTTGTTTCGGTCTTGAAAGATTTCACGAGTTTATATTTGGCAAAACTGTCACAGTGGAAACAGATCACCAACCTCTTGTTACAATTTTCAAAAACACTTAAACAAGTGCCCAGCCAGATTACAATGTATGCTGCTACAGGTACAAAAACATGATATATTAAAATATAAACCGGGTAAGCAACTGATAATAGCAGATACTCGGTCCAGGGCGTATATAAATGACACAACCAAAGAAAATTTTGACAACGAAATAAATACATGTGCATTTATTTCGTTGTCAAAATAACGACGAAATAAATGCACATGTATGTCTTATAATGTCACAACTGAACGTAACGGAAGAAAAACTGAAAGAAGTCAAGGAAAAAATGAGAACAGACATAGATTTACAGAATCTGAAGGAGACAATTGTAAAGGAATGGCCACAAAATAACAGATGTCTCAAAGAAAATATCAAAAATTATTACAAACATCAAGAAGAGTTAACAGTAATAGATTATCTGATTTTCAAAGGTCAGAGTCTACCGACTCAGATGCGACGAGAAATTTTAGGCAAAATTCATTATAATCATCTGGGCTCGAGAAAGTGTCTCAGTTTGGCAAAATAATCAATTTTCTGGCCAACCATGAATAATGAAATAAAACAACTTCTGGAAAACTGTAGGATATGCCAAAAGTACTCAAAGTCGCAAGTACGTGAACCATTAAAATCACACGATATACCAACACTGCCGTAGAACAAAGAAGGGTGTGACCTTTTTGAATGTAAGGAGCAAAAATTCTTATTGATAGTCGACTACTTTTCAAAATACATTGAAATAGAAAAGTTAAACTCAGATACTACTAGTTTAAAAATTGGAAAGCACATGAAGAACATGTTTGCAAGACATGGTATACCGAGGACAGTCGTCTCGGATGGGGGACTTCAAATTAGTTCGGAAGTTTTTAAATAGTTTGCGAAAGAATGGTAGTTCACTCATGTGATTAGTTCTCCTCTATATGCCCAATCTAACGGCATGGCGGAAAGGAATGTACAAACTGCGAAAGGCATTTTTAAAAAGGGGAAAGAAGAAGAAAAAGTGAAAGAAGAACATAGGGATATATACTTTGCTTTGCTATATTACAGGAATATGCCAATTGCAGAGAACTTTTCGCCTGCTCAGTTATTCATGACTAAGAACGACTTTTCCTAATACAGAGGATAGTTTGAAACCCAAAATAGTTAATAAGTCAGAATATTGTAAAGCTTTATCTAAGAGACATGACTGCCAAGAAAATTATTATAACAAAAAGGGTGAAAGGTGTCTTTCAGAGTTAGATGTAGGAACCAGCATAAGGGTACAACTTAAACCTAAAGGTATTTGGATACCGGGAGTAGTAGTAAAAAGGAATAGAGATAGATCTCATTTAGTAAAAACAGATAAGGGTTCATACGTGAGAAACCGAATTTTTATCAAGGTGGTTCCAAATCAAACAATTGCTTCCGAGGAACAGCCGTCATCATTCGTTAGAAGAGAAGAAAAAGAGAGTGCAAAACGATACATTAGCTGTGCGGGTAACTGTGGTTGTGCGGAAGGAAGTGATAGTGAAGAAAGGAAAGAAGAACAGAGTACTAAGAAGGAAAACCAAGACCGGGTTAAGGACTCTTTAGGTCCGCAGCTAAGCCGCAATAGTAAAATACAGAAGGGAAGCACGATAATAACAAGTCGTTGTCGAGTGATAAAACCACCTGTAAAATTAGACTTATAATATACCTTATAATGTAACTTCAAATAGATTTTGTTGTTTAACAGTGTAGCTTATGTGTGGAGAATCTTACCAAAGATGTCAGGGAGTGGTTGATAGACACAGAAGGCAAGGTTGGCAGTGAAAAGATGGGGGACCTGTCAGTTTGTATGTGATGTTAGAAGCACCATCGCCATCAATTTATGTATTTGTAGAGTTTTACTAAACGATAATAAAGCATCAGTCTACACATTACAATCAATTTCTTGATAACGCTTGAATAGTACGCCTTACTATTTGCACATTATGTTGTCCTAATGGACTACTAAAAGTGTACAAAGTTTGAAGAGAATCCGTGTTCCAAACATTGTGGCCTCCCTTGTCAGATGGTGCTGTTTCTATACCGAATGATAGCCGATTTTCGCCCCTTCGATGGTTTCAATCGCAGAAAGAGAAAGCGGCGTTTTACATAGTCCTATCAGCTTTATATAATTACCAAATTTCATTCAATTTGTGTTGGGAACCTTTCCTTGTTAGTTCATCTTTAGCGGTTTTTGTACGATAGTATATTATTTACAAAATGGGGTTGTTTTCTAAATTGGACAGTTCATGGGAGCCGATGTTGGACCGATACAATTTAGAAAACGATCGCAATTTTACTATATGTTAAATATTATTTGTTCAAGAAAGAACCTACAGTAGACTCTTTTTTTAAGGTAAACGTACCTGTGTCAAACAGACGCAAATATGGTGAGTGATTCAAAGAAGATTTGATATTAGCTGTCAATGCAATTCATCAAGGAAACGCTGGAGTAAACAATCCCGTTCAAAGGTATGGAGTACCACAAACTACACTGAAACGATACTTTAAAAAACCAAAGAGGTGGCCCCATATTCACTAAACGTGCCGGGCGGCAGTCTGTTTTTACCGATGGAATAGAAAAAGAGTTAGTGGCACATATTCTTCAATGTGAAGAAAGATTGTTGGGTTTAACTATAAAAGATGTGAGAAAACTCGCCTTTGATGTTCCACAAATCCACGGTATTCCACATTATTTTAACATTAGAAATGGCTTAGCAGGAAAAAACTGGTTCCACAAATTCATGAAAAGAAACCCCACTAAGGGAGCCGGAAGCCACATTTCTTGCTAGAATAAAAGGTTTCAGTGATGAGAGTGGAGGCATTTTTTATGTTAGAAGGACTATTAGATAAGTATAAAATTACTGGCACAAAAATATATAATGCGGACGAATGTAGCTTTACTACTGTCCAAAAGAAACCCCAAAAGATACCAGTATAGTATGTTGTGTAAGCGGTTCAGGCTCGTATATCCCGTCTACTTTTATGTTCAAGCGGAAACGATTTGCTCCAGAGTTAACAGAGGGAGTTCCAATAGGAAGCGAAGTGACTATTTATGATTCCGTTTACATCACAAGTGAATTCTTTGCACAGTGACTTCGCCATTTAAAAAGTGTGGTATGTTCCAAAGGAGAGCCAATTTTATTACTCTTACATTCCACCCACAGTCAAAATCTAGAAGCGCTGGTGTATGTAAAAGATAGTGGAATTATTATATTTGCACCGTATGCAACCGCTTGATCTTGCCTTTTTAAGCGTCTTGGGATTTACTACGTCCAGACACAAGAAACATATTTAAGGCAATATGTAGGAAAACATATAACTCAATACGACGTAGTTGCATCACTTGCAGAAGCTTACGGTAAATCACCATTTTATGCTTCAGATGCGGTGAAAGAAAAATCTGACAATACTGCACCAATTTTAACACATGATAATCGTGTCCCTACACCAACAAAAACTTTCTTGAGGTGGTTGAATATTTTTCCCCACTGCAGCAAGCAATAACAGGTACCTTGCAGCAAAAGAAACAACAAGATGCTGAAATTTTAACAAGTGCTCACAGCTAACCGTAACGAGAAGAAACTGAAGACAAAAAGAACAAAATTAGAGAGAGATAATAGAGAAGAGGAGTTGGAGCAATAGAAAATAAGATCACAAAAAAGACAGCAGCGAAATTAAAAAGAAATGTGTTTTCATATAACAATAAAACAATAGGATTCAGGAAAACAAGAACTTTGTCAGAGGGCGATGACACATCTGAGGAATTTGAAGTAAGTGGTTCATCTTCTGGTGGTAAAGGTTTTGTTGATAATTTGGTTGACGACGTCATAGTGTGTTTACAAGATGAAGAAAGACATTATGTCTATTATGTTGGTTAAATTGCGCAGGAGAAATCGTCAGTAGCTGCAATTGAAATTTCGCCGGCTGTACTTCATATTTCTATAGTTGATGATGGTAACCTTAAGATGAAACTACCAAATCCGGAGAAACACGATCAAACAGAACGTCAAGAAGCCTGTATTACATTGGGTATTGAGTTTAACTTCCCAAATCGTTAACTTTTTGATTTTTCTTTCTATTTGTTGAAAATGCAGCTAAAGATGATATAGGTGTGTCCCGAAAATTTTTAGTTTTGGATTTGTCTTTGTACCTATAAATAAATGAAACTATAAAAACATCTTTATTTTGCGGACAGATTATACCGGTCAACACATATTTTGCTGCCGGACTTCTTTTAACTGTGTGTGTACCATGAGATTTTCTCTCAGCTCGTCTTCAAAAGATGACAGCACGAATTTGTATTTAGCTAGTTTTATTCCTGCATATAAATATTGGTTCCAATACAACCTATGAAAAACATAAGTTTATTCTATAAAAAAATATTTACAAATGTTATTACCCAAAATAAATATTTACAGTAGTTAGTAACTAATTTAAAAACTTTCTTTTGAGCGCCTTTCTTGTGTATGTCTGAAAAGTTTGTTTTAATACTCCAGCAGTAATCAGCCATCATGTGTGTTTCATTTGCCCTGGTACCTTTCTTCCATTATTCTGACATCCTGGTGGAATCCTTCGCCGTGCTCCTCACTAAAGTCGCCAAGATTTGCAGTAAATCTCTTTAAATGACTGGAGGAGGTAAATAAACTCACAAATTGGTATTCTACTCCCTCTTAATATATATTCGCCGCATATATAGCAAAAAAATACTATTATTAAATACCGACAATAAGCACATTTAATATTAATTTAAAATTCCCGCCGATAATTTTATATTTCGCGGCTAGTTAATATCTAGCGCCCTCTTTGAAACCTTCAAATCTTGCTGTGTGAAATAGATATACATCTATCTATCTCATCGGATAACTTCTTAGTATGAGTCTGTAATTTCTGGTTATCTGTGGTATTTCCTAACGCAAGCGCAATACCATTGCTACGCTAGATACATGAGAGCTGAGAAAACAGCTTGTCAGCAACTGAACAGACCAATGTCGAGATCACATTGTAACGCGATATATTGAACATATTGAAATGTGTAAAAATTTTAATTCAATTTACATGTAATTAAAACAAAATTTAAAATAAAAACTTGTTCATCACATATACTACTCGTGGAAACCACCAAGCTATACACTTCTGCGTTTAACCAATGGTCAACATGTCCTAAACTCTGTTCATTATATTGTGTTAGAATGTGATCTTGACATTGTTCTGTTCAGTTGCTGACAAGCTGTTTTCTCAGCTTTCATGAAAAGCTCTCCAATGAAGAATCAAATCAATTCGAAAGCTTAGAGTGACCAAAAGAGAGTCTTTTATTTCAACTCATCCTTGGCTGCAATCCCTATTAAATTTTATATCTTAAATTAAGTCCTAACGTGTACAGTCAGCACTTCTTCTATTCTATTGTTCTTTTGTAAACTTTACACTCTAGAATTTTGATTATCTATAAATTTTATTGAAGATACATAACTTTAGAATTATTTCTTTCATTTAAGGTTATGTATCCAAATCAATACGTACCTCTCAAAATTTCTGGGAAAGTGCTATATCTTTGTAATCTCCATAAACCTCTTCCCACGCAAAACACATTTGTCGCTCATTTCGACGATGAAAAACGGTGGAAAAACAACGTACATCCAGACTAATCCAACGCCAACGTATTAATATTTATTAATAGCAGTAATTACGATTGTGGTCGATTATTAACGAATCCCTGCAATTATCGCGCCATCTGGCAAACCTTGGATTCATACTGACAAAGAAGGAGCTTATTGTCTTTTTAATTACATAAACAAAGATAACTATGGCGGATAACTTTTCGTATTTACTTTGAGATCTGTAGTATTCGGCGTATCCAGTCTTTTCATTTAAAACAGAAGTTTGGTTATGCAATCGGAAGAGATATTTGAAACTCATACTGTTCCGACAGAACTGCTTCCTGTGGCTCCAATTATTTTACCAAGTTCAAGGTAAATATTAATTGTTTGCCTAAACACATAGTTACATTACCTTTGTTTTATAGTGGTACAGGTACATTGATAATGAATCTACCAACTGACTTTAGTTAATGACTACAGAACGTGTTCCAGTTGAAGAACTTCCCATGACTACAATTACTTCACCAAGTACAAGGTAAATATTAAGGCCAATTTACACGGTTACATTCTGTTAAATTTGTTGGTATCAATTTATAACAAGGAATTTTTATACAAATATTTTCTTTGATGCGATACATCCTATATTACATGATTATATTTTCGACAAATTCATTTCAATGTGATTCTGCGTACTAGAGTACTGAGTATCACGTGTAGATATTTGATTTTGCTTCCATAAATTATTGATTGATGTTATTCATACTTAAATACATAATTATAATTAATTTGTTTTAGTGAGTATATGGGAAGTGCATCAGAAACTGAAGCATCGACTAACTGAAGACGGGAATTTCTAAAGCTCAAGAAAGAAAATGACCTTTTAGTAAAAATGGTTAAGGATCAAGAGAAAGAAATTAAGACTTTGAATGAGATTTTGTCTATATGTTTTACTTCAGGCCAAGTAACCTTGTTAAAGAACCCAAATACAAGAGTTCGTTAGTCTTCTGAGGATATTTGGTCTGCCATTTCACTTTGTAGTATAAGCCCAAAGGCAGACCAATACCTCCGATTTATTAAGAAATATCCTCTTCCAGCACTATTTACACTTCGCCGATGGGTATCGACAATGGACCTCAGCCCAAGTGTTCTTGAAGATGTGCTAATTATAATGAAAAATAAAGCAATACAATTATCACAAATGGATCGCGTATGGCGGTAATATTATTTGATGAATTTCACATTTCCAATAAAATATGCCTCGACAAACAGAAGCCAACAAGTTTTAGGACCTCATAAAGTTGTCCAGGTTGTTATGGTTAGAGGTCTGTTTGGTAGTTGGAAGCAAATTATCTATTATGACTCTGAAAAGGGTATGTCGAAAGAGGTATTGTTAAATATAATTTGAAGATTAGAATGTGCTAACTATACAGTTGTAGCCATAGTGTCCGATTTAGGTCCATCCAATTTATCGCTATGGAAAACATTAAATGTGGGCTATGAAGTTGACAAGAATTTTTATATTGCACATCCAAGTAAAGCCGATTACAATATATACATTTTTTGCGATGTACCGCACATAATGAAATTGATACAAAATCATTTATTAGACAGTGGCTTTAAGTTTGTAAATGAAACAGTAGGTAAACAATGCTTTGAGCTATTGTTATCATTGCAAACCGAAGATTTTAAATTAGCATGGAAATTGACTTTGTTTCATTCGTTGTGGGCCCACAAAAACAGAAAATGAAACCTGCAGTGCAATGTCTATCATATACACTTGCACGGGTCATCGAATGGTGTGGTGAGAAAGATCTAATGGTAGATTTAAATTGTACTCGCGCTCAAATTATCAAGCTATTTAATGACTGCTTTGATATTTTTAATGCAAAGCAAAAATTTGATTCAAAATGTCATGCATTTGGATTAGATATAGACAGACAATTGATGGTATTAAAAGAAATGAATACCACTATTCAACTGTTGAAAGTGGGAAAACACAAGTTTACTACCTTTTCAAAAAGGTATTTTATTAAATAATAAATACTTAACATATCTGTTTGATGATCTGAAGAAGAAACTAAATATTACATATTTATTGACATATCGGCTTAATCAAGACATATTGGAAACCTTTTTTTCTTATATATGAGGAATGTGAGCAACAAATGGTCATCCTACACCATTGGATATGAAATACAGACTACGCTGATACATTATGGGTAAGCATTCTTCTGTGGTATTTGCGGAGAATAGAAACGTGGAAGAATGTATTGAAGACAATAGTTTAATTAACATGGATGACACACAGGAGTGTATGACAGAGGTATTGCAAACATTGGATGAAACTGCGCAATCAATCGACATCGATGAAGATATATTAAGTATTGACAAATTTGAAGACATTGACATTGATCCTGAATGTATTAGCTTATTAACAGATTTTGAAAGACAGACAAACGAAGTTTTTATACAAGAAGAAATAAGCAACGAAGGCTTAAAGTATATTGCTGGCTACATTGCATACAAGTACAAACATTCATATAAATTATATAATGAAGATATTACATTAAACACCGAAGGCATACAGACGGACTGGATTACATGCCTGTCTAGAGGTAGTTTGTTATATTCTAACGAAACACTAATAGAATTAAATAATAGAATAAATACAGAATTTCAAAAGTTTCATGGCAAAGGTTTATCGAAGCAAAGTAATATTTTCAACGAAATTACTAACAAAGTGAAATCAAATCTTCCAAAAGAAATTATACTACGCTTTCTAAGAACGTTCGCCTATATTAGATTAAGAGAACTGAATAAACAAATTAGTTTAAATAATGCTGTAAACAAATCAAAAAAGAAAATAAAAACATTTACAACATAATAACTGTTTATTTAATTTATCATTCCTTTTCATCAAACCGTAAGTTTTTATAATAATATTTAAGTAGCTCAAATTTATGAGTGAACAAACAGCAAGTTTATTTTCATACATAATATGGCAAAACCAAATATTTTGTCAATTTGCTTTTGACTGTAACGAGACAACACGTAAATATGCAGATGTCGAATGTAATTGCATGAATGCAATAAATACGACACATTTACAGGCTAGAATACGCTTAACAATTTTATTCTTAAAATTCGCACTTAATCGCAATTAATCTCTTTGGCATTCAATAATATATATTTGGAGTTCAAATGTAGGCTTCCGCGGTCGAAATCACAATGTGTATCTTGGTTTTCGGGTTGGAACCGCGTCTGGTTTGGCGTGGGTGCCGACGTTTCGTCCACTATTGCAAGGGACATCTTTAGCGCTGCTCGTCGATGTTGATCGTGTTGCTGTCACTTCATCGACGAGCAGCCCTGAAGATGTCCGTTGCAATAGTGGACGAAACGTCGGCACCCACGCCAAACCAGACGCGGTTCCAACCCGGAAACCAAGATACATATATTTGGACTTGTAATTAGTAAAGTCTGTCAGCAAACAATTCAGATAACGACAAAAGCTGGATTTTTTTCACATCATTTTGTCGATAGCATAAATTTCAAATTCTTATATAAATATTGCAACATTACTATATAAGTATTTATAATGTTACTTGGACAATTGTCCTGCTCAATTATTAAATGTGAATATAAATTGATGCAATATATTTTATACAACTGGTAGGATTATAAATTTAGAGACACTAGTTCATAGAAGTGGTCCTACTAGAATTGGCTACTTGCGTCATAATTGGATGCGCATGAGTATAACTTGTTTTCTTGTATCATGGTCTACAGTCGCAGACCAGTCGCTTCCATAGAAAACCTAACATGATCGCTTCGGTCACAGAATAGACAGAAGCGACAAGGCGTGTCGGCAGCTTTGATATTCATGTGGTCGGTTTGAATGTCCTCGAAATAGCTCAGAAGTTAGCTAACGCCATTTTGAAAATACGAAAGGTGCACATGTGTTCGTATTAATTGAAAAATATTAGAATTTTGGATATGTAAAAAGAATAGTATTTGCTAACAAGTTAAATCAGTGATACACAACAATAACCGTATATTTTAATTTTAATATGCACACACCATCCCAGAATAATAACATTAATGAAGCTAGCCAAATATAACACTTTCATCGATGGTTCCCGGCCATGCGCATACAGAATTTACCACAAGATTTTCTAACTTTGTCGCTTCTGTCTATTCTGTGCTTCGGTGGTATAGAAGTCGACAATCGCAAGCGAGAGTTTTTAAAATTGGTACTACGTGCGACTAAAGGTAGGCGTCCACATATCCGCATCGTACCTATTGGACGCATCGCATCAAATGGATGTGTATAATGTATATAGGAGGACTGTGACATTTGGACTGAAACTGTTTTAAAAAGCGTATTGAAAAAGTACGAGCCAAGAAACGTTTTCAATTGTGATGAAACCGGTTTGTTTTTTAAGTGTTTGCCAAGCATAACTTTTGCTTTTAAAAGTGATAAATGTTTTTGTGTTAAAACAAGTAAAGAAGGGTGACACTCATGGAGCAAATATGGATGGCTCAGAAAAACTGAAATTACTGCTGGTAGGTAAAAGCAAAAATCCCCGTCCTTTAAGAGGAGTTAAATCTCTGGAGTTAGATTACGCCACTAATAACAAGGCATGGATGACTTCTGAGATTTTCGAAAGATGAACCAACGAACTGGACACGAAGATGAAATGCCAAAAGCGAAAGATTGCGATGTTTATAGACAATTGTCCTGCACATCCAGTTACTGTTAGTAAAAAATTAACGAATATTGAACTGATCTTTTTCCACCAAACACGACCTCCAAATTGCAACCTATGGATCAGGGTATTATAAAAAACATAAAACATCATTACCGAAACAGAATTGTCCACAAGATTGTTTACGCGATTGATAACAACCTTCCAGTCAAAAAATTGATTACCCTTAAGGAGTGTACAACCGAAATCGCTAAAGTATGGAGTGAAAATGTTTCTCAGAAAACAATCAAAAACTGCTTTTCTAAAGCAGGTTTTACTGAAAAAATTAACAAATAGGAAGAAGAAGACGAAATGGATCTCGCTACCTTAAGAAAACAATGGGGTATTCTACAAAACACTGCTACCGTCAACGCAGATCTCCCAACTGACCAAGACATAATTGACGATATAAAAAGTATGGAAAATCATGAAGAAGAACCTGAAACCGGGGAAGGTCCTGCTAAATTTAGGGAAAATGAAATTAGAAATGCATTTGACATTGCGCGAACTACTCTCAGGGGCCAGGAAAGTGTACCTGATCAAATCTTTATGCATTTGAATATATGCGAGAATTTGGTTGAGCTACAATTATTTTTAGACGTAATGTTCAAAAGAAAATAATTGATTATTTTTCCTAGTACATGATATGTATCTATGCTGTACATATGTAATGTGTACAGTATGTACATTATGTACATGTTAAGTATTTAAACTTTCAAATGTTAAATAAAATCTTTTCTAATAACTAAATTTTGTGATCTTTTTTCTATATAGTGAGAAACTCTTTATAGTGAAATGTTGGTCAACATTTTGGTCTTTCACTATATAGAGTGTAGGCTGTATATTATTCGTAACGTGAAGTATGTGGTCAACCGATGAGATGGCAACGATGTATCCCAGTACACACTTTTTAAATTTCGCAGAGAGGTTAAGTTGGTAGTTCCGGCAACAGTGAACATATTCAGATGAATTGTGGTTAGAAATTTGTGAGTATGTCCACTATTGCCGGAAATACCAACTTAAACTGTCCGCGAAGTTTATAAAATGTATACTGGGCTCGATATACTCATTTAAATATATCGATGTTTATATATCGATACATTTGTTACGATATATCAAGAAATATCGATATATTTGAAAATATATCGGGTGAAGAGACTTTAACCTTTCTCAAAAATCATATTAATGATTTTATATTAGATGGCGTGAAGGTTTTGTTTTCTCACAAGGTAACATGGTTATTCTACGGCTATAATATAAGCACCAGTGCATATTTTACTTCAAGACCGTCTTATAATATATAATGAGTTAAAAGCATAAAAGCAGTATTTCCACATTTTGTATAGAGAAACCCTTAAATATTTGGGCATTGTTGCCACGTTAATTCCGTATGAACGATTATCCTCCAACGCTGGAGCCACTGCTACAAAAACTTGAAATCGGCTAACTGGTAAACGACTTTCTAAACCATTGTTTTTAATTTCAGTTTGTGATGACCTTTCTTTATATACGAATATAGACATTGTACTTTAAAAATCTATTAAAGATAGTAAGTATAATAGTGTATAAACCACTCATAAAGAAAAACCTATTCCTTCCACGAAAAGAAAACAAAAGAGAAAGATTTACTAATGTCATTAGTATTCAGAAGTTTAAATTTAAACTTGCCGCGTTATTTTAGGTTGGCCATGCTTGCCAGGTTAGTAATGTACACATCAACATATTATGTAACATGTTATCAGAGATAAGGGAGGTTTCTCTAATAAACGTGTCGAGATTATCAATCAAATAATTAAAAGAAGGAATTATATTTTTTCCTTCTTCTACACTAATAAAGATTAAAACCTAAACTTTCGCTAAACAAAAAGGCAACTAAAAGTGTATTTTATATAAATAGAAACTAATGGAAAGTATTAACAAATGAAAATCAATGTGAGCAACGACAACAATTATATACGATACCGACTACAATTTCACTTTACACCCTAAACCCAGTTTTACATTATCATATTAAATTGTACGTAAAATTGAATACTATTTTATAGTACAATATAAAACACTGTGCTAATTTTCTGTGCAAAATCATTGTGTGAAATTAGAACCTGTCCTATTTTCATACTAAATGTTTTGACTTGCGCCTGCTCACTAGTCTGTATTGCACCTATTCCAATCTAACCTCATTTTCTTATGTTTACGTCTTGTCCAGTCCTGTTACAGTATAAAATAAACGTGGGTTTGTACATTATTCTGTAGTCGTGTGAGCAAATGTTTTTATTGGGCGTTTTACTAAAAGTAAATTTCCTATTCTGATTAATCTTTTTGGAGATTATGAGAAATATTTGTAAGTACTGTGTGATATTGGTGCACAATTTGAAACGCGGATGAGAATCATAAACAGAATTTTTGTACAATTTCATAATACATATGTAATAGCCCTGATAAATGATGGAGTCTAAGTTCATACAATAATCTTGTACAAAAGACTGGTAAAGCGTTTTACATTGGACTATAAAATGGTATCCATTGTTTAATACAATTTAATATGATAATGTAAAACGGGCTTAACGTGTTCGATATCACAGTAAGACTAAATTTGACTAAATTCAATGGGATCCTAAGTTACCAGTACGCTACCTAATTTTTTAATTGGAACGAAATACTAAAATAAAATATCAATATTGAAAATTGGATAATTTCTTAAATTGATACTACTTAAATTGATGTGAAATTTAATTAATTATCTGTAGAAGAAGGAAACAATATATATGCTTCTTTTAATGTTCGTTTGTACATAAATAAACATCACATAATTTCAACATGTTTCACTCGTCTTCATAACATATGATAACGATGATAACATACTCTTACGTCACAGAACACCGTAAACAGCAGGTAACTCAAATATCTGAGTAGGGACCATGTTTAGCGCCACCTGCTGAGTATACTGGTTGTTAAATTTCGCGCGGATTATTTAAATTGTTGTTTGGAGTATTCTTATTATTAATTCAAATTAGAATTCATGAGACTTCTTATATAATACTGAATTATACGATTTTTTGAACTTGTGTAACATACAACAGATTATTTTGGACGTCTCAAATCTCTTAACAAAAAGACTTGTTTTGTTGGAAGGGTCTAAATCAGAACAAAAGAAACGCGAATTTTTCAAATATTATTTAGTAGTAAGCTTACATTGATCATTATTATATCATACATCTTAGAGAACTTATTACACACTCACTTTTCATCAAGGCAGGATTGATAGTGTTGTGCAAAACCCTCGTCCTTTTTCAGCTGGACTTGGAACCGTCCGCCGGAATTAAAAAATACACCTGGCTCTTCACCTGCATGATGTTTCAATGCATGTAGGAAAGATGTTTCTATTTTCGCCTCTGCGGTAAATCCTAATAAATACACATTATTTAGTTTTTTCTATGTAAGGTTATTATCATATTTAATAACCTGGCATATTTATTGAAGGAAGTGAATTCCTTACTAAATAACAACCGTTCAAACAATTTTCAATAAAATGCTTGGAACATATAAAATAAGTATTATAGAAAATTTTTCTGTCATATCCTGCGATATTTGGATTGCCCACCCTATCGATCTATATTTTGCACTGTTCATCATTATTTACAGGAAATCTATGTCTGGAAAGTATATAAATATTTCACGTATCTTTTCATAGAAAGAATATAAAACCTACCAATGGGAAAACTCGTCCCTATAATTAGAAACACAACACTTTTTACAATATTTTGTTGACATAGACATTTTGAAATTTTTTAACTCAGAACTCAGTACACACCTGATGCACACAAGCTTACTGCGATTGAAACTAAGTTGAAACGGAAACGCAGTACAATTAATAAAGGATAGCTGCCTCCAGTTTGTAGTATACTCTGTAGAGGCGCACTAATAGTATTTTAAAAAGATATCAAAAGTCCCCACCCCTGTCTTACGTATAGAACACTAACTATAAGAAATGAATGCCCCCATGGCAACCTTGGCAACGAAATCACAGCGCTCCCTGGTAGGGGGTGGCAAAATAAACGCCAAGGCGCTAAATTTTAAAATTATATGGCGGTAAATTTTGAAATTACATACTTTCTCATTCTATATTTATCCTCACTTTAACATCAAGATTAATTTAATTCTACCAAACATGTAAACGCAATGCATTTACATGTTTGACAAATTAACGAAAGTTGTTGGCTGGATACCACACTGATAACACATTTTTAGAAGAAAATAAACGTTTTTATTGTTAAATTGTTAAACATTCTACAAACCATAATCATAAAATCATAAAATAAATTAAACATGGAAAACAAATAAATATTCTGTAAAATATAATAAATTGAATACACCTAATTCTGTTTTTACACGGTCTTTTTTTACACGGTTTGAAAATAAAAAAAATTTATTACACGATTCTAATCCATTTAGCACGATTCAAAATATTCGTCTCTTTTTGTGTATACATACATACAAGCAAATTTACTGGTCAGAGCAATTGTAAATAGCACAAATTTAGGGGAATTCCTTTTTGTGCATACAAGCAAATTTACTTGTCAGAGCAATTGAAATGTGTTAGTATGTATTTTGTGAACTATCAATGCAATAAGACGTGTTTCGTAAAGAAATTTTTATAGGCAAATTTGTTTTTCCAACGTTACATTAAATTTAATTTTAACGCATTAAGATAAAAGATAAGCCAAAAAATATTCTATATTCATTCAGTTATTTATAAAAATTGAATAACCTATTCCTTTTGTTAACAACATAGCTGTTTTACATACATACATAATTGTTTTTAGTTCCCGAACTTGTCATACATTTTGTCATTACATTTTTTTCGTTAATAACTATACTTGTGTAAATACACATTATATACAATGTGATTTCATAAAATAAACATGAATACTTGTTCTTAAAAAGCCTTGTTTTTTCACTAATTTTAATAGGTTTTAGAGATAAGGAACGAATCACCTATTTTTGCATACGATCAATGTCCTTTCTTGCACGGTTTTTACACGGTTTTACTAGTTTTTAACTTTCTAACAAAGCTTTTGGACACTTTGCTCTAGTACAGGGGTTCTCACCGCCGTGTCGCGACACATTGGTGTGTCGCGAATACATGCCAGGTGTGTCGCGAGATTTTTAATATCTTCTAATCTTCCGCAGATAAAATATCGTTCTAGATTCTAGAACATAAAAAAATTATCGCCAAATCGTTTCTTGGAGTAGCCCAATTTGCAAGAAATCGCCCATCATAATATGTGATTATACGCATTTAAGAATGTATCGTATAATAATCATATATTTTTTGCATTCAACTCTGGAACAAACGATCCCCCATTTGGTGAATAATCTTCACCAGAAAAGTTCCATTTTTTGCGGCGGGCGCCGCCCTTTTGAACTTTGTCGGCATTGTCGGCTGCGTCAGTAAAATACGTCGGTGGATACTCAAAGTGGATTTCCGGAAATTCTGGAGTAAATTTTGTGCACATTATGTGTCACATATAATTATACCTAGTTTGTCATCTGACTATTAATCATTGTCCCTTCTGGAAAGTCTACTTAACTGCTTTCATTCTATTGTATATAATCACCTCGTAATTAGACTTAAGCTCCATTCAAGTCATTGTAGACTTTGGCTGTAAGAAATCATTTACATGTAATTTATGACGGTTACGAAAGTGCATTTCTAGCGTTCATGATCCATCAGACGTCGATTAAGGTACTGGTAGAAGCATTTAATTGATGGCTTTAATCATTATTTGGAATTACACTTTCTATCCGACCATATATATATCACCAACATATGCCGACACAGGCAGTTAGAGTTACAGTAGCAGTCGTAGCTTAGCTCATTATCAGTTGGAGTTAGACTTACAGTGGCAGTGGTAGCTCAGCTCATCGTCAGTTAAGCAGTTAAAAATCAGTTGTATCTCAGTTCAGTCAAGCAGTTTTGTGAACCACCGCGAAGTTGTCGCAATAATCGTCGTGGTACTAAATAAGTGAAGTAATTCAGTGCGTTATTATTTTCATCACCACTTCGCATCATTTCTTCAAAGCAGGAGGAATCGTCAGTTCGTTATATACAATAAGAGGGCCGATATCAACTTCTTGGTCGTTTTATTTTTTGGTAATCAGTAATCAGTCGTCGCGTTTCTTCTGTTTCGTTGTTTCGTGTCTTTGCTAGTTGCTAGTGCGCTCTTTTCATCAGGGACAGATTTGTAATAAGGGAAAAGGAAGCCTTAGACATCGACAGCTCTTCTGCATCTGAGGAGAGTGAGATGAATATACGAATACTCCAAAGAGAAAAAAAAATTACGCTGTATTCATCATCTAGTAATCAGATAAACGTAAAACCAGGACCAAGCGAAGTCCAACATAACCGCCACTATAAAGAAAAATATATAAATTTTGGATTTACGTGGACAGGCGCGGGGGACAAACCTACTCCGAAATGTTTGGTGTGTGGTATAGCGTTGTCAAATGAGTCTATGGTACCTAACAAGCTGAAAAAGCATTTGGAACGAAACCACCACAGCGTCTCTCAAAAACCGCGAGAATATTTCTAACGCCTGTATACGTCCATTCAAAGCACTTCTGTCATGATGGAAAAACGAATAAAGCTCTCAGATAAAGCCCTTTTGGCATCATTCAAAATTTCTGAAATGATTACCAAGAAACAGAAACCCCATAACATCGGGGAAGAGCTTATATTACCGGCATGTAAAGAAATTGTTGCTATTATGTTGGCACCGAAAGCAGTTGAACAGATTTCAAAAGTACCTCTGTCCAATGATACAGTTCATCGGCGCATTAAGGGCATGTCACTTGATATTCAAAGTAATGTCATAGAAAACTTAACAAACACGCAATTTTCTCTACAGTTAGATGAAAGCATCGACATTTCAGCAAAAGCTCAATTATTAGCTTTTGTGAGATTTGTTTGCGGATCAAAAATTATTGAGCAATACCTATTTTGTCGAGAACTGGAAACGACAACCACTGGAGCTGATATATTTGCTCCTGTTGTTAGTTTCTTTGAAGATAACGGACTCAAGTGGACGGATTGCATTGCAATATGTACTGATGGCGCTGCTGCAATGACAGGAAGTATAAAGGGGTTTCTGATTTTTGTGCGGAATAAAAACCCATCAGCAATAACTACTCATTGCCTTTTTACATAGAGAGGCCTTAGTGGTGAAGACTACGGACGGAAATCGTTTGGATGACGTCATTCAAACGATTGTTTCAGCGATCAACTACGTAAAAACTCGTCCTGTAAAATCGCGAGTGTTTGAGAAACTTTGTAAAGAAATGGCCGCAGATCATAAAGTCTTGTTATTCCACAGAAAAATCCGTTGGCTTTCCAAAGGAAAAATGCTTACCAGAGTTCTTGAACTTAAGGACGAACTACTTGCATTTTTGAAAGTAATGATAAGTTTGAATATTATGAATGTCTTAAAAACCCCGTTTGGTGTGCTGAGCTGGCGTACTTTTCTGATATTTTCAACAAACTTAATGCTTTGAATTCAAGTATGCAGGGACCATATGAAACTATCATATCATCAAGTGATAAAATCAGCGCATTTTCGAAAAAGCTTACCCTTTGGATCTCGGCCATAGGAGACAACGATCTAACTGCTTTTCCATCTACGGCTACTGCATCAAGTGAGTTGAACACAGAGGAAAAAAATCAGATAAAGGAACGCATAATTGAGCACCTATCTGACTTGCAACTAGGGATATCCAAATACTTTTCCTCGATCTCGACTACTGGCTCGGAGTGGCTGATTGCACCTGACGAAGAAAATGCATTCAAAGCAGAATTAAACTGCTCCGCAAAAGAGCAACTTATAGAAATATCATCGGAAACAGTCCTGAGATCGAAATTTAGAGAAAATGCTCCCGATGTCTTTTGGATGTCAATCAGAAATGAATATCCGAATATCGCATATAAAGCAATATCTCTTTTATTGCCTTTCTCAACGTCCTACTTGTGCGAGTCTAGATTCTCTATGTTGAAGAATATAAAATGTGACTACAGGTCTCGCTTACTTGATGTGGACGGCGAGATGAGAGTGTGTTTGCAAGAATTCGTCCGCGCATAGATATACTTTGCAGAAATCGCCAGGGACAAGTATCTCACTAGTTTTAAGATTTATGTCTTTATATTTCCTGCTTAAGAGTCATAACTTTCTTTTATGTTTATATTTTTCAATTTAAGAATCTTATGTAATAAATTTTAAAATTTGTTTCTCATAGTCGTTTCATAAAAAAGAAGTATTGTAGGTACTTTATGTGTTCGCTTGTTTTGCATCTAGGTAAAAAGTAACATGTAGGGGTGTCGCGATAGTTTGAAACGTACTTTGGTGTGGGCCAAACGGAAAAAGGTTGAGAACCGCTGCTCTAGTACCAGTTATGCAGCCTGAATACTTGCAACAATCCTTCTTACAACTTCTATATTAAAGTGAACAACTTTCACCAAACAATCAAGCGGTACAAGGAAAAAAATGTTATCTGACGTGTCTTCTACTGCAGGCTACAGCCCTAAAAAGAAAAGAACATTACAACACAGTAGTATCTGTAGTCGGGTTATGTTCCGGTGGTCAGAAACAGCCCGGTTCAGGGTGAGAACTTCTCTGAAGACAAAAGTGTGAAAATAAGAAAAAAATAATTTAGAACTAAGTAGAAACCGTCCTATTTTCTTAACCTTCAGTTTAAATTATAATTATGAGGCAGTTAGAAAATTCTAGCTTTGGCCGGCGTTCAAACCACTGATAAAAATCATTGCGTATACGAATAAAACAAAACGTTAGTTTGAAGCGTTTTTTACATTTTCTACTTGGTTTTTCTCCTTTAAAATTTATACTTACCAAATTATTTACATTCTATGGAATCCAATTCCTCGACCAGACCCTTACGAACAACATAACACAGAACGAATGTCGCCTTTTCCTCTAAAATTAACGCGGCTTTTTCAAATATCTGCGAAAATTTAAAGCATGGCTGTAAAAGTATCCACTCTTATTGGTTGTTAGATCCCCTTACTTCATAATCCCAGTTTCATACCCCTGGGGGAGCCGTCGGTCTAGTCCATATATATCACAGTAAGTAAATTTCATGGAATGCTAAGTTACCAATACGCTACTTGAATTTTTTTTTTTAAGAATTGGCAGGAAATACTAAAATAAAATATAAAAATTGAAAATAGGATAATTTCTTGAATTGATACTTATGTGAAATATCTTTAATTCTCCTGTTTCTAATATTGCTAATTGTTTTTGTAATAAGCACGGTACTAACGATTAATGGGCTTCAAGGTAAAGGAAAATGTATACCAAGCAAACATTTTTTAAATTTCGCGGACAGTTTAAGTTGGTATTTCCGGCAATAGGGGACATATTCGCCAATTTTTAAATACAATGGTTGCGAATATGTTTCGTATTGCCAGAACGACCAACTTAAACAGTCCGCGAAATTTAAAAATGTTTACAGGGTATAATCATCAGTTCAGTAATTGTTTTATTTGTCTATCAATTGTTTTAAATATTTTAGTACACTACTGCCTAAATACAACACAAAAAAATGGTTTTTTTAATTTTATATATGTTTTCTATTTGGTTTTTAACCTTCCTATACTCACGTGAAAATATAAAACACGTATACTGTACTATATAAGTCGGTCTCACAGACCGTATGCGTGAGTATAGGAAATAGAAATAGAAAGAATATTTTAGTATATTTAAATCGAATTCATCCCAAAATCTTATATTGAATGTGTTTACCAAATTAATGTTCATAGCGCCGTCTTTCCAATAATTGCTGAACTACTAATACCGTATTAGAATTAGATAACTGTAGTACTTATCCTAACGATATACGAGTTTCGTGTTTTCAATTGTTTACGAAAACGCTACTTTAAACAATTACTTTCTTGTTGAAAACCGTTTTACATTTCTATTATCAAGTGCAAATGACCATAAATAGCAAGAAATACATATATGCTTTCGATTACTTGCCGCTTTTCTATGGCCTAAATATAGGTCATCTTTGGAAATTATTTGTGAGAACCGAAGTAATTATTCGTTAATATAAACTAGGAGGGGAAACAGATACAGATGTTTCCTCTTTATGTACATGTATAATTTATCAGTAAAAACTTACTCCCTTTTGAGGCTAACTGGAAATGCGTAGCCCACATTAGCGCGTGTTATCAAGACGTTTCCAAACGCCCCCTTACGGTTGCGTTTGGAAACGTGTTGACAACACGCGCTAAGGTGGGCTACTCATTTCCAATTGGATTTCAAAGGGAGTAAGTTTTGCTGATAAATTATACATGTACGTATGGAAGAAGCATGTATCTGCTTCCTCTCCTAGTTTATATTGATGAATAATTACTTAGGTTCTCACAAATAATTCCCAAAAGTGACCTATATTTTGGGCATAGAAAAGTGTCAAATAATCGAAAGTGTACATGTATTTCTTGCTATTAATAGGCATTTGCACTCGGTAATAGATATATAAAACGATTTTTAACAAGAAAGTAATTATTTAAAGTAGCGTTTTCGTAAACAATTGGAAATACGGAACTCCCATATGCTTAACGTGACTACTACAGTTACCTAATTTTAATGCGGCGCTAGCAGTTCGGCAATTATTGAAAAGAGGGCGGTATTGTTAATATTAATTTTGTGAACACATTTAACGATAAGATAAGATTTTGGGATGTCGTTCGATTTATGTAAATATACTAAAATAATAATTTTTCTTAAAAAGCAAATAAAGAAAATATATAAAAACTATTTTTCGTATGGTACTTATGCAGTAGTGTAGTGAAATATTAAAAACAATTAATAGACAAATAAAACAATTACTGAAGTAATAATTATATACATTTAGCGTTTACCTTGAATGCACATTAATCGTGCTTATTACGAAAAATATTAGTAATTGGCAGTTGGCAGTACTGGCCAATCTGTAGGGAACGACGAAATGTTATTTAGTCGTTGGTTATGTTAGATTATGTATAAAGAAACGGAATAAACGTGTCGAAATTATGTGATGTTTATTTATGTACAGTTGCTCACGAAAGTGTACATACACCCTGGTAAATTGATGGTTTGGGGTAAAACAGATATGAAAAAAAATTGTGGGTGACAAAGAAACTGTTTATTTCAAACAAATGTAAGAAAAAAGAAAGCGGAAGAATTTTTACGATATTATAGGTTTTGTGTTAAAAATGTGTTAAATACATTGTTTTGAACTCACGAAAGTGTACATACACTTAATAAATTTAAGCACAAAACCTTTCTTAATATTTAGTATTGCCGCCTTTAGCGTCAATAACCGCTGTCAATCGTCGGGGCATAAAATTGACCAGCCTTTGTGTGTATTCAGCAGGTAATTTGCCCCACTCTTCCACAATTGCTTCTTTTAGCATAACTTTAGTTTTTATTCTTCTTTTACGCAGCTTTCGCTTCAATTCCTCCCACAGTTGCTCGATAGGGTTTAAATCTGGCGACTAGGGCGGAGAATGGGGTTGTCTAGGCACGTTGTACAGTAACCACTCGCTTGCTAACAATGATGAATGCTTAGGATCGTTGTCCTGTTGAAACAGCCATAATGGACCAAGTTGTAATTGTCGTACACTATCCTTTAGGTGGGTTTTAAAATATCGACATACTTAAATCGATCCATAATGCCCTCTATAAACGCCATATGACCCACCCCAGCCGCCGACATACAGCCCCAAAGAAGAACAGAATCACCACCAAGTTTTACAGTCGGTTTCAAATGCCGTTTATCGTATGCTGTACCACTTTCTCCAGACGTTACGGCGTCCATCTGACTGAAACAAATTTATTTTGGTCTCATCGGTAAATAGAACCTTCTCCCAAAACGCCAGATCCCGGTGTTCGTGCTTATGTGCAAAATCTAATCTTTTTTTTCATTGCATTCGCTTATGTAGGGCTTCTTGCGAATGATACGGCCGCGATATCCGTTTTTTTCGCAAAACCCTTCGAACACATTCGGCGTGTACTGGTGTTCCAACGTCTGCTGTTTTACAGCACTTGCTTTAGGTTCCGCTTTGATTTTGTTGACGATAGCCCTTCGCGTTCGGTCTGTTAAATTGCTAGGGCGACCACAACAGGGTTTATTGTCGACCGAACCAGTCCCAGCCTAATTGCGCAACACTGTTTGGATAGACGATCTTGGTCTCTTTACAATTTTGGCTATTTCATTTAGAGATTTACCTTCTATTCTCAGGTTCACTATTAATGCTCGAATTTCGCGCGCAATTTCCTTTCTACTAACACTTTTTCTCGTCATTTTGAAATTGGCAATTTGCAATTAGACACTGACGTACTAAATGTCATGTACGCAATGCCTACTACACGGGTATTCACCTAAATCCTAAAACTCATCGTTAAACACCATCATTTAACGGCATGTATGTAGACTTTCGTGAGATATCGCTAAACATTTTTCTAAATTATCGCTTTTCTCTAAACACTATAGGTGTCAGACAATCCATTTTGTACTATTATTTTTTTAGTGCATTTTGATTAAGTTTGTGTTATTTGGTCTTTTTTGTTTGTTTTCACTTTGGACCATCAACTTACCGAGGTGTATGTAGACTTTCGTGAGCAACTGTATGTGCAAACGAATATTAAAAGAAGGCTATATATTTTTGCCTTCTTCTACAGATAATTAATTAAATTTCACATGAGTATCATTTCAAGAAATTATCCTATTTCCAATATTGATAAAATTTTATTTTAGTATTTCGTTCCAATTCTTAAAAAAAAAGGTAGGGTATTGGTAACTTAGCATCCCATTGAATTTAGTCCAATTTAGTCTTACTGCAACATCGAAAGCGTTAAGCCCGTTTTACATTATCATATTAAGTTGTACCAAGCAATTGAATACTATTGTATAGTACAATGTAAAACGCTTTACCAGTCTTTTGTATAAGCTATTGTATGAATTTAGACTCCATCATTTATCAGGGCTATTACATATGTATTATGAAATTGTACAAAAATTCTGTTTATGATTCTCATCCTCGTTTCAAATTGTACACAAGTATCACACAATATTTACAAATATTTCTCATAACCTCCAAAAATAAAGGTGATTGCAAGGACAATTTACTGACACAAATATCACATCGGTAAACTCCTCACCACACAATTGTTTATAATAAAATCGGTGACACGTGTTTCGCTAGCTCGAGGCAAGCATCTTTAACAACCGTATAAACCGAAGTGACAAATTTCTAACATTAAAAATTCTACAACATGCATTTCTACCCCACTTTTTACTGTGATCATGCGTGTGCATGCACAAATATTTTTCTGGGTCACGGCTCGGACGCCTTTCACCCCCGCAAATGCCCATATTAAGTCAAGTGGACGCCCAAGGGAAAAGTGCCTGCGAAGTTTGAACGTTAAAGATTTACAAGCACATTGTGTGAATTGGTTAATGCCGGAAGAAATTAAATTATAGTTAAAATTCTTTCATTTGATCATAATAATCGGAATAAACTAGACTGTATCGGTCCCCCGTCCCGATTTAGAAGATTTATATTTTTGTGTATGTGTATAGGTTCACATGCATCGAGTTCTCGCGGTGAATCGACCCGTCTTATCAATTTTAAATTTTCCATTTTTATGTCGTGCCCCGTGTTACGCATATGTTTCGCGATACTTGACGAGTCTATCCTGCCGTAGCAATAATGTGCCACATGTTCTTTGAATCGTGTAGCTATTGCGCGTCTCGACTGCCCTATATGTGCTTTATCGCATTCACTACAATTAATTACCCGACCGTTGTTCCGGAACTGTTTTGTCTTTCGGATTACCTAAAAGATTCTTTAAGGTGTTTTCAGATGTCGAGCATACCTTCAAGTTTTGTTTTTCTAAAATATTGCAAATCCCTTTTGAAATCTTATGATGCGGTAGTTTTATAAAATTCTTTTCCCGGGTAACTACCGGGGCCAAAGTCGTTGAATTTCTTATGTGGGCTTTTCTTTTAATTCTTTCTAATCGTTTTTTAACATCTCTTACGAAGTAACCGTTGTATATAGCTATCTTTTTGATATATTCTAATTCTTTTCGAAACCTATATTGTATAAGCGGGAATTTAACTAACCTATTGAGTAAGAAATTGATAAACGACATTTTATGTTGCATGCAATAGTTCGAATCCGCCATTATAAACCTATTAACGTTAGACTTTTCCAGTAGACTTCTGTTCTGTCCACTTCTAATTTATTATTACTATTGTTTCTAATAACTAAACTATCTAAAAATGGGAGACGATTATTCGCTTCTTCTTCTACCGTAAATTTGATTGTGTCGAATTTTGAATTTAGTTGTCCTAATGACATTATTTCCTCAATCCGGTGCGGTTGAATTAATAATTTTATTTCAATTACATAAAAACTTATATATCACACCCAATCGTTACCCAAGACAAATCTATACATAAAGCATAAAACCGAACAATAAATACAACTAAATACAATGGAAATCGATTGTATACGACATAACGCGAATAATAATAATAATAATAATAATAATAATAAATGGCTTTATTGTGCCATAATTTTTTACATAAAGAGGAAAAAAATATATAAATATGTATACATAAGGAAGAGAAAAGAAAACTATATATATATAAAATGCAGATGCACAACCGCGGGGCGAGGCCCAGTTACATGTACTACATGTACCTGCTCTTACCTAACCCCGAGTAACAGTAACACACTCAATAAAAATTATGATTTTGCAACATGATATAATGGACTAATAAAATAATATAGTGAAATAATAAGTAAATGCCTAAACTCTAAGTACCTAAAAACTAAAAAAACTGAAGAACTTAAAATTAAAACTAAAAAACTAAAACCCTGCTAGTGTGATCCCCGCCCCAGATGATACATAACAAAATAATTAAAAATAATAGAGCAGAACAGTAATAAAAGGAGAAAAGAAAAAGACCAAAAACAAAAACAATGGTTTGCACGACCATCCAGCAAAGAGAAAAGATCATGATATTAAATTAGAGAAGAGTACAGAGCGGAGCTTCTGTTTAAATTGTGCGACAGAGGTACACATTTTTAGATGTGTTGGCAACTCATTATATTTATTATAAATACAAAATGAGAATGATCTCTCATAAAGTGAGGAGCGGTGAATGGGCGGAGAAATCAAGTTACGAAATCGGGTGGTGACACTGTGAACATCCGTCCGATATCTTATTTTTTCATACAAATAAGGTGGCGACTTTAATAGTAAAATTCCATGAAATAGTGTTAGCATTTGTATTTCCCTTCGACTCTTCATATTTAACCATCCTGCATCGGATAGTTTGTGCGATATATGTTGGAATTTCCTTATACCATAAATATATCTCAGACAGGAGTTCTGAACTCTTTGTATACGATTAACCGTGATTTGATCTAAACATGGGTGATATAATTCTGAGCAGTATGTAAATTTAGATAAAACAAAGGCATTACATAATGTTTTTAATATTGGTGTTCAGAGTCGAGCGAAAAGGATACAACTTTTTAAGGTTTGCATATGCAGACTGAATATAGCCACTGATCTGGTCTCTAAAGCGAAAAGTATTGTCTAGAGTCAATCCGAGACTCCTCGCTTTTATTACTACTGGTATTTGCAAGTCGTTAATTCTGATGTCAACAACGTCATTAAGATGTTTGCAGACCTCTTTGCCCCCAGAATCAAAACCTGTGATTTTACAGGGTTAAGACATAATGAATGGGCAATCGATGTTTTAAAAGAGCCGCTAAGTCTTCATTAATTTTACTGATACTTATGTCCAAGTCGCACAGTCTAAACGAAAAATAAAGCTGGATATCATCTGCGTATAAATGTGCTTTCATGTACTTCAAACCATCCAAGAATGATGACGTGTATAAAGAAAAAGAATAGAGGGACACCTCTCGACACTTCCAGAGACCCAGACTGAACGCCATCAATTCTGACAGATTGGGATCTATGCTACAGAAAGGACGCAATCAGACGCACAGCCCCACAATCAAAACCCCTGCTCCACAGCACATCAAGCAGTACAGAGTGATTAACTGTATCGAAAGCTTTCGAGTAATCTAATAAAACCAAAATTGTAACTAAGCCTCGATCAGTAGCAGCTAAAATATCGTCCGTTACACACAAAAGGCCGTAGTACAACTGTGATCCGCCCGGAAACCAGATTGTACATCTGGAAGAAGTTTATTTTCATTTACATACGTTTTCATTTGTCCCTCCAGAACACGTTCAAGTACCTTTGAAAGTGTCGGAAGAAGACTAATTGGCCGCAGATCTTTTAATTCACGAACTTCTGATATTTTAGGAAGCGGAATCACAACAGCATGCTTCCATTGCTGAGGAACAATACTTTCCAAGATACAAGAATTAATAATATGCGTAATATATGGAAAAATGTATGGTGAACAAAGTCGTAACATATTGACATCTATTCCATCGCTACCCATAGCAGTTGATTTTAGATTGTTAAAAATTTTTGTGGTCGTATCCGTACATACAAGTGTAAAAGAAAACCCTGCCGGTGAATTACAAGTCAGAGATGGCGCAGGGTGATTAGACCCCGGATTGACAAAGGGAACGCTATTAATGAAGTAGTCATTGATAGTATTAGGATCTTTTAAATCAGGTGGTATACTACTTTGTTTCCGCTTCCCTATGCCAATGTAATTTAATTGACGCCAAAGTGAACGGCCATCATAAGACTGTGAAATGAAATTGAAATAAGATCTTTTCTCCATCCTAAAAGTTCTATTTGTTAAATTTCGAAGGGACTTATAATTAAGGAAGCTGACCTTGTCATCAATGTTAGTCATATACAACATGAGGTTAAAATTGATATTTTGCAAATCGTCCTGAAAATCAGATAACAACATATTTTTAAAGTCACGAAAAGTGTGTGTGGTAGGACCATCTCGAGGATCAGAAGCCTTAAAACAGCAGTAAGTGAAGTCATGATCAGAAACATCACGATGTATAACGCTGAAGTCTGAAACGGACGTCAGATCCGAAACTAGAACAAAATCTAAAAGTGAGGTTGATGTTTCTCTCACCCTAGTTGGTTCATTTATGATTTGTTTGAGACCAATACCCTCAGTGAAAAAATTAAAATATAACGTGTCAGCGTGTTCAGTTCTAAAGAGGTTGATATTAAAGTCACCCATACAATACAATTCATTCACAAGCAAATGACAGTTAATAATTGAGTCCTCTAACTCACCCAAAAACTCTTTGTAGCCTGCATTAGAGGGGTTATATACTGCACCCACGCCAATTTTTTTACCACCCAGGCCAACCACAAGCCACATTTGTTCAATGATATTAGATGTTCTCATTACCTTGCACCCACAGCCCTCTCTGTCGCACCGATAAAACACATAATTATCGATACTAATTGTATCATTAGTTGTTTTTGAATTTAGCCAAGTCTCAGAAACAGCCAAAATATCTATACTGTACTCCTCAATAAAAAGCCTTAAACAATTGACTTTAGTAATTAATGACCTTATATTGATGTGAGTGATGCTACACGAATGTTGTGACGAATGTAAATAAGCATCGTAAAAACCTATCATGCTAGAATTGATCTTCTATAGAGCTTCTATAGAAATGAAAACTACTTCACACCGTCGCATTGATGAGTGGTATGACCGCGAAACGCGCGTCTGCGAATAGTGAAAGTAGTTTTCTAATTAAGAACTAGAATTGATTTTATTTTTCGATATTAGTGGTAAAAATGCGTGCTAGCGCTACCTATAATTCCAAAGCATAAGCATAAAACATTAGTTCAATTCAGTTTCCGAAGTTATGGAAATGGCGCTTTCCAAACACGCCCTTAAAGGAATTATTACCCAGCACTTCTGGATCGTAACACTTCGGCCGCTTCATATATTGTTGAATTGAAGCTGAACTAAATATTTTTCATCTGGGTTAAGGGTGTTTGGTACTTTTTTAAAAATCGGTTAAACTTAAAGTTTTTTTATTGGTTCCAAAACTATTTTGAAAATTGTATATCTGACGTTTAAAACTAGCGTGTGTAACGATAAAATACTAGTTTTCTACAATGTTAAGAGCTTCTATAGTTTTAATTTGTCTTCAATAATAAGTGAAGAACCAGTAAGTTTACGGCCTCGAAATTTTGCATACCGTATATTCGTTACGATAGCTACGTCTCATCGGTGAGCTTTTTGTATATTCTTTGTTTGTCGTTGAATTCAACCTCAATTAAGGAATAGAAAAATGACCATGGGCTTACCGTCATTTCTGGACTTCAAGAAAGCAACGATAACAAAGGAATTTACAAGAAAGCTCGCCGATAAGACATAGCTATCGTAACGAATACACGGTATGCAAAATTTCGACCCCATAAACTTACTGGCTCTTCATTTATTCTTGAAGAAAAATTAAAGCTGTAGGAGCTCTTAACACTGTAAAAAACTAGTATTTTATCGTTACACACACTACTTTTATAGGGCAAATATATAATTTTCAAGATAGTTTTGGAACTAATAAAAACTTAGGGTTTCACCGATTTTGAAAAGAAGTACCAAACAGCCTTAAGCAGATGTCACATGTTATATGTTGAGTATTATTTGTGTCTAGCACGGGTTAAGCATATGTGAAACGTTTCATAATCTTATATTGGTACAAGAATACATGAATGAATTGCCTTGTTTTCATTACTTGGGACAACTTGGGACCCTCGTTTATTTTAAGTTCCACGCTGCTCTCCATGTTCACCGTCACGCTAGAATTTAGAGTGAGCTTGGAAGAAATGGGAGGGGTGGAGGTGACGCAATTCCAGTTGGCATGGCAACGGTGGCGGTAGTGGGGACCCCTGCCGACTTAGATAAACGAAACTCGTTCGTTTCGGAGGACTGAAGACAAACGAGACTCGATTGTATAGAACCTTTATTCGCATGCTTCACTTCCATATTAATCATGTCACAGAGGTTTATAGGAACTAAATACAAAATTCAGAAAAACAAAATAAAAATCTAAACTTAACTAAACAAAAAAAAACATAAAAAAGAACAATCTCAAGACTACCAACAAGTAACCTTAGCTGCTAAGCGTTTTGTAATTTAATATTCTTTTAAAAACATCTCCCACCCGTTTTCTCATCTAAACACCCCCGCCAATTGCTCAAAATTTCTCTCTCTGCGTCTGACCACACCATTCCTCTACATTCCCTCCAGTGCATCCAGATTTCCTCTTCCTCCCCACGCACTACACACTTTCTTTCCTCCTTTATCCAATATCGACTTCGTCGTTCCTCACTCCCGCACCTACATCTCGCAATCATAAGCTGTTCTCTAATCTCATTCACTCTACTCAAATACTCTGGTAGCATTCCAAACAAACGGATATTCTTATACTTCTTATTGTATTTGGACTTTTCGATCATTTCTATCCGCTCCTGCATTTCCACATTTTTCACTCTCACTCTCCATTCCCTCCTTACTTACATATATTATATCATATTATATATACATATATTACTTACATATATCACCTCTTTCACTATCTTTCCCATACAATTCCATCCAACCCTAGATTCGAATTTCGCAATCTTTTTCCAAACACTCGCTTTTACCTTATACCTGTTACTTTCATGCAGTACTATACAATTAGATGTGGATTTCTCTACACCTAACGCTTTATTAATATACTTCATCTGTATTTTCTCTATTTCCTTAATTTCTTTCACACCCCATACAACAAAATATTCTTAACGGACGCTTCCCAAATAATTATCTTCGCTTTAAAACTCTCTTTCATTCCATTTTCTCTCCAGTCTATTATTTGCAACTGACACCTTTTTACACACATACTTCACATGCTCCTTATAAGAATTATGACAGCTAAACACAAAGCCTAGATATTTAAACATTCTCACCCTTTCTATCACTACTCCCTTCCACCTGCCGTGTTCCTTTATCCACCCACCCTTGCTAAACACCATGTATTTGGTTTTATCCACATTCACTTCCAAGGCCCTCCTGTCAACAAATCTTTCCAATCTCGCAACGATTTCTTTCATTTCATTCATACTTTTTCCCAAAAAAACTACCACATCATCCGCATACGACAAAAACCAAACTTTACATTAGCGTAATACTCCTATAACTATTTGGAATGTCCTGCTTGCCATTTTTATAAATTGGGACAATGACACCGTCATTCCAGCTTGTTCGCCACTTCGGTATACCATTCCAAATATTATTGAATTCCTTCGTTAACTTTTGCACACACTCTTTATTTGGCGCTTCAACGGAAAGGTTCTCCAGACCACTTGCCTTCTTTGTCTTCATAGACTATATAGCACTTCTCACTTCCACTCCGTGATTTTATTTTGGTCGTCAAAAGTTTCCCCCTTATTAGTATCCTCCAGCACCACTGGCCCACCTTCACCTTTCAACAACTCGATACAATGAGCGTTCCACACATTTACGCCCAGTCCACACTTGTTTCTATAATTACCATCCACTTCTCTAATAAATTTCCATACATCACTTTCATTCTTAAGCGACTGGATCCTGAGCAGTTGTTCTTCGAACTATCGTTCTTTCTTTTCCTATAGCACGCCTTCCATATCTCTTTTTCCCTTCACTACTTCCTCATTGGTCACTACTCCACTTCTAAAATCCCTCAGTAACCTTCTCACTTTTTTCTTTTCTTCTGCGCACTCTGTCATACTGTTCTTTTACCGCTACTCACTTTTTTCCAAACCACCGTCCCCATCAATTCTTCTGTTACCTCTTCTATGTTTTTCGTTTCTTTGAAATTTATTCTTCTAATTCTTTCTTGAAACATTCTTAAGTCTTCACTACTATGGGAAAAGGATCCGATCCCAGCCGCTCTACCACACTCAGCTCCTTCAACTCTCCTCTCGCTTCATCATTTGCTACTATGAGGTCAATTACTGATCTTCCTCTAGGTCCCACATAAGTTATTTCACCATTCAAATCTCCCTCGATACAATCATTTAATAAATTCCACTGTCCATCCACCAACCATTCTGTCATCGCTCTTCCTTCGTCATTCACAACCTTATCCTTCGATTTTCGGACACTATACAGCCTCTCATCATCGACTGCAAACCCGTTCCATTCCCCGACTCGCGCATTCCAGTCTTCCCATAAAAATACCTTCTCTCCATCTTTCCACCCCTTCCCGGCCTTCCATCAATTTCTTTTCCAATTATCCTTACATGACCATTTAAGTACACAGTAAAAATTCTCACAGTTTTCCCATTAATACTAATTACCTTCTCCTGTACCCTTTCAAAGTATTGAGCTCCCGTCGTTACTTCTGTTATCCTTGCCCTTATACCACTAATAATTCCACCCATGACTCTACCTTTAGCCTTTAATTTCACTGCAGGCTGACTCACCCATATAAAACCATTCGGCAGCAATTGCTAATTATCCGCTAATTATCAGATTATTCTTGCTTTGCTTCCTTTCTCTTCGCCATTCAATCTGCTCTACACTCTCGATTCTCTTTTCCAGCTCGCGTTTTTCTTCCTCCCATTTTCTTTTGTTCTTGTCGAATTTATCTTCTTGTTCCTGGAATTTTTCCTCCATTCTTTGCATCTTATCAAGAACTTCTCCATTCTTCTTTCGCATTTCCTTAATTTCTTGTAATATATCTTGCAATAATTTCCCATTTCCTTTCGCTAAGCTTTCTACTTTTTCATCACACTCTTTCCTCCAGTCATTCAAGTTATTTTAAGTATTTCATTGTCCTCCCTTAATCCTTCAATTAGCCCTTTCAGTTCCACCGGAGACAATTCCGGGCTCTCCTCGCGATCATCCTTCTTTTCCTCTTTGGGATTGCAATTTTATTCAATTCATTTAATGCAGCCATGGTAATATTACCTTTCCGTTCAGCTGCATTAATCGATGGTATTTCTGTTTTTCTCCAAAATGTTTCTCCACTGTCCAACCATTTACCACATTTCATTATGAAGCAATTCTAGTGGAAGTTGGCCCCGAGATATAAGATCAGCAGGATTATCATGATGTGTTACAATATGATACCAACTGTTTTGATTTGTTAACGATTGTATTTCTAATACACGATTGGATTCGAATGTTTTTAAGATATGTGGTGAAGTTTTAATCCAGCATAAAGCTATCGTGGAATATGAATAGAAATTAATTTTGCAAAACTTTAGTTTTAACGCGCTTATGACGAATTGAGTTCTAAGTGGGGCGGTGATCGTTTTCATAGGTGCTACGCGAGATTTTCCGCATGTTAAACGTATTGTATGTTGCTAATCCTTATTGGTTGATCTTACATAAAAACAGGCGCCATACCTCCTGTCATTAGCATCGCAAAATCCATGCAATTGTATTTCAATAGAGTTGTTCGAAATAAATTTTCGATTCACGGAGAAACTGTTTAATAGTTTTAACTGATCTTTGAATTTAATCCATTCAGTAAATAATGATTGTGGGATTGACTCATTCCAATTTAAATTAGCCTTCCATAATACTTGCATAATTAGTTTAGCCTTCATAATTACTGGACCCAACAAACCTAGTGGATCGAACAGCTGTGCGATATCCGATAATATCGTTCTTTTGTAACAGATGTATATTTTTTAGATAAATTTCTATTATAACTAATAGTATCCTCTTGGGGATTCCAGTGTATCCCAAGCACCTTTTCAATTCTCCCGCTATTCAGGCAGAGAAAACTGTAAAGTATATGAATTATTTAGGTTCATTAAAAGCGATGACTCATTTGATAGCCATTAGCATAAATTAAAACCGCCTAACTTTAATAAATTAATTAATTGCTCAATTAAGATATTAGCTGCATTGATATCATTTGTGCCGGTGAGGAAGTCATCGACATAAAAATCGCGATTGAGTATTTCGGCAGCCAGTAGGTAGTCACTTCCATGATCCTTTATTAATTGCTGTAACGATCGTACTGCGAGGAATGGTGCCGATGTTGTTCCGTATATTACGGTATTTAACTTGTATGTTTTAATCGGTTGGGTTTTGTTTTCGCGTCAAACTATTTTTTGGTAAACCGCATCATCTGGATGTGCCCAAATTTGTCGGAATATCTTCTCAATATCTGCAGTTAAAACGAACTGATGTGACCGCAACCGCATTATAATTGCTACTAAATTATCTTGTATAGTAGGACCCTGCATCAGTGTATTATTTAAGAAAATGTTTGTTGTTAATTTCGCGGATCCATCGAATACTACGTGAATCTTTGTTGTTGAGGTAGGTAATATCCTAAGCCTTTA